>JBAIZL010000006.1:18449927-18772427 GCA_036971475.1 Prosapia bicincta | reverse complement strand
GTAATTTGGATTGTAAATATAGGAAAATGAGGCTACGTAATGATTGTGTAATGTCACAGAGTAGACCTATAACTATTTATTTTAGACAGAAGAACTATAGAGTTTACACTATAGCTAGCTTATTTCCTAACTATTTTCCGGGCTGGCGAGACCTCTTCTCCCCCCCCCCAGATTCTAAAAGTATTTGTCTGGTTCCGCCACCGACTCGAACCAGTTGTAGCTCTTTATGGTTCTCTTATTTGCCCAGGAGTGAGTAATGTTGTGGGGATATTGTGTCGTTGAGTCCAAGAAGTATGACTCATTCCTGATTCTAAGGGCCATCTTTGAGCTTTACCTATACAAAAGTCACACTGCCTTTTACTGGAGCCTCTGCAATATCATCATTAACATCCGTGTAAATATATCAGCAGTAGGTAGATTTCGTACTCTTCTTCTATTTTGTTACTGCTACTTCCATTGCCAAAACATTTAAGATGGTCTCCTTCCAGTACCTCAGAGACTTCAACACCGAGTATAGTTACAATATGCACTTCACTCTGTTTCCAGCAAGTAGTACCGTACTAATATATACGATATATGTTTCTGACCTAATATATACAATATATATTTCGGTTCGTAACGTTCTGCGTTGTCTTTCGATTCCCAGTTTCCATTCCCCTGGTTCTTCCATAAGGGAGTTCCCTTTTTCTTCTATTTTGTAAATCCTTCTCGTCAACTTCCTCTAGGTCACCCTTTATTTCATCTTCTATAAGGACTTCATTTTATAAACTTAATAGTAGCAAATAACATTTAGTAAATAATTAACATTTTTTATTTACCTAGTTTTTTTTATTGACGTTCCTGAACAATTTCCTTTAGTCAAGTTGGTAGCAATCATCCTGATTTTACTGATTAAGTCATAGGTAGCCTAACTATTTGAGTAGAAGGTTACCTGAACTCAGGCGTTAAAGTAACTCTGAGGAGCAGGTTAGCCTTCCTTAATGAAACAACAGTTTCGAAACGCGTCAGCATAGTAAGTTAATAGTTATCATTTAGTTCTTCAAATAATTACTTAAGATATCCTTTGTTCTAATCAAGTCGAGGCATTATTGGCCTAGGTTGTATTATCAGACCTCCAATATAAAACACAAAAAAGTGAAAACAAAACCTTATAGGATTTCTAATGCAGTAATTATATTTTCTAATAATTTTGTAACAATAATTATCTCCCTAATTTAAAAACCTGTGTAATCTGTAGCGTAACATTTTGAAGATAAAAATTTGTTCTTTGTTAAGTTAATTTTTCAAGAACTAGAAAAAACACGCAGCACGAACTAAAAACAAAACAAAAAACACTTTTTCGCTCTTCAACCTACTTTGGCGCGAATGTGTAATATTAAAATGTGCATAAATGTATAAAGTGACAGATATGAAGGAACTCAGGGGTGGCTTAGGGAGGGATGTTTTTGTTTCACAAACAGTTGAGTACATTCCATGGGGTTGGGTTTTTGTTGAAGTTGGATACAGCCTGTCATTGTGAGAGAAATTTATTTTGCTTGCTTGCTAGGTTATCTTTTCTTCATTCATTTCTTATTTTGATATGTTTATAATCGATAACTGGACAACGTTTGTGTTTAGTTTGTATTATTTATATAACAATAATGTAAGAACGCTGTATATTGTCGGTAATATAATTTTACTGATATAAAAGTACAGTTTTGGCTTTAACGAAAAAGCTCAGTTGAGGTTAGGTAAACATTATATGTGAGTAAATCATTAAATACAGTGTCAAAAAGTTTTGTGAAGTTTTTTTTTTAACTAGATGTCGTTACCAGAAGTATAATGGAAGGCGTAATTATAACTTGGCGTAACACGTGTTGATATATTTCATAGGTTCGGCAAATACAATGAGAGCGGAATGCAGGATATTTTACACACACGTATTCAGACATCCATCTCCACATTCCATCATATTGTAGTTATGTATACTTTCTTTTATTATTCAGTCTTCAACAAGTTAATGACAATTTCGGTAATAGCAGTGTTGCCAGATTTAATGCAAATAGGGTAATTATTCTCAAATGCATCGCGTACCAGCTAATAATATCTTGGCAACGCCTTCCAGCTCTCATTGTTAGCGGGATTTACTTTGTTGTCTTTGCTAGGTGATGGTTTTTCTTCTCTTTTCCTATTTTTTTGCTTGTATATATGGTTGCTCAAGAATTATGTTTTACTTATATTACATAATTACGTATTAAGAACCAATTCATGCATTATTGTTAATTGCATAATCAAACTGTAGTAAAGTTATTAGTAAACATTATAGCTCTAGTAGTTTCTGGAATGCTTCTATTGCTGTTTTTGTATGTCGTTCAGAAATTTTAATGTACAGGTGTGGTTTGTTTTATAGATCTAGGAATATTGATGAACATAAAGTAAAACAAGAACATTTATTTCGCAAAACAGTCTAAATAGAATTCTGTTATTATTCTATTGTGGTAGCGAAAAGGCAGACGATTTTTCCGGGACTTGTTTAAAGATCCTTTTTAAATTTTTTCTGGATTCCATCATTGCTGGTTGATGATTAATAATCAATCTATTTGATTATTCTTTTCTTCGATAAGTATATGAGTACATAATCCGCAGTGCTGTCGCACTTAATGCACGAAGTGTAATTATTCTTTAGAGAGCTGCATAACAGCTAATGTTACGTCGGCAACGCCTTCACTCTCTGCTATGTTTGCACCAGCAAAAAGTATCCTTCTTTCTGAGACACTCTAATCTGTTCATTATACGGAAGGAGGGTGAATGTGTCAGTTTGTGTGTTGTTATTTTTGTTACGAGGTTTACACTATTATTAGTAAAGTCAATACTGAATCGAAAGTATTAACAAACTAATAAGCCTTTATTTCTTCAATATTCGGAATTAAAGGGGTTTAGTGGCCCTTTATAGTGATTGTTAGATATAGAACAATATTATCGTCAAATAAAATAAAATTGTTATAAACATATTCTTGGATATTCATATTTGCACGCTTATAGGCCTATACAAAGAACAAAATGTTGAAGGAATTATATGTAGGTCTATAGTAATGTGGTTTTACATTTGTTACGTTTTCTTCAACAGTTCTTCGTCAATTTCATTTTAATATCGTTGGATACAGCTTGGGAACTAAATTTATAACATTGTAAAACCTTCTTGTAAAAAACTTTAGAATAATATGGAAAATGACCGCGACAATCTTTCTTGAGTTTTCAGTTTCTATAGACTGAAAAGTATTCTCAATCTGGGGGATGCCCCTCTGGAGGGGCATGACATTTTTTAAGGGGGGGGGGCGTGGATAAGTGTACTGAAATTGTTTACAGTTGAGAGATTTGCGTCTTCATTTAACCTAATTAAGTGAATGCATACTCCCTGGCAGACTGGCGTGACATGCGGGTACTGAACCACGTCATTGTTTGTTTAGTATTGATAGACCCTTGTTCCTTGTAATATATATATATATATATATATATATATATATATATATATATATATATATATATATATATATATATGTTCTTGATTTTTATAGTCCATTACGTTCGGTGAATCTTATTAATCATTTAAACAATAGTTTATGACTATCCAAATTTGAATTTAGTAAATTTGTTAAAACCGAGACAGAATGTTTTCGATCGCTATGTGCCGATCTTCATTAGTGTCTTCTGCTTGGAGATGTTGGGTCAAGCGGTGACGGTTTTAAAGGCAGGTTTTTGATAGTATCAAAGAGTACGTGTGATTTGTATTGTGTTTGTTGGTTTAATATGTTTGTACTTTGTGTTTTTGTGTGTCTATAAATTTCATATTGTTCTAGTGTGTTGACAAGTGGTCCTTTTTTGTTAATGTGCAGGATTTATAGGTTATGTTAAATGTCTGTGTATGTGTATCCTGTATCTTTTATGTCGTTGTAAAGTGTTAAGTTGGTGTTCTGTTTGTGTTCTTTGACTCTTTGTTTAAAGCAGCGACCTGTTTGTCCAATGTAGAATTTGTTACACTCGTCGCAGTTCAGTTTGTATACATCTGGTGCTTGTAGTTTATCCTTGTTGTTGGTGTTGTGTTGTATTGTGTAGCTTGTTATTAGTTGTGAATGCTATTTTGTATCGTATTTTTTGAAATTTGTGGGGTATTTTATTTGTTGTTTTGTTTATGAATGGTAATGTGATTTATTTGTTTTCCCTGTCTGTAGTGTTAATTTTAGTGTTTTTTTGTATTTTGTACCATAGTTTATTTATTATTGTGGTGTTGTATCCATTTGTGTATGCTAAATATGTAATTGTGTCTAGTTCTCTGTTTATGATTTTTGTGGTCATTGGGACTTCTTTAAGTCTATGGAGCATGCATCTGAGGGTAGCGTATTTGTGTTGGACAGGGTGTTACACACACAAGAGTTACACACACACACACACATACACACACACACACACACACACGCCGCGCGCGCGTACATACGTATTTTAACCTTTGTAAGGAATTTGTTAATTAAAAAATTAGACAAAAAATTACACTCGTCCGTCTGATTAGAAAGATTTTGAAAATTTTTTTCAAATACATTGAGAATAATGCACACATGTTGAGAGAGTTTACTCAAGCATTGCCATACAATAGTTTATTACTAGTTACTATATCGGCGACAATCATTAAACATTTGTTATGACTTGGTGATTATTCGGTTTATACAACTACTATATTGCTACGGAATAAATCTAAAATAATATAAATATTTATAAATCATACTGTGAATTAATTCCTCTTGCTTGTATTTTAATATTATTACATTGTATCCTGTAAGTGATATGCTCTCGTTTACGTCAGAACACATTACGATCTTCCCCGGCGTAAAGAAGGAACTAATGGGAAGTGAAACTCCGAGAATATTAATTATAGGAGGCCTTAGTTCGGTCCACCTTTCCGCTCTTCAGGTTCACAGCCAGTCCCTCCATTTGATGGCACGTCTTCAGCAAAATTCCAATATGCAGTGGAATCTCAATAGCGACGCTCCCGTTTATGCCGCTAGCCTCCGAATGGTCACAAAATATTAACCTTATAAGGCTATAAAATAATACAATTATAATATTTGTTGGTTATATTTTGTAACGCAAAATCATTGGAAATCTGTCAAATGTCTGAGCTGAAGGAAACCTGGAAATGAATTATTTGAAAAATATTACTAATAAGTATATTAAGGAGTTGCCACGAAGAATAGGTGCAGTGGTAAATACTAAGGGTACAATAATTCTATTGAAGATTTCAGAGGTTGGTGGGTCTACTAATGGCAACAATTCTGAAGAAGAAAAAGAGGATGCTTTTATGAAGTCTAAATATGTACTCGAATATATACACGAGGAGACTGCCTCGGGCAGATAAATCTTGTTACGGAAGGAGAGATAAAAGCTGGACACCGCGTTAAAGATATTTGTGTAGCAACTTGTACTCACGGGTAGAATACGTAAAGGGCTCTTTAAATTCCAATAAAAAATATGTTGTATCTTTTTACTGCTTTATATATTCTCTTGTTATTGGCTATTCGTTCTTGCTTCAATGTTTCTCTTTACGTGTCAAGGTGAACATGTCCAAAGAGAGATGGTTTACCAATTGACTTTCCTTGCTCGTAGCCTGAAGTTTCTTTAGCCTTTCTATTAGTTTCACTTCCACGATTGTTACAGGCAACCGATGGCAACATACCTATGAATGTGGATGGGTGAAGTAGTAACTTATAAGTACAACATTGTTTAGTGGAACGTTCACAAGATATTATGGCATTACAATCCGTCTTGTTGAGACATTTAGTCAATATAATAATCCGATAAATATGACAACTTTCTTTTTAGTGGATTGTCTGCTGGGTGGGGGGGGGGGTAGAAAAATTTCTACAAACGTTTTATTTCTAACAACTTTATTCCTATCCCTTATCAGACATAAACACACACACACACACACGCACGCACGCAGTCGCGCACACACGTATATATATATATATATATATATATATATATATATATATATATATATATATATACAGTCCGGAATTTTTCCTACCCCACCGTATGTTTCTTCGCTAAATAAAATCCGGTCACTTATTACCTCATTGTTATATTAACGCTATTTTGCTGGACAAAAAAGACTTGCCGCACGCCAGAGCCGAGAAATATAGCTTAGTGTCTTACTGCACTTGAAGTAACACTAGAACTGTATGTTTGCACTGAAAAGATTTTCAGCAAGAATTGTAAAGATTTCCAGCATCGATTTATTTAAAACTAAATTTTAATTATAGTATTTCCAACTTTTAACGAGGAAAACGGTTTTATTGCACAAATTATCTAACCGTTGCTTTGAATAACCATTAGTGTATTGCTACGAATGCATATAATGGGGTTTTACCCTTTATTTTCCGTTAAATGGTGGCTTTAATGGAGGATCTGAAAGTATTTGGGGCAATTTAATTCCGACTTAGTACAACCCGCAAGCCGGAACCTAGAAGTACTTGCTTGTTTAGTTATTTGAATCATAATTAAATAATTTTAAGGACATTAATTATTTCATTACATTACTGCTTTTATACTGTAAAAAAAATATTCTGAAACAAAAGTGGAATGATCGTACATGAAAATATTACCTATGAATTATAAAATACATTAATTATACTATTAAACATCATTAATTCACTAATGAAATTATAAGTAATAATTGCATAGCTTAGTGAATATTTTTGAACTTACTTGCTGGCGCGAAAGGATCGTTTCGTAACGCGTTTGTTAAAGGGTCATGATTTTATCAAATCATTTGTTAAAACTCAAAAACTTATGTAGATTATATCAAAGCAACTTTGCCATAGGTTTGCAGCTTACGGCTGTACGTTGTCAGTTTTCAGATCCTAAATGTCTATTTCCAGGACTTTACGAGGGCTTTACTTGATTTGTCCGCGCTCACACTGTCGCACACATATCTTGTACGCTTGGTACAGCTTTTGTCTCCCTCGTAACTTTAATTACTGCTCATTGCTTTGTTTTACGCTCAGACAGACGTAACCTGGTGTAAGTAGTGAAACCAGAACGTATCTGTGAAGTGGTATTTGTATAGTGTTGTGCTATCTTGTCTGGGTAGCAATGAGACTGAGATCTAACGGATCTAATGCCGTTCATACAATTATCACTTGTTATACAAAAAACATTAACAAACAGTGACAAGATACTGATGAAGATCCCCACAAAGCGATCGAAAACGTTCTGTCTCAGTAAGTTTTCACAATTGTTTACTAAATATAAAGTTCGGAAAGTCATAAACTATTGTTTAAGTGATTAATTAAGATTAACCGAACGCAATGGACTACAAAATTCAAGAAATTAAGAAACAAAACAAAACCCAACAAAACGCACAAAGACATACAAAAAGACATACCGTGTATATAACTTAACATGAAGTTCATGTGTCACTGACTACATAGGGCATACCGATATAAAAGCTTTACAAATCCTCACATTCACTCTAACGAACCTCTCACCCACAAAGCACATCGACACAAACCTAAATATAGAAATAGCCAGCTTCATACAACTAAACAATAAAACGATTTCATAACCAACAAAAAATTATGATTATCACATATTTTTTGAGAATATTAACCCTATAAATCCCTAAATATTTTAACCCCAATACACCTATATCTCCCTCTACCGTCTCTCATAAATTAGTTAGAATTAATTAAAAATCAAAATAATTAAAAGGATTGCGGTCGTCTACATTTATATCAGAAGAAAGTGCTGATACAGCTAAGTTCTTATACAAATATATAGGCTGGAATGGTTTAGTTTAATAGAGTTGGGTTATCTTGTTTGGATAACAATGCGACGGGGATCTAATTGTAGCCAATGCCGTTCATACAGTTATCACCAGTTACACAACAACATTAACAAACAAATCAAAACCCAACAACACACATACAAAGACATACAAAACTCCTCTAGTGTGTATAACTAAACATGAAGCTTATGTGTCAGTCACTACATGGGGAAGTGCGTCGATTGTTTAATATAAATGATCTCGATTGTTAAAGGAAAAGAGTCCCGTATGTTATTTATTAAGTGTTTCAATTGTTATAGGGAATGTGTCTCGATTGTTTAAAATAAAGTGTCTTAATTGTTGTATGATTACTATGAAGGGAAAGAAATGAAGTAAAATATCAGAAGCAGAGTTGGAAGGAATGCGGACAAAGCGACAATGAGACCGGCTCTGCTGGACACTTTGTGGGTATCGGGGGAGGGGGGAAGTATATTGGTTGCTAAATATATTGCTTTGGATTCGGTCGCAATGGAATGGAAAAATATAATCCAATAAGTCGTAAACCTTCCAAGCATTGACCACTGAGTCTGGATATGCAAATGTCACCTATCGACTATGAATAATGAATAGGGATTGTTTGGATATTATTTATGTGCATATCTCATTGTAAATTATTTTTTTCAAATAAGGATGTAATAAGTGGTTGGCAACAGAAGTGACCAAAACCTATTACACACAAGGATAAGGAACCCATGTCCCCTAACTTCCTTGAAACTTTTCTGTAGTTTTATTTAACTTGTAATGTACAGTAGATGGTGACCTTGAGCATTGTTAGAAAAGCTAATTAGTCTTCGTAAATATATCTAAACTAAAATGTCAAAAGTCATAGATTGTCATGAACAACAAAGTCTTGTTAAAGCTGTTCTAAATCCTAACCTATAATATAAAATCTGCTGTTGTATGAAATCATAAGTTATGGCAATTAAACAAAAAAATAACTTCCTACAGCGCATAAACTATATAGGCCTACAGCTATACAGATGTGTTTAAATGTGAACATTTTAACGTCATGCTAACCTAAAGAGTTTTTCTTACAAATTTTCTTTTAAAAAAAAGTATTTAAAAATTGTCACTTTCTGTTTTTACGGACCTCTGTAAAACTCTCCCGCACCACTTCTTTGCCTAAAATATACGCAATAAAAACTTCTTCACCCTCATTCTAAAGCCCGGTTGTTGTTTCGACTGTGGGAAACTTTGCGTTCAAACTAATTTTCCGTTTCCGTTGGCAAAATAATATAAACTGAAAACATTTCATATTCAAGTCGTGTTTATCTGTTAAGCTGGCACAGTGTTAATTAGCCTGGTATTTGAGGTTAACTCGTTCCGTCGATAATGAATTGAGCGCCATCGATACATAATATTATTTGGTTAATCGACGTGGACAAATGGCGAATGCCGAACACGCAAATTTATTTGTGTTTAGTGATGTCCGGCAGAATATTTCAACGTATCAAACCTGAATTTACCTCTGTTTCTATTTGCATCAGTATTTTAACGTGAGGTCAGGTAATAGCTAATCACAGTTTTATCATCATAAATATTCTAACTTGTTTTAAAAAAACTCACTGAAAAAGTGTGTATCAAGAAACGTTAGTTAAAAAAAATTAATATCCTTGGTAAATTATACGTTGACTAATTTTTACTGTTCATGTACATAATACATAAAAGTATTATTTGTCATTCAATGATTTAGTGTTCTGTGCTTTACGGAAATAGGTGTTTATTTTCTCTTCCAAACTTAAAAGAAATTATTTCTTCTTATATAGATCATCTTCCAGCTGTACATTTATTCATTCGTTTCGTCCTATTTTTAACTTTTGCTGGGTTTTTGTCTGACAATATCAATAAACTTAATTTTTTTTACTATCTTAATCTCGCCACTAATGAAATAACCTTCGCAAGTGAACACCTGCAATGTTGCAACTTCAATTATTTTGTGATTTTCGTTTTTTACCAAGTTTGTTGTTCATTTCAACAGAAGGATGTAGTTTTGAGGAGTAAACTAAGGGATTATTAGAAAGAGAATATGGATGCAAACTGAGGAGGTAAAGTAAAGTGAGTTAATAATTATGTCGCAACCCAAATCTTCGGACGTAAATTAGAAAGATTTTTAAGCTGAGGTACATCTAAAGGTTTGATAGATAGTAACTTTTATTAAGGCCAAAACAGTGTGGCACTTTAATTAATTACAGTCTCTGACGCTTTCATATTCACGCCCTCAAACTATCTGTGGCCTGCCATCTTACTGTGCGTCACTCTCAGCACTGAATTGTCCGTCTCCGATCTGGTGCATGTAATGCGATAACGTTATAAAGACCAGTGAAAGAGTCGACTTTCATGCCAATTGATTTTCTTCTATTTATTTAATTGGAAGAATTTAGTAGTATGATTTCATGGTTGAACCATATGATCACTGAAATAGTTGTAAGATTTTATTTAAATTTATTTACATAGTCTTACAAACACAAACAAGTAAAATGAAGCTAAATCTGTTAGACTTTGATATAAACACGATATATATGATCTCCGTTCAATTTAAGGCAACACTCGTGCCATTATTGAAGGTTTCGCTTCATTTTGCGTTGGTGAGTCATAACGCAAAATTGTTTCTTTCAACATTTCCCAGACGTAGGCATCAGATGGTACAATATTGGGGACTGGGCTGGGTAAGTAAAGTTTGTTCTAAGGAAGATGAGGCGGTTGCCAATCGTTTGTTGAAGACAAGCAATTTTTTCGTGGGCTGTGTGGCTAGTGGCGCCATCTTGTTGGAACCATTGAGAAAAAAGAGGTTACGGGCAGAGGGAAATCTCCTGAAGTCTCTTATAAAAGCTGAATACGCGGCAAAGATCAAAGGTTGGCACAGCTGATCGAGAAGGCAACTACAGATGGTTGAGTTACAGTACTGTTTGGCGCATATGGTATTTTCAGATTTTTAGGCACACGTTGGTAATAAATGTAAATAAATAAAATTTAAACACTGCCTGTCTAACTTCTTTGGTGCGATTTTGCCCTAACGTTTATAACATTACCGTTTTATTGTAAATGTCTCCAAATGTGTGACTTGTACGCTATGCGAGTGTCTTCTACTATCACTTTCCAACCCCTTCACAATCGCCACATGTTCGTGTTGCCCCGTTAAGTTATCGGAATATATATTAGACTTTCTCCATGCATACTGTTTTCCTTCCAAGGATAATCCCAACAAAGTTCTATCATTTTTTTCCACCCTTCTGCAGTCACGTGGCGAATCCGCAATAAAAGGGAATAAGCAGATATTATTTCCCAATTTCCAGTTTCATTGGATTTTTTATTAAAGGTTGTGCGATAGAATTAATGTTACCTTTGCATATAGGCTGCACTATAAATATACCCAGTTTGGTATTTATATAGTGGGACTTTGTAATGTCTATCTAATTCGAGAACAAACTAAGCAGATGTAGGAGCTCGGCCAGACAAACCAGGTTGTCTCTAAGGCTACACCTCACTGCCCCTCTCTTGCCTACGTCACATTATTGCGCCTCTCCAAGTGATAAGACCATAAGCTTAATTAAGTGGAAGCTGATGCTCATTGAATGCTAACGTAACCTCGCATTAAACAGCTGTACAGAGCTATTCTAAATGGTAGACCCAATTTCCCTAAAGTTGTCCTAATTACATACAACGACATCTGCATCTATCACTGAAGAAGGAATTTCGTATAAAGACAAACAAGAAAGGGTTTTAGTTGTCTAACGGAGGAGGAATGGGCTCAGAGACAAAATGCCAGACTTATTGAATTAGAGTGACAAGTTGGGGCATTACTTTGGCGAATGTGATCTTGTCAGACGCTTCTTTATTCAATGGTTTTTATTTACGTGCAATATTTGGAAAGAAAATTTGCCTATATGGTTTCTAAAAATGTTATATCTCCCGGTAAGGTGATTCAAACTGACCAAAGAAGACAAATTTTCAACTTACGTTTCAACTAGTTTCTGCTTTTATTTCCATTTGTATATATTTAGTTAGTTGAGAAGTTACTTCCTGGCATCGTCTAACATTCTCGCTTTTACGTTTTTTCTAATGCTTTGTAAAACTATACCTTTACAAAAGTACTGTGTTTGCTATAGTCAGGTTTTATTTTAGTGTGCTTGACGTGTCTTACAAATGGTCGACAAATGAGATACATTAAATGCGAAAACTTCCCACATAACGTTTCGATATAATCCGTTATGAGTTTCATTGTTCTTTTGTTGTTCATTGGAACAACTACTTAAAATTATCCCTTATGCTGATACCATTCTTCACTAATTAACCTTTTTTCTACTATTTATAACTTGTCATAGGTTTATCATTTTAGTCTAATCTAAAGAATGTATAAATTAGGATAAATATAGCTGTGATTGCGTTACATACGATACAATTACGCCTGTCAGGTTTTAGATAACCAAAGTGTCCAAAACCGCCCTGTTAAGTCTGGGTAGAGCGTTTCGAGTATGTGTAGAACATTCGGTCTTAGATTTCATATGAATGAGTTTTTCTCCGATATTCTTTTAAATAACAGCTTTTTCTATCTGAGGTCTTTGCTTTCACAGTATAAAGAGTATTGAAACTGTTGTAAGATTTTAGTTATTTCATTTCATGTTATTTGCGTAGTTTAGATAGACTCGGGTATAAACATGTTCTATATGACCACCGTTCAGTTTGAAGCAACGCTCGTGAAGCTCTTGGTTTTGCATTATTAACACTACAGCTGGTTCAGTTTCATCACTGTTTATTTTTGACGCATATGGTACCTTGGCGGTCTTTCCATTCCAACCTTCAAACAACAAAGTTATAATAGTAATTGGTAATACTATTATATTCTATGCCATTCTGCATTAGTAATAGTATTATTTATGCAGAATGTCTATAACGGTGTTTTATGATCCATCTTAGAGATTGACTATACTGTCTAGCCTTATGATCTTCTACCCTTAGTAATAAAAAATATTTAGGTGAAATGTGTACTTCCGTCTTAAGAATTTAAATTTTATGTTGACACAAGAAAAGTGGTCAATTTACTAAAACAATAATACACATAAACCTCTTATTTCATTTAATTTAAAATGTTACAGTTTTATTTTAACTTGTCTGATCTTGGTAATAAATAGCAACCGTAATAATCTGAAGACTGTATAAATTATAGTAAAATATAGTCGTAATTACTTTAAACACGACAGAATAACGCTGGTCAGGTTGTAGATAACTTTAGTGTAAAAAAACTGTTTATCTCTGGGAAATGTATATAGTACATTCGGTCTTACATTTCATATAAACGAGTTTTTCTCCGATGGTTTTTTTAAATAACAGCTGTTTCTTTCTGAGGTCCTTGCTTAAGTATGCGCCAAAATAAACAGTACCGAAACTGTTGTAAGATTTTATTTTATTTCATATCATTTGCTTATGAGATAGATTATACTGTCACCCTTAGTAATACAAAAATCATTAAGGTGAAATGTGGACTTCCGTTTTAGGAATTTAAGATTTCAGGTTGACACGAAAAATGGTCAATTTACGAGAACACTAGTAGCCTACATATCAAAACCTTGTTTGATATAATGTAAAATGTTTCAGTTTTATATCCACTTGTTTGATCTTGATAATAAATAGAAAAATGCTCAGAAAATCCTATTCCTATTTAAAAGCAGTTTATTCAAGAATAAAACTTCTTTCTCAATGAAAACGTTTCACAATTCGCAGTCTACGGTCTCAACTCGACAGCTATAAATAACGTTTTTATTCGTGCTTATATAGGGCGGTGCAGTAATTGTTTACTTCCAACAAAGTAAAGCTTTAAATTCTCTGTATAAGATTTCGTCTTTACTGTTTAAACAAAGGCAAACATTTATACAGGAAGCATTTTGCCTCTGAATTCCTGAACAAAAGTAAATGCTACTGTTTCCCGCGGTATTGTTTTCAGATGATATTGTTGTTAAGTTCGAAGCTCCAGTGATACGGTCCCTTTATGTGATCGCGTATTTATTAATAGATTTCCAGAAAGGGAATCGTATTAGACATCCGACAAACTGAGTGGCATGCCAATACTAAAGGATCGGGGTGTTTTTGCTAGTTACGTGATCTAGCTCACGCGGCAATCTCAATCTCACCGTGGCAACGTGTTACAACATTAAGCCACTAAATTTGTCACGTTTAGGGTTAGTTTTTGTTTGTCTCAGTGCCGAAAATACTCTTTGTTTTCTAAGCAATGTTTAGAGTGAACAAAAACTTTATTTTTCGTGTTTGTCTTCAATCCCTTCTGTTAGTTCTCACTTTCCTCGTATATATCTTGTTCAAAATTTCAATCACTTTTAAAATACTCTTTGTTTTCTAAGCAATGTTTAGAGTGAACGAAAACTTTATTTTTCGTGTTTGTCTTCAATCCCTTCTGTTAGTTCTCACTTTCCTCGTATATATCTTGTTCAAAATTTCAATCACTTTGAAAATACTCTTTGTTTTCTAAGCAATGTTTAGAGTGAACGAAAACTTTATTTTTCGTGTTTGTCTTCAATCCCTTCTGTTAGTTCTCACTTTCCTCGTATATATCTTGTTCAAAATTTCAATCACTATTAAAATACTCTTTGTTTTCTAAGCAATGTTTAGAGTGAACGAAAACTTTATTTTTCGTGTTTGTCTTCAATCCCTTCTGTTAGTTCTCACTTTCCTCGTATATATCTTGTTCAAAATTTCAATCACTTTGAAAATACTCTTTGTTTTCTAAGCAATGTTTAGAGTGAACGAAAACTTTATTTTTCGTGTTTGTCTTCAATCCCTTCTGTTAGTTCTCACTTTCCTCGTATATATCTTGTTCAAAATTTCAATCACTTTGAAAATACTCTTTGTTTTCTAAGCAATGTTTAGAGTGAACGAAAACTTTATTTTTCGTGTTTGTCTTCAATCCCTTCTGTTAGTTCTCACTTTCCTCGTATATATCTTGTTCAAAATTTCAGTCACTATTAAAATACTCTTTGTTTTCTAAGCAATGTTTAGAGTGAACGAAAACTTTATTTTTCGTGTTTGTCTTCAATCCCTTCTGTTAGTTCTCACTTTCCTCGTATATATCTTGTTCAAAATTTCAATCACTATTAAAATACTCTTTGTTTTCTAAGCAATGTTTAGAGTGAACGAAAACTTTATTTTTCGTGTTTGTCTTCAATCCCTTCTGTTAGTTCTCACTTTCCTCGTATATATCTTGTTCAAAATTTCAATCACTATTAAAATACTCTTTGTTTTCTAAGCAATGTTTAGAGTGAACGAAAACTTTATTTTTCGTGTTTGTCTTCAATCCCTTCTGTTAGTTCTCACTTTCCTCGTATATATCTTGTTCAAAATTTCAATCACTTTGAAAATACTCTTTGTTTTCTAAGCAATGTTTAGAGTGAACGAAAACTTTATTTTTCGTGTTTGTCTTCAATCTCTTCTGTTAGTTCTCACTTTCCTCGTATATATCTTGTTCAAAATTTCAATCACAATTAAAATACTTTTTGTTTTCTAAGCAATGTTTAGAGTGAACGAACACTTTATTTTTTGTGTTTGTCTTCAATCCCTTCTGTTAGTTCTCACTTTCCTCGTATATATCTTGTTCAAAATTTCAATCACTATTAAAATACTCTTTGTTTTCTAAGCAATGTTTAGAGTGAACGAAAACTTTATTTTTCGTGTTTGTCTTCAATCCCTTCTGTTAGTTCTCACTTTCCTCGTATATATCTTGTTCAAAATTTCAATCACTATTAAAATACTCTTTGTTTTCTAAGCAATGTTTAGAGTGAACAAAAACTTTATTTTTCGTGTTTGTCTTCAATCCCTTCTGTTAGTTCTCACTTTTCTCGTATATATCTTGTTCAAAATATCAATCACTATTAAAATACTCTTTGTTTTCTAAGCAATGTTTAGAGTGAACAAAAACTTTATTTTTCGTGTTTGTCTTCATTCCCTTCTGTTACTTCTCACTTTCCTCGTATATATCTTGTTCAAAATATCAATCACTATTAAAATACTCTTTGTTTTCTAAGCAATGTTTAGAGTGAACAAAAACTTTATTTTTCGTGTTTGTCTTCAATCCCTTCTGTTAGTTCTCACTTTCCTCGTGTATATCTTGTTCAAAATTTCAATCACTATTAAAATACTCTTTGTTTTCTAAGCAATGTTTAGAGTGAACAAAAACTTTATTTTTCGTGTTTGTCTTCAATCCCTTCTGTTAGTTCTCACTTTCCTCGTATATATCTTGTTCAAAATTTCAATCACTATTAAAATACTCTTTGTTTTCTAAGCAATGTTTAGAGTGAACAAAAACTTTATTTTTCGTGTTTGTCTTCAATCCCTTCTGTTAGTTCTCACTTTTCTCGTATATATCTTGTTCAAAATATCAATCACTATTAAAATACTCTTTGTTTTCTAAGCAATGTTT
This sequence comes from Prosapia bicincta, assembly GCA_036971475.1. NCBI lineage: Eukaryota > Metazoa > Arthropoda > Insecta > Hemiptera > Cercopidae > Prosapia > Prosapia bicincta. Next base: position 18,756,147 of record JBAIZL010000006.1, on the reverse strand, counting down.
AGAGTGAACAAAAACTTTATTTTTCGTGTTTGTCTTCAATCCCTTCTGTTAGTTCTCACTTTCCTCGTATATATCTTGTTCAAAATTTCAATCACTATTAAAATACTTTTTATTTATTTACTCAAGTTCAAATAGATTTTTTAAACGTGTAGTGAACGACACTTGATGTTATTACAGATTTTTCAAATATTATTTCATTATTGAGCAAACCTTTTTTTTGTCTCAATGCCGGAAATACTTTTAGTTGTCTAACTCATTTCTTCCCAATAGGACAACATCTATATTTTATGTGATTTTTCCTTATTTAATCTATATTTCTACTATAGAAGTAATAAAATATAACCTGAATATGAATCTGATACTTTTGGTTTTTCAGTAATAACCTGTTTCGTTCGCCCAACGTTGGGAGTTCCGTGCATCTCGCGGTGTTGCGTTAACGCAACGTTGAAAAATGGCGTGTGCTGAAAAATACACGAAAATCATTACATGAAACGATTTATTGAAACACAATGTGCCCTTGGATTTAATTTTTATAATTTATTTCAAACTGAATTGTGAAATGTTTCAAAACATTCAACATGTATAAATACTTGTCATTTATTGCATGTCTAGACTGACTGTGGCGCACTTTATATCTCCGTCTTGCATTACTTTTGTTTCGATCTATGATATTGGTCCGTTTTGTCTTTTCGTACGTCTGGTAAAGTAATTTTACTACATTGACCTAATACCAGATTTTTGCTGGACTTGTCAGATTCTTCTATATTTGCTGATCGAAGTAAAGAGATAACGAGTTGCGATCTGTACTCTATCTGACTGAGTTTATTTCCGGTTGATGAAATATAAAATTTCCATGCATATACTACAGTACAATCAATTCCATTTACAAATAAGGTCCAACACCATATTTTACCTCTAATTCTAATTCTGTTACTGGCAATACCATTATCATGAGAATCCACTCCGTCCATTCCTTTATTATAATCGTTGATAACATTCGGCTGCTTTACAAAGTCCTGTTTCCTTTCTTTTCGATTGTAGTATTTTACATTTAGGGTTGGTTCAACTGATCCGTAATTTGTTATGACTGTAACAACAGAATTATGCCGCCATCGAACAACAAAAATATTCTTCTTTTTATCAAAGGCAAATTTATAACTTCCTTTCGGAACTTTTAGAAATGTTTTCACTGATGTGAGCGGAATATTGGGCTACCTATTTTCCCCTATTGTTCCTGATACTAAGAAATTCATCTTTGTCAGTTTACTTACTAAAGTGTAAGTACTGAACAAATTATCAAAAACAGTTATGTGATTCTCTGGATTGTCAACTATTCTCAACAAATTATAAACGACCTTCTCTCCTAAACCATAGCCGTTGTTTATGTCACCACTCTTTCTCCCATATGGCTCAAAATTGTTTTCCTTCTCACGAACATTTTTGCTGAATGACGTCCAAAATAAGACACCATTTGATCATTTATTCGTAATTTATGTGAATACACTTCAAACTGACGAAATTTTGTATTTAATTCATCAAAATAAGGACGAACGTTTGAAAATTTATCGGATTTATCTAGTTTATTGTTGTCTGATAAATAAATGTATTTTTTGATTTCATCAAATTTATTTCTAGTCATTGTATCTCGTACTATTGGTACACCGTTATCAAGATCTTTACTCCAATACATTTATGATTCAGGTAGCGAATGATACCTGTGTTTTAAGAACTGCAATCAATTCTTCTGCTGTTTTACAACACTTTCGTTAAAACTAATAGCGGATCTACTGATCAATTGCTTTCAACACGGCCGATATATCTCAACTGCCGGGGAACTCCCGACGTTGCGTCAACGCAACACATGCGAACTTTGTTGAATAAAGGGGAAGTGGAGAGCTGACGAACATGACTCAGCAATGAAGTAAACATGATAAGAAAGGCTGACATAGCAAAACAATTTGTTCCTAGAATTGCAGATGTTTATTTCTTACATCGAAAATGTTGATTTTCTCGACATTTATTTTATCATAATTCAAGTCCTTATTGACAACTCAAATGATACTTCAAATTGGATATGGAGGAGTTGTGTGCAATATAATATACTGTTGCGTTTACGCAACTTTGGGAAGAAATTGGCCAAGCAATGTTTATAGTAAAAATTTTATTTTCGTTTTTTTTTTTGAATCCCTTCTAGTAGTTTATACTTTCCTTGTTCAAAATATCAATCGTTAATAAAATACTTTTTATTTATTTACTCAAGTACAAATAGATTTTCCAAACCTGTAGTGAACGATACTTGATATTATTACAGGTTTTTCAAATATTATTTCATTAATGAAACCTAATTTTAGTTTTACATGGGAGTAAACGTTTCACAAAAGGGGCAAGGTATGCAATACAGTTATTTCGTCCCATGTGCCTTGAAATATGTGATAACACATGATTTCATTAAATATCTGATTTTGTATAACTTTTGAAACAGCTGTTTTAACGCATAAGTTATGTTACTCTATTTATATTACTTGTGATTATTTAACAAAAAGAAACTAGAATAAACATTTTTTTGTTGACCCAAGTAAGAGGTAAATTAAATTTTTTTTTGTTTGTTTATACTATAAAGTTACGCTATACAAATGTATTTTACTACGTTTTATAAATAATAGTAAAGATTAAATTGGGCATGTTACGATGAAGTCTTTACTCCTTGTTGGGAGAATAATGGTGTTAAAATCGTATGGTATCCTAATGTTTTATAGCATTGAAAAATGCTATTTAATGAGATTATTTTTTATCTCTTATCATTGTCTCGGTGCTCCACTAATCTCGCAAACAATAAATTTATTACATCAAACCCTTAGGCACTATGAGAGTAAAAAAATCAGGTTCGTTTGAACACATTAGAAAAATAAATAAAATATCACAAATGTAACCATTGGAATTGAAGATACTGACGACACTAAAGAGAGAAAAAGTAAAAAGAGAGGAATAAAAAGAGAGAAAAATGAACTGAGAAATATATAAAATGTTATATATGTACATATATATATATATATATATATATATATATATATATATATATATATATATATATATATATATATATAAATTAAATATGGTGATATGTTTTCTTGTAATATAGTTAATAAATTAAATATATTTCAAAAACATTATATTCATTAAAATTATTCTTGTTTTTGAATTATTTTTAATTTATGATATATATATATATATATATATATATATATATATATATATATATATATATATATATATATATATTTCACTGCAGGGGAAAATATAATGGCGATGATGAAACAGAGACTATATATATTTCTAATTAAATTACCTATTTTTATCAATAGGCCTAATTATTTCATAATTAATAATAAAATTTATAGATAAAGATTTATTTTAAAACATTATGTAGTTAATAATATGAAAGTAAAATCGTATATTTAATGTTGTTGCCAACGATATGTTCTGTCTTATGTCGTTTTGTGTTTTACATTAAAACTCATGACATCCAAAATTAATAAATGTTTTTTTTGTTATAAAAAAATGGATTTTATTAGAACTCGAAAAGTGTGGTGTTTAAACGAAAACAATAAATTTCTTATTGAAAATTCATACTACGTATTTTGCTGTTCCTTTTCTAAATCTAAGGATAAATACTTTGCATAGAGAAATGTTGCAACACTGCATAATACTAGGGATTTGTTCCCTGGAGGGATTTGCGGGTGTCGCTGGCTTATCTTCACCCGAGCACACCTCTTCAAGGTTTAACTTCATCCGGGCAATAAAACGTCTTGGGCTGATTGTGTGCGTCAATTAAAAAAAATTGAAACAGTAGAAAGATGGAAGTTAATATTTTAAATAAAATTAAAATAGAAGATATATTTGTTTGTAATGTATAATAAAAGACAAACGAATTAAGTTTTAAGAGGCCAAAGATATTCTTTAACATTGGGCTAGCACTATGATTCAGAAATGTTGACATATTAAAATGGTTTACGTGGTAAACACGCACGTCTCTTATCGAATGGGAATGTCTCCTAACGTGGTGGGTAAGTTCCACTTATTCTCATGTCTTACACCTTGTTCTGGCTGTTTTCCTTCCTTTTCCTTCCGTCCCAGTCCCTTTGGAGTCTTTCCCTCTTTCTTAGCTTACATTTAGGTCATCATTGTAGCATTTGCTTTGGGGATGTGTTTAATTCGTCAGCACTATGATATTTTCTTTATTTAGGTCCATTTTGAATTTTTGATGTTTGTTTTTAAAAGAAAAGGTTTTTGCCAGATATCACGAGGTTAAATCTAGGTTCCCAGAAGCATTGTCCTTTCTCGATTCAAAGTGTGTCCTGTCTGCCTTCTAGATAATTCAATTTATCAATGAGGTGTATGCTTATTAACCTTTTCAGTCTTAAACTAATAATTTTGCAAGTTTTGTTTTATTGACATTGATATATTTTATATCTACTAAGGCCTGTATACAAATATTTTTTATAATAAATACAATTGTATTTATTAGTTACAAAATGGCCGCCTGTCCTCATATGACATCGCTCTGGAACAATATGTGCAGTATTGTGTAAACAATTCTTTAACAGAGATTTAACATATGTACATTTATTGCACAAAATAATGGTACCTAATTCTAGTTAAAAACCTACAAGATGAATATACACATTTGAATAATTGTTTGCTCAATATATTGCAAAAAAAGTTATATAAAAGGTACATGGCATTTAGCACAAAACGTTCGTGGCTTTGAAGTGCAAGATTTTAAAACACTGAAATTTTCGTGACACATGAGAGGATTTGTTAAGTTCTCTAGTTTTCTTTGAAGCTAGTCACATGTTGTTTTCTGCCAAATCTTATATAGACTTAGATGTTCATAGTAGAGCTTGCGGTTTTCATACTAGAGCGAGTGGTAGACCTTGTTATAGAACAACTACAAGTTTCAAATATAGAAGTGAAAAAAATATATTTGTCTAAAGAGGTACATTATACCCATGCTGGTTTTTGTATTCTTTTCAATATATGTATATTCATTAGTAATAAATCTGTATACTTCAGTAGTCGAAAATTTTGAAAAATTGGGTAATTGAAGAATCATCTTACTTTTCTCATTTTATCCATTATTATTTCTTTAGCTATTGCTTGAAAACTATTTTTAAGTCAATCATTGGCTACACTGTTTAGAATTTGTTGGATTTTTTTAGACGGACCTGTTGGTGGCTCTTTACGTTCATTGGCACCTTATTAAGTTATATCTCACATCTGTGCTCCTTCATGACTTATTTTACTTTTAAAATGACACATTTACACAATTTGCCGATTTTAATGAACCACTTGTGAAAGTGTGAATATGCCACTATTATTTTATAAGTAAAACTGCGATATTACGGGTAATACTAATGGATATAAATAGTAATTTCAAATTTTATGTAAGATGCATTTATTAACAAAGAATTTAAATTATATCTGCATAGTATTGTAAAATACACTAAAAGTAATATACTCCGATAGTGAGTGATTTGTAAGAACAGTAAAACAGTAATTTGCACGACAACATTGTAAATCCATCCAGACATAGCGAAAGCATCTGTTGCCAAAAGACAAACGAATTAAGTTTTAAGAGGCCAAAGAGATTCTTTAACATTGGGCTAGCACTAAAATTCAGAAATGTTGACATATTAAAATGGTTTACAATAATTAGGCTTTGTAAATATCTCCGATAGTGAGTGAGTGAGATGTAAAAACAGTAAAAAAGTAGTTTGCACGAAAACATTGTAAATCCACCCAGAGCCGTAACTCACAGCAAAAGCTTAAGCATCTGTTGCCAAAGAAAAACTTCGCTTGCGTGCCGTGGACAAGTCTCTCATCTGTTGCATGATACACTCGCTCTGAGGGAACATGGTTATTGCTTTTATAAAAACAGACCCTTTATTCGTATTTCCCGAGATAGAATACTTTGTGTGGTTCCATTTTGTTAAAGTCTAATAATAAATATTTATTTGGTTTAGGAGAACCCTGCAGAGCTTTGGAAGTAGTAAACAATGGAACCATAAAGCCACAGTCTCGTGAAACAATAATACAAGTCTGCTTTGTTTGGGAATTCAGAGGTAAGTAATGCTCTACAGATAGGTCTAAAGTAGAGACTGTAATATTGTTTATTTTCTGTTAAAATAATATACCTTTATAAAGAAAGGTAATATCCCTCCAATAGAAGAAAGTTCCTTGCCGGTAAAGAATTATACAGGATTTCTAGAAGCAACCTATCTTAACCTCGAATAGGTTTACAGAGGGAACATTAACTAACGAAGCTAGTTTTACTTCTTACAGAAGAAAAACCATCTGTAATTCCGTTTTCGTCCCTAATGTAGGATTTTAATTTAGTTGTCCAAAACGTAATTTGTAACTTTTTTTCTTTATAAATATTTGTTTAAAATTTCACTTGATCAATTTCAAAAATTATTTGGTCTCAGAATATATTTACTTTTGTTAATACAGCACTCGTTCGTCCTTGGGGTTTTAAACGGAGTTAAAAAATTTTCTGAAGTTTTTAGAATTTCTGGAATATATATCATTTGCGTTAGAGGAATTTAATAAAAAAATTCTTGAAATTTTACATTCTTGCCTTCTTTATGTGTCTGGATTTTTGTTTACTCCATAAAGTTTTCCTTCCCATATTTCTATTTTTCTATTTTTAGACTATCACTCTGAATATGTAATTTTGTAGAAAGCTCGTACCATCACTATCCTAGTAAAAATATTAGTCTTATCTTGGTAGCTTTCTTGTCACTAACAGTTTAGCTTGTTGAGTTCCATTACGTCTCTCGACAACATTATTTATGGTACATTTTATCATAGAGTGCTGTAATTTTGTTATATTTTTACAGAGAATCAGTTCAATCTACGAGTGTATTTACTCACAATTTACCTTTCAAAGTTTCATTTATAAAGAGAACTATCAGTTCTCCCCAGTTTAAATTTCATCTTCGCAATTTGTATTCATTTTTCGTTTGTCTACACGAGTCTACAACTCACCCCTTAATATAAGTAACAAAGTTTCACTGTTGCGTGGATTCGCGATGCATTCATCTTGGTTTTTGTTGTATATATTTGTAATATTGGCGGATTGAGTAGTTTTTTAATTTGTTTATTGTCTGCTGCTCTTCGTGTTGAGAAAAGTATGCTTAGAAAGGACAAAATAACTGTTGTAATATTATAAATACACCCTAAAGATGACTGACATTCTGTGTCATCTCTAACATGATGGTAAAGGGGAAGGAGAAAAAAGGAGATGACGCAACGTGAAGGAAGGAGATTTTAGGCATGAGCGTAGGGCCTTTTATCCTGTCCTCTAAGAGTAGTAAGGTTTTGCAAAACGTGTGAGTTGATATAAAGTTCAGTAGGCTACGTGTAACCATGCCTCCATCAACATGACATTCCAAACCAGGCTCTAGTCGGTCTCGAGACGTAGGGTCGGGGGTTCTAACGGGTCATATTGCCAGTATATAAGAGCACAAACATCTTACTATAAAGCCTGGACTGGTCACCGGTCGCCCTTGGAACAAGACTATACTCCACTATGGCCTCGATCGCTTTTGCAGTACTACTCGGGAGCAATAGAACCTTCAGGATAACACAGTTTTCTCTACCGCTAGAATATCTCTTCATCTTATATTAGTCCTGTCAAGTTTAAAAACATTTACTTGTCTTTTAGAGCCAACTTAGAAGTTTCGTAAATGGTTTTAAAGTTTCCGAACATCAATTCGTTTTTCACCAGTCACAGGCCGTAATTGTGAAAAGTTTTTAAAAATTTATAATCCAGAAATTTGTGTTAAAAGAAAAGTAATTAATGAAAATTTATGTATATTGTAAAATACATTGTTTGATAACTTAAACAATATCCTCTATCACTTGATAGTCTCCTAATATATATATATATAGTTCAAATTTTCACGAGTTAATAAAATATTTTTATTCATCGACTAACATAAAAAATATATTTTTTTAAACTTTTAGGGGATGAAATTTGGTGTTGATATAGTTTTTTTTCAATACTAATTCATTAATAAATTTTGTCATGAAATATTATTTGTATTATAAGGGAGAAACGCTATTCACAAAAGGGGTAAAATCTGCAATAAAATTATTTTTTCACATTTGGCTTGAAATAATTGGTAATGTATGATTTCATAGAACATTTGATTTTACATAGGTTACATATAGGTTACACATTATAGGTTATGTGGTAGAACAGATATTTTAACGCATAGAGTATGTTACTTTATTTATAATCAATGCAATTGTTTAGTAAAAAGTAACAAAATAAAATTTCTCTTTGGCGACATAAGTAGGATCTGTTAGTTCATATTACTTTCTTCTATTTAAAAGATCCGTAAATCTGATGTTGAAGAAACATTGTTACTTGCAAGCGAATTTAAAACGCTGGTTCATTAAATCGAGGCCAAGTTAAAGCTCTCTCACATTTCAAAGTGTAATTGTTATCTGAAAATTAAAAATAAAACCAAACCGCAACACACTAAAACAAGAAGCGACCACCTCCCAACATTAGGCGTTAACGTGTAATATACAAATGTGCTTAGTGACAGATGTGAAGGGGGTCGATGAGGAGGGCGGCTCTTTGTTTCACAAGGGTCGGTTTTTGTTGAAGTTTGATACAATACGTCGTTGCCGAAAAACTTAACTAAGGGCGTCGTACGGGTTTAAGTTTCTTTCTTATTTTGAATTTAAAGGAATAATTGTGCTTTAATGGTTAAGTTTTGTTATTTGCTCGATAATTCTGTGATAATATTAGAAAATCCATCACATCTAAATTTGTACACATAAAACGTACACAACTTAAAAAACATTTGTGTTACCAGTCTAAGTTAAAAGCAGTAAACAAGTATGACGATTTGTATTTTTGGGTTTATTTTGAAAATGTTGTTTGTTTTTGGTAAATGATGAACTATAAAAAATACATTTTCACACAGCTGGGGCCAGTATTTTAGCCTTCAACGAAAGTGGCAAACAAACTAACCCTCGCCAATTTGTTATTCGTTCGATATTATTTTGAATAAAATTAAGGTGGTTTCAGGATGCGAGAAAGGACGAGGTTTCTGCAACTAATTCGTTGTTCGTGTCATTAATGAAATATTGACCTAAGGAAAATATATTGACAATCGACAATATCACTGCCTATACTAAAGGAACAATCTTGATGTGCTTTCTTTAAGCATACAATTAATATTAATGACTTGAAACAAATTAGTTACATGAAGGGCGACCTGTTAAATAATCGTTTTTGAATCAAATAAACAATTATAAATCTTTGCTACAAATATGAACATGTAGCTGTTTTTTAAACTGTTATTAGTAACCTTTTGAAAATGCAAACTGTGTTAGGGAAATGTACATAAATGTTGTGTAAATATTTGTATCAACAGGTTATAATTGTTTATTAATTATATACGCGATTCCGAGTTCTATTTGATTTTTGCATTCTTGGCTCATCAAAACCACAGTTTGTTTGATTCAAAACTAACTTTGTATTTCTACAAACACGTGGTCATTATAGATTGTATTTTTAAAAAGATACTCTTAATACTATGCAAGCGAAACGGGATGATATTTTTAACTTTTTTATCGCATTATTTTCTGAATTATTGTTAGTGCCTAAGCTTTTATACCTGTATGTAGAAATGTTTAGGAAGCTAAATATACTTGTGGATTAGGAGTCTCTCTCTCTCTACCTACCTACCTCTCTATCTATCTACCTATCTTTCTACCTATCTCACTCAGTAATACTGTTTTTTTTGTATTAATTGCTACGTGAATGATATAATGTTTAAAACTATGGGAATATATGTGATATATACTGAGAGAGTGTAGTGTTGTCAATTAACACGATGACTAGCTCTTGACAATGACTGTTTCGGAAAAGCTTAGATACCTTGGCCCAAAAACATGTAAGAAAACATAAAACGCGTTTAGACCTGCTCCAGCGGTAAGGGAAAGACTAATGAGCCGCGAAACCCTAGTGAGACTGTCTGTGGCAGATAAATCTCTTTAAGGAAGGAGTTAGATCCTAAACCCAATTCATGTTATTTGTGTAACAATATTAACGGGTATATATATATATATATATATATATATATATATATATATATATATTTATTCCTTACCTTATATTGTAACTAAACAAGAATCTTACTTTGCATATATGATAGTCGACTTTCGAGAACTAATAATTCCTCATGTTCGAGCATCAACTAACACTCTATATACAATATATGCTTACATATATATATATATATATATATATATATTTATTTATTTATTTGTGGACGGTATATTAGATACTTGTGAAGATGTTCTAGTTTTATATTTATAAAACTATCTACTTTAAGCGCTTTGACTGCATACGTAGTCAACATTATGAGGACCAAGTGTGCGTGTTGATTGACTACACAAGAAATCTGTAATATCGCGTTTACAGCGTCCATAATATTTTAAAACGTATAGATGCAATGCTACGGGTAGGGCTATTTTAGATTTGTTGTTGTGTTGTTACTTAATGAGTTAACTAGGTTTTGATAATACAGACAGTGAATGTCGTCGAAATTCTTAGAGGACTTAAGTTAAAAATAATGCTTGTGAAATGATTGTGTGCATCACAAGTTATGCATTATAGTTATTTCGACCCATTTAGCATGGAATAGGTGATACGATATGTGTTCGTAAAACAACTGATTTTATGTAATAGGTTATGCGGTAGAGCAGCTGTTGTAACGCATAGGTTGTGTTCCTTTATTTTTATTAGTTCTAATGATTAAATAAAAAGTAACTAAAACAGAATTTTTCTTTGTTAACTCAAATAAAAATTGACTTTAAAAATTGGCTGTGTATATTGCTCGTTTATTTTTTGGATTTTTTTATTTTGTTTATTCTTTATTTACGTTGCAATTTCCTTCATTTTTGTCAGCAACCCCATGTTCTATGTTCAAGTATAACATTTTTACTAGAAATTTTCACTAAAGTTAGTTTGGAAGAATCAACGACGGACAAAGTTATCGTGACATAGAGGCGTTGTAATCGATCCAACAACTTCCTTGACTTAATACTTTAGGGGACATTATTTTACTCAGTTTTTATTCTGACAAAGGATGGCGAGCAATAACTCAGTTTAATTAAATCCAGAAGTTTAACAAGTTCTCAAATTTCATTAAAATTCTCTCCCGGGAGTAGAATTTTCCCCCATAACTTGAAGATTATCTGAACTTTAAATTTGAATTTAAACTTTATTAATCTAATATTTTTCATCATACTCTATTATAAAACTTAATTTGCTAACAACGCTTTTCTAATTTTATATAGAAGATTATATTTTGAAAGGATTATATGTTTAAAAATTATATATTAAAACGATTTTACATATTTAAATGGATTCTGAAAGAAATCGTGCTAATTTTCGTGTGTCAAACGTATAATTCAAAGGCAAAAAATGTCGCAAATAAAGCGACTTAGAAATATCATCCAATTTCAGAGATATATCCTGTTAATACCAAAATAAACAGTATTGAAACAGATTTATTTTATTTATTTTTATTTTATTCACACAGTTTTACAAACGAAATCAAATAAAAGATGCTAAATCGGTTAGACTCGGGTATAGACATGTTCTATATGACCTCCGTTCAACTTGAGACCACACTCGTCCCGTTCTTGAAGGTTTTGCATCATTTTGGCGAAGAGAGGTTGTTTCATGCTCATTATACAGATGGTTATTTATTTTCCGTGTTGAACGATGGTGGTTGGCTCGTCATCTTCTCCTTCATATTCCCCAGACGTAGGCGTCAATTGGAGTAAGATTGGAGGGGGTGGACTGGGTAAGGAAAGTTTGTTCTAAAGGAGATGAGGAGGTTGCCAACAGTTTCTTTAAAGAAAGCAATGTTGTCTAAGGCAGTTTGACTGGTTGCGCCATCTGGTTACAAATATTTACATAATCCTAATGTACATTTTGCAATGACTGCTAACATCATCAGGAGTTTACCAAAAAAATGTGTAACTGTGTTAGTTATATGAACATAAAAGTTGTGTAAATATTTGAAGCAAGGTTTTATAAATATTTAATAGTTTTAATAACGCTACTGTGATTTATTTTGTTTTACCGTTAGTTATTAAGCCTTTGTTCCTGTAAAATTACTCAACTAATAAATATGTTTATCGACATACAAAAATCACATACAAGTTCCATTTAGCTTTTTATTTCTAAATATAAGACATCTTTAGAAGTGTTTCTGATAAAAAAACAAGTATTATGGCAATATAAAAGTATTAAAATTTAATGACGTATTTCAAGGTCTTTAGTTATTGATTTTATTCATGTTTATCTACAACCACTCAAGGAATAAATATGTTTATTGACATATTAAAACACCCACAAGAAACGTGTGGATATATTAATTTTTTTCGTTCTATTATATTGATTTATATAGTAATAATAAATATCAGGAAGTAAACCATAAACAGAAGATAACCAAAACAAAGCAAGTAATATATTCATCCTAGAACCCCCTTTGTGAAGTCGTCTCCGTTCTTGCTTAGCAAAATGTAATGTAAGAAAGAACGTAAGAGGCTGAACATTCATATTACTACCCTTGACGGCGAGGGGTGGAAATAAAACTCTGAAGATACGTGTTTGGACTTATGCTTTATATTTAGATATAGTGGTTAAATATGACTATATATTTCACCATTGGTTTTAGAGCGAGGTTTTGTGGTGTTCGAATATTTGACAGCTTATATTAGTTATTATTAGTTGTTATATTAACAAGTTTTAGAAATATCATTAATATTTCCCTAGTTTAAAATTTTCATTTACGCTATGCTTATAACATTTACTTTGTATTTGTATTCAAAGTTTAATAATAAGATACATGTTCCATCCTAAGTTTATCAAGAAACATTTTTTTTGATGACGTCATTCTTAGTTTAGTTGGTATTTGGTCGAAAATTTTAAATGGTTTAATATATAAACCAGTCACCAGAAAATAATTTTCCACCTTAGGCCGAAAACGTAATATCAATATTTGTATCAAACATGTACCGTCTTTACACATTAAGAGAATTCTGTATGAATTGACTTGATATAGATGTTAGTGTCATAAACGTTTGATACATTTAATGAGACAAGAAATATGTGTAAATCTTATGTAAGGCCCGGCATATTGAAATGCGTTCTTTTGCGAGCAACTTCATCAAATTATAAAGAAGCAATTCAAGAAATTTATAACCTTCAAAATATGGTACGAAGCCGAATGTGTTTTCGCTATTGAAGGCTTTGTTGTAGAGGGGCTGGAGCTTGTCTACAGTACGCCAATGTTTTGCTAAACGTTAAGGAAGTTTTAAATTCGTTAAAATATATAATACACGTATTAGAGTTCTCTAGTATTTCGTTTGTTACATTTTTATAAGTGAAAACTAGTGATATATACACACAATACGGTTTTCAAGTAAATTCCTAATTGAGTCAACAAATGTATATATATATATATAAAGAACAAAAGTCAAAATACAAATACAAGAATTATATTTGAATTTACAATTCAAATCTTTTCGTTTGCTAACAGTACCAACATCATCAGGAATATTAAACAAAAACATAAAGGATTTTGTTTAATATTCCTGATGATGTTTCTACTGTTAGCCAACGAAAAGCTTTGAATTGTAAATTCAATTATAATTCTTGTATTTGTATTTTGACTTATGTTTTATATATATATATATATATATATATATATATATATATATATATATATATATATATAATTATCGCTATATGTATTCTTGTGTATTAATAAAGAACTTAGTCAAAATACAAATACAAGAGTTATAATTGAATTTACAATTCATAATTATTCATAATTGTAAATTCAATTATAATCCTTGTATTTGTATTTTGACTAAGTTCTTTAATATATATAAATATAAAATACGTTTTCTTGTTTAATAATTTAAAACAACACAGGTTATTCAAATACAAGAATATTTATTATTTTATATCCAAAACTTTTCGTTGGCAAACAGTACCAACATCATCAGGAATGAAAATTCATAAATATTCTTGTATTTGAATAACCTATGTTGTTTTAATATATATATTTATATGCTGATACGTATTCCTTCACGGTTGGAAAAATATGATGAATAGTTACTATCTGGAGTACATCCGTTTATTCTGCAGTCCATAAATTCGCAGTTCCGACGTTTCGCTAGAATCCCATCCAGCATATATATATATATATATATATATATACAAATTATATATTTATATAAACTATATGCACTATATATAAAGAGAGAGAGATAGAGTGGGTTAATAGGAGGAATTGAAAAAATACCACGAAACTCGTTTATGTAATAATATACATATGCATTAGCGATCCCTGCCGGTTGTCTACAACATACACAAACAAACCCCTCCCCCGTAGCTACACAGTGTTTCCTCACTTAACACAGATGTGTTATCTTTTAATTATTCTCAACAAAGAAGCATCTAGTAAATGTAACTAAATTAGAACAGAATGTTGCCTAGCAACGCGATTTTTTTTTTATACTTGTTTATAGCTTCATTTACACCGGTTACAGCTAGAATAACACTGGCTTGTTTGTGTAACACGGTGCAAAGGGTATCGTCTCACTACAAATACATACATGCCTGCAGCTAAATGAAATGTCCATTTACATTCTCATAGAACGCCTTATTTAGTCACAGATACAAGGGTTTTAAAATATAATATTTCACAAGTAGCTCCAAAATCGGCCATCTCCAGGTCGTGATTACGGAGATTCAAACAAAGACTGGAAAGCATGTGCGAGTTAGGAACGATACCCAATATGCCAACTGAATAAAACATGTAGCAAATTGTTTATGAACATAATTTAAATAATGAAAACAAGAATAACGTTTTAGTCATAAATTGACAAACAATAAAGTTTCTTATTGTTATTTGTAACGCCTTATTAGGGTAAGTTGAGGCAAGCCAGGCAGCTTGGAGATTAGGAACGGCCTGGGCGATGAATAGGCGGCGATGGCCTTACAAGTACAACCCATTAGTGACGCATCGCCGATTACTCCATTTAAAACGTTAATATAATAAATACACATTACATGCGAAAACGTGAATGCGGTTTTTAATTAAACAAATTATTGTGTGTTTGTTTCATGTTAATCGGCCGACTTCAAGTGTGAATACCGCCTTAGATGCCTATATTACAATTTGTAATAAGTTTCAGTTATAACACTTGAAACTGACCAAATAACGTGAGACAAACATGCAATTATTTGTTTAACAATAATTTAATTTGTTTAATTAATATTCAATATCAATCTTTGACTCAAATAATGCGTCTAAATTAGATTAACGTTTTTAAGTGGAGAAATCGGCGATGCGCCACTAATGTCTGTACTCACCGTTCCCGCCTATTCATCGGCCGAGCAGTTCCTAATCCCCCAGCTACCTGCCTTGTCTCAACTTACCCTGAAACGACCTATAAAACTTTGTTTAGTGACCCTTTACCTATTTAGTTAAGCAGAATTAGAATGGACTTTACTTATCAAACTATTTAGTAATTATAAAGGGATATTGTCAGCATTATATCATAATTACAAAGTAATATTTGTTCTAAAATAAAGACAACAATTTAACCTATACGGCTAACTAAATTAATTGGAACAGCTGATTCCATTTTAATAAAATGATTAATAAAATGATTGCTAGCGCAACTGGTGGCTTAACACATTACTACTCTCAATGCAGGAAGTGTTAAATATATAACAATTAAATGTAAATAGGTACATATATGGGAGAGTTACAATATTAAGTGGCAAAATATTCACTTTAATGATTTAATTAATGAGTTATTATTTGAAAACACTGTATTACAACAAGTGCCATCCATTACAATTGGGGGAAAATATATTTGTACTTGAGTGGACGAATAAAAAGTATTATTAATGATTGAAAAGTGTACAAAATATACGTAAGAAGAGTGTAAACTAATTGAAAGAATTACATACCTTCAAATCATATGCTTGCGTAAAGACATTGGAATATACAATGTTTACGTCATGCAAAATGTCACGGGTAATTTTTTCACAGTCCCTGTATGAACCAGTCTCTGTTACGTGCAATTCAAGTTATATATATATATATATATATATATATATATATATATATATATATATATATACAGGGTTTTTCATCAATGCAAAACAAATGTTGCCATCAAATGGTCTACTTACAAGTACGGAAAATTATAATATTGGAAATCTAAAAGCAAAAAAATCAATGATTTGTGTGGTGGAGTGAAGCATGTGATTTATACAAGTCACTTTCTGGATACATAAATAGAAAAATTCATACAAATTTGTGTGAATAGAATCATTTTCTCAACAAGAACTGTTCCAGTTATTCTGCGCACGATGAATAATATTCACGTTCCCTTAAAGTCAGATATTAAAGTCAGAACTTTATGTCGGAAACTTTTAATTCGATTGTGTCGGCTTTATTTCCTTTGCCACATTTGTGTTGCCTAAATTTGTATTCAGTAAGGCAGCCGCGTTATCGTAACACACACAACCTATGAACCCACATATAAATAAAGAGGGGTGGTATATTTCATGGGCGGTTTTACTGATCGAGTTTTTGTTACCACAGGACTTGCGCAGTCCCTTTTTGAATAGCTTTACCACAAACAACATATCATACCCAACGTTAGCATCACAACTTTCTATATTCCTCATAAATTGAACATTTCCAAGACCACCTGTTGCGGGAAATTTTTTTATCAAGGTAGCATATCCTTAAGTAAGTCATCATTTATTCGGCTATATTAACACTTCACGCCTACGCCCGAGTATAGATCTGGCCATTTAGTTAACGCTACTTGCCTACGCCCGTGTATAGCTCGGGTCTTCGTATTTATTTGCACAGCAACGTAATTCCCGCGTATTTATAGTTTCGTCGGTATTATTCTTTATATAAAAAATATTCAATAATAAACGATATTATAAATAATAATAAATTTAAACAAAATGTTTAGCTAAAGAAAGGAATCTTTAAATGTAAATTAAGGCAAAGTAATAAATGTTGCTGTAAAAAACAAAAAAAGAAACATAATGTCCAAACATATTTTAGAACACAATTTTTTAATTTAAATTATTTTATTTATGATTTTTTACCTCGTCTTAGCTATAGTGTTTAGCACTTGAAATTACTCTATGGCTAGACTAAAATTATTATCAAACATTAGAATTTTGAATGTACATTAATTTCAAATAAAAATAAAATGGAAAGTAATTTAAAAGACAGTATAAATAAATAACTAAACAGATTTGTGTGTCACCCTTTGAAACGATTTAAAGGTTAACAACCTAGTTAATAAACGTTGTAACTAGTGGCGAGTAAATTTTAACTGCACAATTCTGTTTCGAGAAATAAAACGTTAAGATGGGAAACAATAATGCGTCCAGTCTGGCCGCAGGTTAAAGTCCCCGGGGCCCAATGCTTTGCGGGACAAGAGCGTTGCAAGCGACTCTTTACGGCCATAAAATACACACAGAGAACGCTTTACCTAAGCTCCTTTAAACATTGTTGGTCAGCTAGTGAAATATATAGCTATCCACTTCCTGACACTTCTTCTTTGATAAATTTAGTAGATTTTGTTTTACTTACATTAATTTAATTTCTATTCAAAGAGGTAGATAGATAAATAAATACATATAAATATATATGCATAGATAATTAGATAGACATATAGTTGGACAGATATAAGCCTATAGATAGAAAGAAATAGCGATAGATAGAGAAAAAGAGTGGAATAGAAATAGGGGGAAAAGAGAGAAAAGAAAAAAAATACCCAGAGAGAGACAGAGAGAGTGATATATATATATATATTAAATGTATTAAATATGGTGATATGTTTTCTTGTAATATAGTTAATAAATTGAAAATGTTTCAAAAACAAGAATACTTTTAATGCATATATTTATTCAAAGCTTTTCGCCAATAAAACAGTATCAGCATCTTCAGGAAAATAATTATCTAACAAAATGTTTTTATTATTATTATTATTTTCTTAGCTAATTATTTTCCTGAAGATGCTGATAATGTTTTATCGGCGAAAAGCTTTGAATAAATTTATGCATTAAATGTATTCTTGTTTTTGAAGCATTTTCAATTTATAATATATATGTATATATATATATATATATATATATATATATATATATATATATATATATATAATAAATTATAAATATTTCAAAAACAAGAATACTTTTATTGAATATATTTATTCAAAGCTTTTCGCCGATAAAATAGTACCAGCATCTTCCGGAAAATAATTATCTAATCTTAGATAATTATTTTCCTGAAGATTCTGGTACTATTTTATCGGCGAAAAGCTTTGAATAAATATATTCATTAAAAGTATTCTTGTTTTTGAATTATTTTTAATTTATTAACTATATTACTAGAAAACAAATCACCGTATTTAATATATTTAATATATATATATATATATATATATATATATATTATAACATAAAGTACGAGGCTTTAGATTAAATTCAGTTAGTTCCTAAAATAAATCATATGTAGAATTAAGCAAGGGAAGACACAAATAGTTTTTCTAATGCGGACAAAGCAGGTACCATGTCATTATACTTTCCAGGAAAGCTATAAGTTGAGTCCGGCAAATTGACAATAGAAGGTCCAAAGCTTGTTCAGATGGGAAATACAGCGGTCGATATAGCCTGGGGAATTAACCGTGTACCGTTAGGTTTAGCTAATTGTAGAACTATGGAAAACTTACAAAGAACGTATTAGTGGTAGTGGGAGAGATTAGATTTTTAATAAAAACTAAATGTTTGGAAGTTGAAAGGAAGTTTTGTGGAGAGTCTCAGAGAGAGGAAGGCAGGTTGGTAGGGACAAGGATGAAAGTGCCCACCTTGGGCATCTATCTTTTAAATCAGAACAAATTTTAATTTCATCAAAATTTATAAAAATTATTCTAGTTTCGCCATTTCAAATTTAAAAGCAACGTTCCCGTAATAGCGACCCGAGAGCAAGAATAAAATTTTAATACTGTTTTTTTTCTATGTTTTTCTATTAGAAATCTAAAGCCTCAGAAGTCCACCTTTTATCATTGTAATATTAGTTAAGGTACCAATCCTGTCACTGCAAAATATTAATATAAATTTGGAATAATGTGTAGAGTTAATTGAAGAGAATAAATGCAAGTGATGTTTAAAAATTGATATGATTGTTAATTCTTTTATAAACCTGAAGGTGTGACATTAATAGGTAAGGTAAATAAATAACATGAATAAATAAATAACTGTGAGCATCTCAGAAGTACGAGAGTCGGCAAACTTAATTACAATTCATTTTTACTTTATTATTCGAGACGCATCATCTCTGCAATGAAATGTATGGAAAATAGGAATCATTCCAGTTCTGATCATCTACTATGCTCAGATGGGAACACGTCACCACGGTTTCTTGCGTTTTAAAATTACAATTCGACTGTCAAAACTGTCAGATTATGCCAGATAGCCCTCTCGGCGCTGGGAAGACGCGGTGCTGAGGAGATGGAATCAATATGGCGTATCTCTCTGTGGCGCGAGAAGGGAATGTTTTACTGTCTTATACAAGAACAACAACAAAAACAATGGGTTTCTAAAATAAACTTTTAAAATAAATGTTCTAAACCACCCGCGGAAAGATTGATTTTAATAAATATTTTTTGTAATATATTTAAGATGAAAATATATTACATTATTAAAGAACTATTGCAAAATAAAATTAGAAACAAATCCAGGTTAAAACAAACATTTCAAACTAAAAACGGAGACTTTGTAGAATTTATAAGTTTTGTTAAACTTCTGCATTTAATTATTCGTATTAAATGTAAGAAAGTCCTTGTCAATATCAGAAACAATATGAACAAAAACAATGTCCTCGTATTGTAACTGAAGTTTAGGGAAATGTTTCAACTTTTCTTTTCGTAGCATTGCC
Organism: Prosapia bicincta; assembly: GCA_036971475.1. Taxonomy (NCBI): domain Eukaryota; kingdom Metazoa; phylum Arthropoda; class Insecta; order Hemiptera; family Cercopidae; genus Prosapia; species Prosapia bicincta. The sequence continues at coordinate 18,736,054 of JBAIZL010000006.1, read as the reverse complement.
TATGTACTTTTATTACTCATACTTTTAAAATTAACTAAACACCTAAATCTGTAGCCTTGTGAATTTACACCTTAGAAGATTAAAGCAAGAAAGAAGGATAGTCAGTAAAAGGAGTAGCCTATATATAAACAGTAAAAAGGTACAAAATGTTTCAGTTACAATTTAAAGAAATATTGACGTGTTCTAGCCTGGCCTACAAGTTGCTACACAAATAACTTGAACGCGTTCATCTCCTTCCGTAGCAAGATTTATCTGCCCGAGACAGTCTCCTCGTCTCGTATAATTAATATTCTCGGAGTTTCACGTCCCATTAGCTCCTTCTTTACGCCGGGCAGGTCGTAACGTGTTCTGACGTAAAGAGAACATTGTTTACAGAGCAGGGGAATGATGTTATAAAACATTTAGGTTTTTGGTAAACTCGCACAAATCATATTATTATTTTGTATTTGCGTTTTAAAATATTCATTACATATAATTAATAGCTTCTAGTCGCTTAAACGTCGCTGGCGAATACTGATAACAGGTAGGTGATAATAAAAAGATATTTTTGCAAATAATTATTTATTCCACAAACGTGTTTCCATGAAAACGTCATTATCATTAGTGAGTACAAGGAGGCAATATTAAAACGTGATGTTTATTTCAATTCCTTCTATTAGTTCACAGTCACAATATATCTATCTCTTTCAAACTTTCAATCGTTAAAAAATAATTTTGGTTCTTCCATTCAAGTTCAAATACATTTCTTTTTAACTTATAGCTGGTGCCACTTGATGTTAATATAGTTTCTTTCCAATTTTAATTCGTTAATTAAATTTAAAAAAATTTAGTTATATTTTGTTAGAACATTTTTTGCTAAAAGTGGTAAAGTATGCAATATAGTTATTATGTCACATTTGTCTTAAACTAAGTGATAACATATGATTTCATAAAACAGCTGATTTTACGTTATGGGTTATGTGGTATAATAAATGTTAAGCACATTGATTGTGTTTCTTTATTTATGTTAATTGTTATTATTTAATTAAAAGTAACTCAAACACAATTTTTCTTCTTCCAACTTATTGGAAATTCACTTTCAATGTTTTTAAAATTTATATTATTTGTTTAACATAAAGGTAGTTAACAGAATTCATTGATGTTGAGTTTGTCATTAATATGCGTTAGTGGAGTAAATTATATATTATGAGTTTGTAATTGAAAATTAATTACAATTTGTTAGACACAAGTTTGCATTGTTATTAATTTATAAGCCTAAGAATAAAGGCTAGAAACGACTTTAAGTATTCCGTGCACTTTAAGTGTAGTATGGTGGCATGAGTAAAATTGGAAAAGTAAATATATATTTGTATTGACTTTCGATACGTTATTCCCTCTACTTAATTTCGAGATGTACCAATAGGAAACTTATATTATCTAAAAAGTTAGGTTACGTAAAAATTACTTTTATTTATCAATACAAAAAGTAAAATTAAATCAACTATAATTTCCCCAAATAAAAAAGCAATTAAAAAGAAAATTATAAACTAAAATCCTACTCAAGTCAAGAAAGAAAATTTTTATTTTAGTTTCTTTTAAGTACATACATAAGTCAGAATAACAATATTAGGTGGCAAAATAGAAAACGAATTTCCTTGCAATTTTCCATTTTCCTTTCTATGTATGGTGTTGGACTATTATTTTAGTTAATTACTATTTATACGCTTTCTATTTTTGTCGCTTGCATTGAGTTGCATTTACTTTTCGCTTTCCTTTCGTATTGTCCGTTTGTGAAGCAAGGTTCGATACCGTTAATCCAGTTTGTTTGTTTATTTTATTCTTTTGGTTCATTTTTAATCCTTGATAATTATTTATGATATTGTGTGGTAAACATGGCAACAATTAAGAGTTGTTGTTTCGACGACACCCAGATGGGGGCAAAACAAAAATTCGTATACTTTGTTTGGAATACATTTCTAGCTACGGTAAAAATGGCATAGTGCCAAAAGCACTAGATTTTGAGCATGAAGATTCTCAGTTCAAATCCGGGCCTAGACCTCTAAAATTTTTATAATTTAATTTTGAATAAATATTTCAAGAAACTGTCAGTATTTATTTATTAACGATTGAAAATTGGCACAAGATATTAGTTTGAGCTAATAGAAGGAATTAAAGAAAAGGCACGTAACGCAACTTATCACCGATTGTAGTAAGGATGAACAGCAAGAGTTTGTAATTAAGGAATTTTAAACACATCTTTAAAAATCTTCGGTTACAAAGAAAGTTTATTTTCATTGGCTTCACCTTTTCGTTTGTGCGAGTAATTGGATCCAAACACCTTGCGCGAACCATGTAATCACTTTTACAGGAGCAGATCCTCTGCTCTCTATTACTGCCATCAACGTGTCGCAAAACAATCCACTCTCTAAGGTTAGATGAGAGAGAAAATATTTAGTTACACTTTCTGAAAATGTATTAATAAATACGTAGTTGTGTGAAGGGAAACTCCCCTCGCCGAGTTTTGGATCTGGAAAGTGAGGAACCAGAATACAATGCCTCGTAGAATAAGGCTTACTTTTGTTTTCCAATATAGAGGCAGAACGCTTCCAGTGTTATTGTTTCTCTGTTTTATAATTAGAGAAGGAATCTCCTCAAGAGAATTTAATGCCTTACTTTTCTAAAGGTAAACAATGGCTGAACCGTCCTTTATAAACAAGTGGGAGCGACTTTTTTTATTGTTCTTTTACAACAATATTAAATAGCGTTTTAGTAACTTAGATCTCGTGATTTGTACAACGTTTTTATTCAGAAACAAGAAAATCTTTTAATCCAAAGAAAATCTTTCGGAATTTAAATAGACTACTTGTCGTGTATTTAATAGTAAAACAAACCACTTAGCATAAACTGCAGACTGTTCGGTTAAGTGACATCTTACGTTCTATAGCGTCTTTTCATGTTGAGAGTTTGGCTTCGTTTATTAGCAATTATATAGAAGTGTGAAATGGAGAGATTTTTACCTCATAATATTATTTATTTATTATAACATATTTTACAATATTTTACAATAATTTTATTATTATGAAATATCCTGAAGAGTCTGTAATGGAAAAATTAGCATAGAAAGTATTCTCGGACAGACAGTGAACCGATTATATCAAACTTGCAGTATTTGTGTTGTACATCTTGAGGTTTTTTTGTAGAGATTACACTTTCGTGAATTAAATTGGCAAAACAATCACTACTTATTTATTTATTCAGCTGACGCGTTTCGCGATAGGTCAATGCATCATTCAATGGTGTGAATTACTGACAAGACAGTTGCTCAGGTGTGTTGTGTTGGTGTGAGTCTCTGGTGCATTTCTGTTCTGTATTGTTCATAGAGTAGTTGTTAACTATGTGCTGAAATACACCAGTCAGTAGTTCACAGCATTGAATAATGGGGTGACCTAGCGTAAAATGCGATTATACAAGTTGGAACTTGTAACAAATTCAGTCACGTAATTACTTGGTGAAGAACTTTAGGCCTTCATTTCATTCAATTCCTTATATTACTTTACATTCTTCCTACAATATATCTTGTTCGAATTATCAGTCCTAAAAAAGTTTTGTATTCATTCACACAATTTCAATTGGAATTTTTAAAGTTTGTAGTAGATGAAACTTGGTGGTAATTCATTACAGAAATAATAATTCAATAATTAAATTTAATTAAACAATTCTAATAATTAATTTCGCTTTCAAATTTGCCACCTAATATTGTGATTCTGTCATAAGTACATTATAATATATATATATATATATATATATATATATATATATATATATATACATATATAATTGTAATTACCGTATTTAATAAAAAGTATCAAAAAAAATTTCCTTTGTTGATAAAAGTAGGAATTTACTTAAAACGTTTTTTATGTTACTCGTATATACAGATGATTATAAGCCCTTTAAATATTAGGCTACGTAGGAAAGGCCATTTAAAAATAAATTTCGAAACAACATGGGCGGAAATAATTAAATATTGTTATTTCACAAATAACTAACATAGGCGTATCCAAGCGATGTTTCTTGAGAAACAAATGTATTGTATGGTAAACAGACGTTAAACCTGTCCAAACAAACTTCCACTGTACATACGTCTCGACTGGAACTGTGTTAGACAGATTGCCCGCAATTTCCATAGTCAAATTTCCCCACCCTTACTTGCTTCTCCCCCCCCCCCCAAGTCATCTGGTACAAGAGGCAAGGTTGGCGTGTGTTGTAACGAGTTGATGTAAATATCCGACGTTACAGCCCAGAGCTTCTTGAGCCAATCCATTAACAAGTATTGCACACTTCAGGAAGTTTGTGCCTTGTATATAGCTTGCGAACTAACACCCCTCATTATGGTGTCGTGGCAGAAATAAATGTCTATACCTCGATCAGTCCCTCCCCAGCTCCTCCATGCAGCATAATAGGATGCTCCCCAATCCGTCGACTCCACTAACCACCTTACTACATATTTTTGTATTTGTACAGCTATTACGTCATTGAATTTGGGGTGGAGATCAGGGTTTTGTTGGTTATGGCGTTGTAGAAGATCCCGGAATTGCTAATTTTATTCTTTTGAATTCACACAGTGAAGTTTTTTTTCCTATAAATTGCTACCGGAACCCGATAAATAGCACCACAAGCAAGGCGACAAACCCAACGCCCTTTTTTGGAACGCTAAAATGTTTTTTTTGAATATAGTTCGCCCTAAAAAGTTCGGATTCGTGCAGGGAGAATTTTATACTTATTTAGACCACGAATTTTGTCTCATTTCTCCCCACTTACGTTTGACCTAACTGTAATGAAAGTGGTGAAACAGGACGGACTTCTTTTCCCTTATAATTATGCACGTGCCCTTTGACTTTTTTCCTTTTGCACTTCCCGCACTGAGGAGGTGGAGTAGGTAATACCTTACGTCGAGTGTGTACTAGTGAAAAAGTTCAAAGAATTTCACGAGCAGTGTTATAAGTATGTGCACATAACGAACAATTCACAAAGTGGTCCTGTAATTCATTCATCTGTTTTCTTTCTACCTCCATCCCAGTCTAGATCACCACCACCAGGTATTTCCCACCTTATAACCGTTTCTACTTGCCAAATATTGTCTTCTCTATCAACGTCCATCGCAATATGGCTTTCTCTTCGGGCTATGTTTGTATTATTATGAAAGGGGGGGACTTATAAAAGACTAAATTGGTTTAAGTCTGTCACTTATGCTGGAAGTAGTGATATAGTTAAGCCAATGTAACCTGATTGTATAGTGGAAAACCGTACAACAACGGTATATAATAGGGAAGCAATTCCACACACAGGATCCATAAATCATTCACATTCCCTATTAACAGTTTATTGATATTGATGTGTAGATAATGGATCTTCTACAGATAATGCCGTGGGCTTTGGAAACTTTTCTAAAATTATGTACTGTGTTGTCACCTCCAAACATAAAGCTCCAATTCTGAATAAGCCAGGAAGTATGGCCGGACAGTTGCAAATGTGTGCTGGAGGTAGTTCTGTATCCGGACAGCTAAGGCAGTTTTGCTAGGTTTTCTTCCCTCTCTGTCCATGTTCATTTCTCTGTCTGTCTAAGGATTATATTACTAGGCGACCCTCGTGGCTTTTGTTTCATTGGGACTATAATCGAGAGAGGAGTACGTATAAACACCAGAGAGTTCGTCCCCAGAAGACAGATAGGGGATTGGCTATTTGGGTTTATCCTTTGAGTGGTAGAAGGGGAATAAAATAGCTTCCACGAACCAAACGGGCAGAACACCAGCCTTTCAAATAGCAGACAGAATAACCCTAATATAATCCCTATAGTTTCAAATATCCGTTAACCTTATGCATCTATGTTTATACATTCACGTATAAATGTCCATACTTGTGACTTCAACCGTTATCTCTGTAACAGACTACAAAACAAGTATAAACATCATAGAGTTAGTGTGACAGAGAAAGACACATTTACGTTAAATAAACAGAAAACGAGAAAATTATCTAAATAAACACATAATAAAAAAATAAAAATAAAAAGATAAAGATGGAAATAGTGTAAATATAGAGATAGAGAAGAAATTACCCGGAGGAACAATTAAATCTCTATTTTCTCTCATAATATATTTGAATCTTGTAATTTCAACTCTACTTGAAGTTTATTATTTTTAAACCTGTAGCATAGTTAAATGATTTCTCTTCCATAGCGTTGCCCTACCCAGCGTATAGGAAGGAAGTGCGCAGTTTGTTGTTGAAGAAGCGAGCTGAGATTATAGTTTTGTTAACCTTAAATCAATCTTTACAGTAACGTTTTACTCAGTCAGTTTTTCTTTGATTATTTTTTATATCTGGTTTTATTTTGTTTCCAGTATTTCTCTAATTGCAATAAACCTTTATGTGACTTTGATTGATATTAAACTTTACTACGTCATTCAAAAACATATATGACAATATCTTCTGCTTAGAAATTTTAATGTTTTTTTGAAAGATTTAGGATTTATTTATAACTTCAGTATAAGGTTCAACATGTTTTTACCAATTTGTAATCTTAAAAATATTTTTGCTGTTAAACTTGTAACCATTCCCGTTATATAGAATTGTATAAAGTTATTAGTATTTGTAATATTATATTATTATTTTCTACTTTTTACATTTATTCTGGTTTTTCCTTTTATTAGTATCTATTATTTTCGTCTTCTTGTTCGACCGCTTTTATTTATATTTTCTTCATCGAACAAAATAGGCGATCTTTTCCCTCTAAAAAAACTCTTACGCCAGATAGTTTAGCATTCTACACATTCTAGAAATCTCTTGGGATCTTTATAAACGGGCTTTGCATGCTAACTTTTTTACCAAAAAAAAAAATCTGAACAAAACCTCTCTTGTTTAGACATTTTAAATACTTTATTCAAAGAATGTAGGAAATATTTATATTATCAGTATACCCTATACATGTCTATAACAGTTTTTAATAAAATATTTGTCCCTCAAACCTGAGGCACATTCCGTTATATAGAATCGTTTATTATTATTATAAATAATATTAGGACATTTTTATTTTTTAATTTTATGATAATTCGGTTTTCCCTCTTATTCGTAGCTTTTTTGACTGTTTAATAACCACATTCTTACTTATGTGATCTTCATCTGACACAATAGGGTCGTCTTTGACCTCTAACAAACTTTGTCGCCGGATAGTAAAGCATTATCGTCCTCCTACAAACCTCTTGGAATCGTTACAAAGTCATGCTCATGCTATTCCTTTTTTCTAATTGGTACATTTTTCAATAATAGCAGTAAAGCAGATGATTCCCTCGTTAAATCATAAATTTCAAAAAATCACAATCTTATTGTAAAGGTTTTTTAAATGTTGAGACTCAAAATACATTTAAAAGTCTACTCGCAAATAAACCAAGTTAAATACTTGTTTAAATACATGAAAGTATAAGTAATAAATGAATACAGGAAATCAGGGTTGTGAGTATATATATATATATATATATATATATATATATATACATGTTAATGTTTTGTCCCAAAAGAAAAATGATTGGATACAGTCTACGTACGTCGAGTGTTTTTACAAAGCTTGATCTATCAAAGTCTTAGATCTGGTCAGTTCATATACCAAACGTTACCCTACCTCGACAGCAAGACACAGATACATTTAATCACAAGGCTCAGAGTTCCAATATGATTGCAAATCGGTTCTTGACGTAGGGGCTGCAACCATATCATCAACTTTTCGTCATATTCCAAGAGAATCAAACCACCTTTTTGTATTTGTATTTGGGGTGGCTTTAATTTACTGAAGTTAAATACCAATAAATTTATTAAGTGATAGTTTGTAACCTTAACGATAATTGTCTTGAAAAACCAAGTGAAAAAAAACTTCTGCTTACAACATGACATTTGTAAAGTATAACTAGCCTTGAAATATGAATAATAACAATTACTATCAGCTGTTTAAATGTGTTTGAAAGTGAATTTCATATGTGATTATCATATGATGAAACTAAAGATGTAATGCAGTGAAGATAATTGAAAATTAAGGAGATTCAAGGCCCGAGGGCTGTGCTCTGACTGAATTTCTAAATAAAAATTGGCCCACATGTTAACCAGGGACCCTAAGAATGCCTAAAATTTCAGCTCAATAGAACCAGTAGTTTAGAATGATTTAGTAAAACACACACACACCAATATATTCTTATATAATAGTATTGATCTAAAGATGTATAATAAGGTATATCCAAGTTATATAAACATTTTATGTGAACATTTCATAATTAAATGCGTGCTAGGAAAATTCCTGCTTACGCAGCTTTAGTATTATATAGGTGTGAGAACAGAGCCCCGGCAGTGTGTAAGTCGCCTCTGTATCGCACAGACGTTTTCCACTCCGATTGAGTGCATATCAATTGTATTGTTTTATTAAGTAAAATTTATGTAACAGTTTTCTAAATTAATTGTTTATTAAATTCAAAGGTTTGTAAAAATAAAAATCATTTTTAAAAACCTTTCTTGCTTAATATAAAACGTAACTGGCGCAGTCGGTAGGACATCTCGGGAAAATTAATGAACATAATTTTTTTCGATTTCAATCGATTAACCGAGATACTGCAAAAACGCGATTCGTTACAGAGCGCATATCTGTAACGACATCAAGAAAACGGTAGGACACCTCAAGGAAGTTAGCGAATATAACGTCCGTCGGTTTTAACCGTTAATTGAGGAAACTTTAAGTAGAGTGAATATCTACAACCACTTAATAGAGGGCATATCTATTAAGAACACGAGCGAATATCGTGTAAGTGAAAAGTGAAAAGTGAAAATTGTTCAAATGAGCAAAGTATTTTGGATCAACTTGTAAGTAGATCTTAAGATATAGAATTAAGAAAAAGTAGAGTAAATACTTTTTAATTTTATATAATTGATTTTTAATTTTATTATTTTAAAGAAATAATATTTTAAAATGGCAACGCCAACATTAAAGAAGGAATATCTTGATATGATTCCTGAGTATAGTGGAGAGCCCACTATGCTCCACAGATTCGTTTCCATATGTGATATAAAGTAGTAAATAAATTTTATGTAAGCGAAAATCCAGAGGATTTTCAAAATGAATATCTATTTTCTTCTATACTAGCTAAGTTAAAAGGCCAAGCATTAGAAATGGTAGTAAACTCAAACTCATATAACTGGTATGAGATTAAAAAAGTATCATTAACCAGCTATTCAGACAAAAGAGATTGTTTTAATTTAAATTTAGAAATGGCTGAGTTAAAACAAGAGAATAACGAATCACCTTTTAAATTTTATGAAAGAATTCAAAAACTATTAAATTTACAGATTTCATTTTTTGTTAATAAAGAGCCACAAAGACAATTGGCCAAAGATGTTTTAATAGAATATGTACAGAAACTAGGGTTAAGAGTTCTCCTTAGAGGTTTACATGAACCTGTAGGATCGCTAATGCGAACCAAAAATCTAGATTCTCTTAGCGAAGCACTTAATATGCTTACTAACGATTTTCAATTTAAAAATAATCAATTATTTCAAAATATTAAACAGAACATTCCACCTAGTGCCCCACAATACCCGCCTATTCGCAAACCCCTTCCTAACAAGCAAACCTTCCAAAATTATAGGCCCAACTACCAAAATAATCCTAACCAATTTACTAAACCTAACTCATACGTACAGCAAAATCAACAACCGAGACAGTCTAACAACTACACACCATTAAAAGTTCATCAAAAATTTGAACCAGAACCAATGAGCATTTCCACAAGTCAAACAGGGAACACAATTAGACAAAATAGACTTTATCAGATGACAGGGAAACCAATAGAGGAGGAAAATTACGATCAAACTATGAATCGATTGACTGAACAAATGACTAACTCTTATCTGACCGAACAAACAGATTATGAACCGCAAGAGGACCCTGACAGCTACATAGTCTTTGATGATTCCCCGCAAGAGGAAAACGCATGCGGATTCACTCAAGAGGACAATCATACCCAAAATCATTTTTTAGGACTAACCACATTAATAAGACATTTTCCATAATGCATATAGAAGACGACACAAACGAACTACCGTACATCCACGATCCTAAGACCAATTTAAAGATGCTGATTGACACTGGAAGCACGAGATCATTTATTAAAAAATCAATAGCTTTCCAATTTTTCAAAAACACTCTAAAACAAGAACCATTTGAAGTGAGTACAGCTCATGGAGTATCAAAAGAAAAATACAGTTGTACACTACCACTTTTAGGAAAAGAAACAACCAAATTCTATTTATTTGATTTCCATAAAGATTTTGACTTACTCCTTGGATTAGATAACATAAAAGAATTAAAAATTAATTTAAATTTTGTGAATGATAAATTAATATTTCGCAATAAGCAAATGCAGATTAAATATTTTAACACAGAAGAACAAAATAATAATAATAATAATAATAATAAATGTCAGGAACAGAAAGCAAAAAAGGGAACAAGTTATGTTATACAAGCCCGCGCTAGCCAAACGATTAAATTTAGAATACAAAATATTCAAGATGGAGAAGGACTCTTACCATACAAAAACTTAAATGGATTAGAAATTCCGCAGTGTATAGTCTCAGTACACAAGGGAGAAGCCTACTGCCCTATAATAAACAACACAGAAGTAAATGTAGAATTAACAGTAAATGAACCATTAGAATTAAAATCTTTAGAAGAATACAATATCCTTAGACCTGATGCAATGCAAATGAACGCTAATTTCAATTTATTAGATTATAAACAAAAAATTTCGAGAAGAAAAAATTTAGATTTATCAAAATTTAGAATGGAACATATGAACTCGGAAGAAAAATCCGCTATAACAAGTTTAATAAAAGATTATGCAGATTTATTCCATATTGAGGGAAACGATTTAACTTTTACCAACCAAATAAAACATGTTATTAGGACTACTGATGAAATTTCCGTATACTCTAGAAATATTAGATGTCCAGAGATTTACAAGAACGAAATTAATAAACAAACTGAGGACATGCTTGAACAAGGAATTATTAGACCTTCAAATTCTCCATGGAACTCTCCTGTCTGGATTGTACCAAAAAAACAAGACGCTTCTGGCAAAAGAAAATTTCGATTAGTAATAGATTTTAGAGGATTAAACAAGAAAACAATTGACGATAAATTTCCCTTGCCAAACATTACCGACATATTAGATAAATTAGGACGATCTCAGTATTTTACAACTTTAGATTTAGCCTCAGGATTTCACCAAGTAGAAATGGATAAAAATAGCATAGAAAAAACAGCGTTTCCAACAGAAACGGGACACTACGAATTTTTAAGAATGCCCTTTGGACTAAAGAATAGCCCCCTACATTCCAAAGAATTATGAATAATATTCTGAGAGGCATCCAAAATGAAACATGTTTAGTTTATTTAGACGACATTATAATTTACTCCACTAGCCTCCAAGAACATATACAAAGACTTAAAGAAGTATTCGACAGATTACGCAAAGCCAACTTTAAAGTACAGCTGGATAAAACAGAATTTTTAAGAAAAGAAGTAGCGTATCTAGGGCATGTTGTTACACCGGAAGGCGTAAAACCTAACCCAGCAAAGATTTTGGCAATCAAAAACTATCCAATACCCAAAACCACCAAACAAATTAAAGGATTTTTAGGACTAATAGGCTATTATCGAAAATTTATTAAAAACTTCGCCAAGATAACAAAACCGTTTACTAACTGTTTAAAGAAAAATGCAAAAATAAATATAGAAAATCCAGACTTTATAGAATATTTTGAAACATGTAAAAATATATTGACTAACGAGCCCCTTCTACAATACCCAGATTTTGAAAAGGAGTTTACTCTAACGACAGACGCGAGTAATTTTGCACTAGGAGCGATTTTAAGCCAGGACAAAAGTGGAAAGGACCTTCCTATAGCGTATGCCAGCAGAACTTTAAACGACAGCAAAACTAATTACTCCGCGATTGAAAAGGAATTATTAGCGATCGTATGGTCTACCAAACACTTCAGGCCTTATTTATTTGGAAGAAAATTTAAAATTTATACAGACCATAAACCTTTACAATGGTTATTTTCAGTTAAAGAACCAAATTCCAAGCTTTTAAGATGTAGATTAAAATTAGAAGAATATGATTATGACATAAGATACAAAAAAGGCAAATTAAACCAAAATGCCGATGCTTTATCTAGAATACTATTGAACGTTACTGATAAAAGGTCAACAAACACCCAACACACTGTAGAACCAGACCTTGAATTATCTCCAGCGAACTTACTGAGTCGTTACTTCCCGGAATTGAATGAAGATAATGAGTCTATGGTCGTACAACTCGACGCAACAGATAATGCCAACTTAGAGTACGATCAAGAAAGTGACAGTCAAACCGTGCATTCCAACTTCGAAGGGAACACCCAAATTGAAATACCAATTTCCGACGAGCCTGTAAACTTTGGAAAAAATCAAGTATTTTTATCATTAGTAAAATATGAGCCGAAGAAAGTAAAAATTATAAAACTATTTGGAACTTCAAGAACCCGTTTAATAGTCGAAATATCAGAAAATAATTTTAAAGAGGACATAGTTAATTTTGTAAAATCATATTTGGTACCAAAAATAAAATATAATCTATATTTTGAAGACGATTTTTATGAGAGATTTGCATCATGCATAGCCAAAAATTTCAAACAAACTGAACTAAATTTAGTTAAGTGTAATAAAAAACTCTTAGACCTAACTTCGGAAGAAGATACCCTAGAAACAATAAGTAATTATCATGTTAGCAAAACCAATCACCGAGAGATACATGAAACATACGAACAAATTAAGCGAAGATATTATTGGCCTAATTTAAAATCACTAATCCAAAATTTCATAAATCAGTGTGACATATGTCAAAGAACCAAATATGACAGAATTCCCTTACAACTAGAGATGAACTTGACACCTACAGCTGCAAGGCCTTTCCAGATAATTCACATCGACACTATCTCTTTAGAAAAGAATGCGTTTATCAGCATTGTCGACAGTTTCACAAAGTATGCTCAAGCTTATCGCTTGGGAAGCTCTCAAGCTACAGAGATTGCAGACAAGTTATTAGATTACTTTGCGCAGTTCTGCTTACCAACAGTTATTATCTCAGACAATGGAACGGAGTTTAATAACAGAATTGTGAAGGAGATATTAGACCTGCATAAAATCAAAATCCATTTTATCAGTACACAAAACCCCCAATCAAACGGATTATGTGAAAGATTTCATTCCACCTTAATAGAACACATAAGGCTGTTAAATAATCAAATCGAATTTAAAAAAGACAGTATAATTAAGAAAGTCAAATATGCTATAATTGCCTATAACAATAGCATACATTCAGTCACAAAATTAACGCCGTGCGAAGTCTTATTTGGACACATAAATTCAAACTCTTTATTAGATATAGATTTAGAAAAACAAATTGTAAATGACTACGTTTTAAACCATAAGGAAAAAACAAAAATACTTTATGAAAACATTAGGGATAGCAATCAAAGAATTAAAGAAAAAGTTTTAGAAAAAAGGAATGTAAACAAAGAACCACTTCCAGAAATACCATCTGAAGTTTATATAAAATCAGTTCAGAAGCAAAGCAAAACTAAAAACAGATATAGCAAGGAAGAAATAGCTTCGATAGATAAAGAAAGAAAAACTGGAAAATAAGGCCTAGACATCATAACACAAAAGACAAGATACATTTGTCGAAAATTAAAAGGCCTAAGAAGATAAAAAATGTAATTAATGACCAAAATCCTTCTTGTTCATATTCGACACAATCAAATTAAAATCCCTACCATACCTTTGTCCACTAGTTCTATGCAAGAAACTTTATTAAACTTTTAAACAACATTGTTTTTATTAATTGTATGTGTTACAAACTCTTGTAATTAATTAAATGATATGTAACTAATTATGGTAATAAATATTGTTAATTATTTGAAATATGTTAATCACAAAAAGAAATGTAATTGAAGAAAATTAGAAACTATACTCTTAAAGAGATAACAAAACAAAAAGAATTCTTATAAACTGACTAGAATCCTTATCAAATCTATAACAGGCAAGATGAATGTAAATGATGGTAAAAATTATGAAAACTTATATAAAACTTTTATTGTAATCAATGTAAATTTTGTAGAACAAAAATTAGATTCTGAAAACAATTGTATATGTTATAAACATTTTGTATCTATCCTATGATAGAAAAGACTCATTATAAATTGTATTAATCAATTCCAAATACTTTTGCTCAGTTGAATTATAATGAACAGAAAATTAGACTGTAAAATACCCATCATCAAAAACAATAACGCCTACAAACTACGAGGATACTGCGTTGGAAATCGCAGACAACCCATTTAACTGGATCTTGGAAATCAATCTTTGCCTGGTGACTTTCTCCAGCGAAGAGGACTTCAACCCATGCCGAAAATTGCCCTTTACGGAGGCCTATTCAGCAGCTTATATACTTCGCCCTCATCAGGAAGAAGAAGAAGACTTCAACCAACGCCGAAACTTCGCCAACCCCCGAAGTTTTCTTTAGGGATGGAGGAGTTATATAAACATTTTATGTGAACATTTCATAATTAAATGCGTGCTAGGAAAATTCCTGCTTACGCAGCTTTAGTATTATATAGGTGTGAGAACAGAGCCCCGGCCGTGTGTAAGTCGCCTCTGTATCGCACAGACGTTTTCCACTCCGATTGAGTGCATATCAATTGTATTGTTTTATTAAGTAAAATTTATGTAACAGTTTTCTAAATTAATTGTTTATTAAATTCAAAGGTTTGTAAAAATAAAAATCATTTTTAAAAACCTTTCTTGCTTAATATATAACGTAACTTCCATGAAAGATAGTTTTCATGGAAGGAAAAAGAAACACATCTGAACGGAACTAATATCGAAGGAATGTGGACAGAGCGACAATAAGACAACCACTGCTGGTAACTTTCAGTCTGTATCGCGGGGGGGGGGGGTATATTGGTTGTGAAATATATTGCTTCTGTTGAGATGGCCGTAGGTGGGTCGCAATGAAATGGTAAATATATACTGTCAGTTAGTGCGTTGGGGCGTGGAAACTATTCAAAGTCTCACAGATATGGCGCACAGAATTTGGTTGAATTCTCTGAATATACGAAATGGCAATACTGTATATTGATGTCAGTGTCTGGCCATTCAGTCAAATATGGACTGAAAAGACATTCAAATGTAATTGAAAATGTATTTCAACCCGTTTTATACATGGTCACCCTTTTATAATGTGTGCTAATCGCAGTGTGAATAGGAGCCCATGGTAAAGCGATTTTATATGTCCCTTCTTGTCGTCCAATATAAGCAAGTCGTCCTTTGTCGCAAAAAATTTTGTCTTTAAACATCGTCAATTACTCCAACTCAAAAAATGTAAAGATTTGTCTATAAACCAGGTAAAATGAGTGTGACAACCACACTAAGGTTATAGTAGACTGAAACAACAACGCCATTATCGGGCTTTGTAAAATGGCCAAAGAGTTGTATTATTTCGTATATTTTGATGGTGGAGCTATACGAGGGACGGAGATACTGAAACCGAGTTTCTTAAATCTCGTTTTTTTCAACCCATTTTATTCGGTAATTTCATTTTAAGATAGACAAAACTACATCCCCTAACCCTCATCGCTTTGGTAAACAATGCACGGACTAATATGGATACTTCGCACAGGTTTCATTTCATACATTATGCATACTTATATTTTAACAAATCATTTTCTAAAACTCAAAAACATAAGTAGAATATATCAAAACAACGTTGCCATATGTTTGCAGCTTACGGCTGTACGTTGTCAGTTTTCAGATCCTTTTCGTGGTAAAAATGTTTATTTCCATAACTTTACGAGGGCTTTACTTTATTTGTACGCGCTCACACTGTCGCACACATATCTTGTAGGCTTGGTAGAGCTTTTGTCTCCACGTAACTTTAACTACGGTTAATTGCTTTGTTTTACGCTCAGACAGACGTAACCTGGTGTAAGTAGTGACACCAGAACGTATCTGAGACGTATAACGTATTCGTATAGAGTTGTGCAATCTTGTCTGGGTAGCAATGCTACTGGGATCTAATTGTAGCCAATGCCGTTCATACAATTATCACCAGTTACACAACAACATTAACAAACAAAACAAAACCCAACAACACACACAAAGACATACAAAACTCCTCTAGTGTGTATAACTTAACATGAAGCTTATGTGTCAGTCACTATATGGGGAAGTGCGTCGATTGTTTAATATAAATTATCTCGATTGTTAAAGGAAAAAAGTCCTGATTGTAATATATTAAGTGTTTCAATTTTTATAGGGAATGTGTCTCGAATGTTTAATATTAAGTGTCTTAATTGTTGTAGGATTACTATGAAAGGATAGGAATGAAGTAAAATATCAGAAGCAGAGTTGGAAGGAATGCGGACAAAGCGACAATGACACCGGCTCTGCTGTACACTTTGTGGGTATCGGGGGAAGGGGGAAGTATATTGGTTGCGAAATATATTGCTTTGGATTCGGTCGCAATGGAATGGAAAAATATAATCCAATAAGTCGTAAACCATCCAATCATTGACTACTGAGTCTGGATATGCAAATGTTACTTATCGACTATGAATAATGAATAGGGATTGTTTAGATATTATTTATGTGCATATCTCATTGTAAATTATTTTTTTTCAAATAAGGATGTAATAAGTGGTTGGCAACAGAAGTGACCAAAACATATTACACACAAGGATGAGGAACCATGTCCCCTAACTTCCTTGAAACCTTTCTGTAGTTTTATTTTACTTGTAAAGTACAGTAGATGGTGACCTTGAGCATTGTTAGAAAAGCTAATTAGTCTTCGTAAATACATCTAAACTAAAATGTCAAAAGTCAGAGATTGTCATGAACAACAAAGTCTTGTTAAAGCTGTTCTAAATCCTAACCTATAATGTAAAATCTGCTGTTGTATGAAATCATAAGTTATGGCAATTAAACAAAAAAATAACTTCCTACAGCGCATAAACTATATAGGCCTACAGCTATACAGATGTGTTTGAATGGGAAGATTTTATCGTCATGCTAACCTAAAGAGTTTTTCTTACAAATTTTCTTTTCAAAAAAAGTATTTAAAAATTGTCACTTTCTGTTTTTACGGACCTCTGTAAAACTCTACCGCACCAATTCTTTGCCTAAAGTATACGCAATAAAAACTTCTTCACCCCCATTCTAAAGCCCGGTTGTTGTTTCGACTGTGGGAAACTTTGTGTTCAAATTAATTTTCCGTTTCCGTTGGCAAAATAATATAAACTGAAAACATTTCACATTCAAGTCGTGTTTATCTGTTAAGCCGGCACAGTGTTAATTAGCCTGGTATTTGAGGTTAACTCGTTCCGTAGATAATGTATTGAGCTCCATCGATACAGAATATTATTTGGTTAATCGACGTGGACAAATGGCGAATGCCGAACACGCAAATTTATTTGTGTTTAGTGATGTCCGGCAGAATATTTCAACGTATCAACCCTGAATTTACCTCTGTTTCTGTTTGCATCAGTATTTTAACGCGCGGTCAGGTAATAGCTAATTACAGTTTTATCATCATAAATATCCTATCTTGTTTTAAAAAAAACTCACTGTAAAAGTGTGTATCAAGAAACGTTAATTAAAACAATCCTTGGTAAATTATACATTGACTAATTTTTACTGTTCATGTACATATTACATAAAAATATTATTTGTCACTCAATGATTTAGTGTTCTGTGCTTTACGGAAATAGGTGTTTATTTTCTCTTCCAAACTTAAAAGAAATTATTTTTACTTATATAGATCATCTTCCAGCTGTACATTTATTCATTCGTTTCATCCTATTTTTGACTTTTGCTGGTTTTTTGTCTGACAATATCAATAAACTTAATTTTTTTTTACTATCTTAATCTCGCCACTAATGAAATAACCTTCGCAAGTGAACACCTGCAATGTTGCAACTTCAATTATTGCGTGATTTTCGATTTTTACCAAGTTTGTTGTTCATTTCAACAGAAGGAAGTAATTTTGAGGAGTAAACTAAGGGATGATTAGAAAGAGAATACGGATGCAAACTGAGGAGGTAAAGTAAAGTAAGTTAATAATTATGTCGCAACCCAAATCTTCGGACGTAAATTAGAAAGATTTATAAGCTGAGTTACGTCTAAAGGTTTGATAACTAGTAACTTTTATTAAGGTCAAGATACTTTAATTAATTACAGTCTCTGACGCTTTCATAGTCACGCCCTCAAACTATCTGTTGCCTGCCACCTTACTGTGCGTCACTCTCAGCAGTGAATTGTCCGTCTCCGATCTGGTGCATGTAATGCGATTACATTATAAAGACCAGTGAATGGGTCGACTTTCATGCCAATTGATTTTCTTCTATTTATTTAATTGGAAGAATCTAGTAGTATGATTTCATGGTTGAACCATATGATCGCTGAAATAGTTGTAAGATTTTATTTAAATTTATTTACATAGTCTTACAAACACAAACAAGTAAAATGACGCTAAATCTGTTAGACTTAGATATAATAAAGATATATATGATCTCCGTTCAATTTAATGCAACACTCGTGCCATTATTGAAGATTTCGCTTCATTTTGCGTTGGTGAGTCATAACGCAAAATTGTTTCTTTCAACATTTCCCAGACGTAGGCATCAGATGGTACAATATTGGGGAATGGGCTGGGCAAGTAAAGTTTGTTCAAAGGAAGATGAGGCGGTCCAAAAGTTTGTTGAAGGAAAACAATTTTTTCGTTATATCCATATCTTGCTGGAACCATTGGGAAAAAGAGATTACGGGCAGATGGAAATCTCCTGAGGTCTCTTATAAAAGCTGAATACGCGCCAAAGATCAAAGGTTGGCACAGCTGATCGAGAAGGCAACTACAAATGATTGAGTTACAGTACTGTTTGGCGCATATGGTATTTTCAGATTTTTAGGCACACGTTGGTAATAAATGTAAATAAATAAAATTTAAACACTGCCTGTCTAACTTCTTTGGTGCGATTTTGCCCTAACGTTTATAACATTACCGTTTTATTGTAAATGTCTCCTAATGTGTGACTTGTACGCTATGCGAGTGTCTTCTACTATCACTTTCCAACCCCTTCACAATCGCCCCATGATCGCGTTTCCACATCCCCTTTAAGTTAGCGGAATATAAATTAGACTTTCTCCATGCAGACTGTTATCCTTCCAAGGATAATCCCAACAAAGATCTATCATTGTTTTCCACCCTTCTGCAGTCACGTGGCGAATCCGCAATAAAAGGGAATAAGCAGATATTATTTCCCAATTTCCAGTTTCATTGGATTTTTTTTAAAGGTTGTGCGATAGAATTAATGTTTACCTTTGCATATGGGCTGCACTATAAATGTACCCAGTTTGGTATTTATATAGTGGGGCTTTGTAATGTCTATCTAATTCGAGAACAAACTAAGCAGATGTAGGAGCTTGGCCAGACAAACCAGGTTGTCTCTAAGGCTACATCTCACTGCCCCTCTCTTGCCTACGTCACATTACTGCGCCTCTCCAAGTGATAAGACCATAAGCTTAATTAAGTGGAAGCTGATGCTCATTGAATGCTAACGTAAGCTCGTATTAATTAGTTGTACAGAGTTATTCTAAATGGTAGACCCTATTTCCCTAAAGTTTTCCTAATTGCATACAAAGACATCTGCATCTATCACTGAAGAAGGAATTTCGTATAAAGACAAACAAGCAAGGGTTTTAGTAGTCTAACGGAGGAGGAATGGGCTCAGAGACAAAATGCCGGACTTATTGGATTAGAGTGACAAGTTGGGGCATTACTTTGGCGAATGTGATCTTGTCAGACGCTTCTTTATTCAATGGTTTTTATTTACGTGCAATATTTGGAAAGAAAATTTGCCTATATGGTTTCTAAAAATGTTATATCTCCCGGTAAGGGGATTCAAACTGACCAAAGAAGACAAATTTTCAACTTATGTTTTAACTAGTTTCTGCTTTTATTTCCATTTGTATATATTTAGTTAGTTGAGAAGTTACTTCCGGGCATCGTCTAACATATTATCGCTTTTACGTTTTTTCTAATGCTTTGTAAAACTATACCTTTACAAAAGTACTGTGTTTGCTATAGTCAGGTTTTATTTTAGTGTGCTTGACGTGTCTTACAAATGGTCGACAAATGAGATACATTAAATGCGAAAACTTCCCACATAACGTTTCGATATAATCCGTTATGTGTTTCATTGTTCTTTTGTTGTTCATTGGAACAACTACTTAAAATTATCCCTTATGCTGATATCATACTTCACTAATTAACCTTTTTTCTACTCTTTATAACTTGTCATAGGTTTACCATTTTAGTCTAACCTAAAGAATGTATAAATTAGGATAAATATAGTTGTGTTTGCGTTACACACGATACAATTACGCCTGCCAGGTTTTAGATAACCAAAGTGTCCAAAACCGCCCTGTTTGGGTCTGGGTAGAGAGTTTCGAGTATGTATAGAACATTCGGTCTTAGATTTCATATGAATGAGTTTTTCTCAGATATTCTTCTAAATAGCAGCTTTTTCTATCTGAGGTCTTTGCTTACACAGTTTAAACAGTATTGAAACTGTTGTAAGATTTTATTTATTTCATTTCATGTTATTTGCGTAGTTTAGATAGACTCGGGTATAAACATGTTCTATATGACCACAGTTTGAAGCAACGCTCGTGCAGTTCTGGGTTTTGCATCATAAAAAACTACAACTGATTCAGTTTAAGCACTGTTTATTTTTGACGCATATGGTACCTTGGCGGTCTTTCCACTCCAACCTTCAAACAACAAAGTTATAATAGTAGTTGGTAATACTTTTATATTCTATGCTATTCTGCATTAGTAATAGTATTATTTTTGCAGAATGTCTATAACGGTGTTTTATGATCCATCTTAGAGATTGACTATACTGTCTAGCCTTATGATCTTCTACCCTTAGTAATAAAAAATATTTAGGTGAAATGTGTAATTCCGTTTCAAGAATTTAAATTTTATGTTGACACAAGAAAAGTGGTCAATTTACTAAAACAATAATACACATAAACCTCTTATTTGATTTAATTTAAAATGTTACAGTTTTATTTAAACTTGTCTGTTCCTAGTAATAAGTAGCAACTGTAATAATCTGAAGACTGTATAAATTATAGTAAAATATAGTCGTAATTACTTTAAACACGACAGAATAACGCTGGTCAGGTTGTAGATAACTTTAGTGTAAAAAACTGTTTATCTCTGGGAAGTGTATATAGTACATTCGGTCTTACATTTTATGTAAACGAGTTTTTCTCCGATGGTTTTTTAAATAACAGCTGTTTCTTTCTGAGGTCCTTGCTTAAGTATGCGCCAAAATAAACAGTACCAAAACTGTTGTAAGATTTTATTTTGTTTCATTTCATTTGCTTATGAGATATGCTATACTGTCCACCCTTAGTAATACACAAATTATTAAGCTGAAATGTGGATTTCCGTTTTAGGAATTTAAGATTTCAGGTTGACACGAAAAATGGTCAATTTACGAGAACACTAGTAGTCTAAATATCAAAACCTTGTTTGATATAATGAAAAATGTTTCAGTTTTATATCCACTTGTTTGATCTTGATAATAAATAGAAAAATCCTAATCCTATTTAAAAGCAGTTTATTCAAGAATAAAACTTCTTTCTCAATGAAAACGTTTCATAATGCGCTACATAAGTCTACGGTCTTAACTCGACAGCTATAAATAACGTTTTTATTCGTGCTTATATAGGGCGGTGCAGTAATTGTTTACTTCCAACAAAGTAAAGCTTTAAATTCTCTGTATAAGATTTCGTCTTTACTGTTTAAACAAAGGCAAACATTTATACTGGAAGCATTTTGCCTCTGAATTCCCGAACAAAAGTAAATGCTACTGTTTTCCGCGGTATTGTTTTCAGATGATATTGTTGTTAAGTTCGAAGCTCGAGTGATACGGTCCCTTTATGTGATCGCGTATTTATTAATAGATTTCCAGAAAGGGAATCGTATTAGACATCCGACAAACTGAGTGGCATGGCAATGCTAAAGGATCGGGGTGTTTATTTATCCTGTTGCAAATATATGTTTTTTGCTAGTTACGTGATCTAGCTCACGCGGCAATCTCAATCTCACCGTGGCAACGTGTTACAACATTAAGTCACTAAATTTTTCACGTTTAGGGTTTGTTTTTGTTTCCTCGTATATATCTTGTTCAAAATTTCAATCATTATTAAAATACTTTTTATTTATTTACTCAAGTTCAAATAGATTTTTTAAACGTGTAGTGAACGACACTTGATGTTATTAGAGATTTTTCAAATATTATTTCATTAATGAGCAAACCATTTTTTTGTCTCAATGCCGGACATACTTTTAGTTGTCTAACCCATTTCTTCCCAATAGGACAACATCTATATTTTATGTGATTTTTCCTTATTTAATCTATATTTCTACTATAGAAGTAATAAAATATAACCTGAATATGAATCTGATACTTTTGGTTTTTCAGTAATGACCTGTTTCGTTCGCGCAACGCTGGGAGTTCCGTGCATCTCGCGGTGTTGCGTTAACGCAACGTTTAAAAATAGCGTGTGCTGAAAAATACACGAAAATCATTACATGAAACGATTTATTGAAACACAATGTGCCCTTAGTTTTAATTTTTATACTTTATTTCAAACTGAATTGTGAAATGTTTCAAAACATTCAGCATGTATAAATACTTGTCATTTATTGCATGTGTAGACTGACTGTGGCGCACTTTATATCTCCGTCTTGCATTACTTTTGTTTCGGTCTTTGATATTGGTCCGTTTTATCTTTTCGTACGTCGTCTGGTAAAGTAATTTTACTACAGTGACCTAATAACAGATTTTTGCTGGACTTGTCAGATTCTTCTATATTTTCTAGTCGAAGTAAAGAGATAACGAGTTGCGATCTATAATCTATCTGACTGAGTTAATTTCCTGTTGATAAAATATAAAATTTCCATGCATATACTACAGCACAATCAATTCCATTTACAAATAAGGTTCACCACCATTTTTTACCTCTTATTTTAATTCTGTAATTGGCAATAGCATTATCATGAGAATCCACTCCGCCCATTCCTTTTTCATAATCGTTGAGAACATTCGGCTGCTTTACAAAGTCCTGTTTCCTTTCTTTTCGATTGTAGTGTTTTACATTTAGGGATTGTTCAACCGATCCGTATTTTGTTATGACTGTAACAACTGAATTATCCCGCCATCGAACAACAAAAATATTCTTCTTTTTATCAAAGGCAAATTCATAACTTCCTTTCGGAACTTTTAGAAATTTTTTCAGTGATGTGAGCGGAATATTGGGCTACCTATTTTCCCCTATTGTTCCTGAAACTAAGAAATTCATCTTTGTCAGTTAACTTACTAAAGTGTAAGTACTGAAAAATTATCAAAAACAGTTATGTTATTCTCTGGATTTTCAACTATTCTCAACAAATTATAAACGACCTTCTCTCCTAAACCTAAGTCGTTTTTTATTTCACCAATTTTTCCTCCATATGGCTCAAAACCATCAACAGAAGCAATACACTAATTTTTGAAACCTAATCTCACTGTTTTCCTTCTCACGAACATTTTTGCTGAATGACGTCCAAAATAAGGCACCATTTGATCATTTATTGCTAATTTATGTGAAAACACTTCAAACTGACGAAATTTTGTATTTAATTCATCAAAATAAGGACAAACGTTTGAAAATTTATCGGATTATTGTAGTTTACTTTTGTCTGATATATGAATGTATTTTTTTATTTCATCAAATTTATTTCTAGTCATTGTATCTCGTACTATTGGTACACCTTTATCAAGATCTTTACTTAATTACATTTTTGATTCAGGTAGCGAATGATACCTGTGTTTTAATAGCTGCAATCAATTCTTCTGCTGTTTTACAACACTTTCGTTTAATACTCATAGCGGATCTACTGATCAATTGCTTTCAACACGGCTGATATATCTCAACTGCCGGGGAACTCCTGACGTTGCGTCAACGCAACACATGCGAACTTTGTTGAATAAAGGGGAAGTGGAGAGCTGTGGTTCAACGAACATGACTCGGCAGTAAGGTAAACATGATAAGAAAGGCTGACATAGCAAAACAATTTGTTCCAAGAATTGCAGATGTTTATTTCTTACATCGAAAAAGTTGATTTTCTCGACATTTATTTTATCATAATTCAAGTCCTAATTGACAACTCAAATGAAACTTCAAACTGAAAATAACGATATGGAGGAGTTGTGTGCAATATAATATACTGTTACGTTTTCGCAACTTTGGGAAGAAATGGGTCAAGCAATGTTTATAGTAAAAATTTTATTTTCGTATTTTTTTTTTGAATCCCTTCTAGTAATTTACACTTTCCTTGTTCAAAATATCAATCGTTAATAAAATACTTTTTATTTATTTACTCAAGTACAAATAGATTTTCCAAACGTGTAGTGAACGATACTTGATGTTATTACAGGTTTTTCAAATATTATTTCATTAATGAAACCTAATTTTAGTTTTACATGGGAGT
Source organism: Prosapia bicincta (assembly GCA_036971475.1). Lineage (NCBI taxonomy): Eukaryota > Metazoa > Arthropoda > Insecta > Hemiptera > Cercopidae > Prosapia > Prosapia bicincta. The sequence goes on along the minus strand of JBAIZL010000006.1, from coordinate 18,711,338 downwards.
AAACGTTTCACAAAAGGGGCAAGGTTGCAATACAGTTATTTCGTCCCATGTGGCTTGAAATAAGTGATAACACATGATTTCATTAAATATCTGATTTTGTATAACTTTTGAAACAGCTGATTTAACGCATAAGTTATGTTACTCTATTTATATTACTTGCGATTATTTAATAAAAAGAAACTAGAATAAACATTTTTTTGTTGACCCAAGTAAGAGGTAAATTAAAATTTGTTTGTTTGTTTATACTATAAAGTTACGCTATATAAATGTATTTTACTGCTTTTTATAAATAATAGTAAAGATTAAATTGGGCATGTTACGATGAAGTCTTTACTCCTTGTTGGGAGCAAAACGGTGTTAAAATCGTATGGTATCCTAATTCCTACTATGTCTTATAGCTTTGAAAAATGCTATTTAATGAGATTATTTTTTATCTCTTATCATTGTCATGAAAGTAAACAAAATCAGATTCGCTTGTACACATTAGAAAAATAAATAAAATATCACAGTTGTAACCGTTAGAATTGAAGATACTGACGACACTAAAGAGAGAAAGAGTAAAAAGAGATGAATAAAAAGAGGGAAACATGAGCTGAGAAATATATAAAATGTTATATATGTACATATATATATATATATATATATATATATATATTTCACTGCATTGGAAAATATAATGGCGATGATGAAACATATACTATAAATATTTCTAATGAAATTACCTATTTTTATCAATAATTATTTCATAATTAATAATAAAATTTATAGATAAAGATTTATTTAAAAACAATAGCTAGTTAATAACATGAAAGTAAAATCGTATATCTAATGCTGTTGCCAACGATAAGTTCTGTCTTATGTCGTTTTGTTTTTTACATTATAACTCATGACATCCAAAATTCATAAATGTTTTTTTTTTTTATAAAAAAATGAATTTTATTAGAACCCGAAAAGTGTGGTGTTTAAACGAAAACAATAAATTTGTTAGTGGAAATTCATACTACGTATTTTTCTGTTCCTTTTCTGAATCTAAGGATAAATACTTTGCATAGAGAAGTGTTGCAACACTGCATAATACTAGGGATTTGTTCCCTGAAGGGATTTGCGAGTGTCGCTGGCTTATCTTCTCCCGAGCACACCTCTTCAAGGTTTAACTTCATCTAGGCAATAAAACGTCTTGGGCTGATTGTGTGCGTCAATTAAAAAAAATTGAAACAGTAGAAAGATGGAAGTTAATATCTTAAGTAAAATTAAAATAGAAGATAAATTTGTTTGTAATGTTTAATAAAAAGACAAACGAATTACGTTTTATGAGGCCAAAGAAATTCTTTAACATTGGGCTAGTACTAAGACTCAGAAATGTTGACATATTAAAATGGTTTACAATAATTAGGCTTTTCTAAATATCTGGGGTAAAGACGCACGTCTCCTATCGAATGGGAATGTCTCCTAACTAGGTGGGTAAGTTCCACTTATTGTCTTGTCTTGCAACCTGTTCTGGGTGTTTTACTTTCTTTTGATTTTGCCCCAGTCCCTTTGGAGTCTTTCTCTCTTTCTTAGCTTACATTTAGGTCATCATTGTAATATTTGCTTTGGGGATGTGTTTAATTCGTCAGCACTATGATATTTTCTTCATTTAGGTCCATTTTGAATTTTTGATGTTTGTTTTTAAAAGAAAAGGTTTTTGCCAGATATCACGAGGTTAAATCTAGGTTCCCAGAAGCATTGTCCTTTCTCGATTCAAAGTGTGTCCTGTCTGCCCTCTAGATAATTCAATTTATCAATAAGGTCTATGCTTATTAACCTCTTCAGTCTTAAACTAATAATTTTGCAAGTTTTGTTTTATTTACATTGTTATATTTTATATCTACTAAGGCCTGTATAAAAATATTTTTTTGTATTAAATACAATTGTATTTATTAGCTACAAAATGGCCGCCTGTCCTCAAATAACTTCGCTCTGGAACAATATGTGTAGTATTGTGTAAACAATTCTTTAACAGAGATTTAACATATGTGAATTTATTGCACAAAATAATGGTACCTAATTCTAGTTAAAAACCTACAAGATGAATATACACATTTGAATAATTGTTTGCTCAATATATTGCAAAAAAAGTTATATAAAAGATACATGGCATTTAGCACAAAACGTTCGTGGCTTTGAAGTGCAAGATTTTAAAACACTGAAATTTTCGTGACACATGAGAGGATTTGTTAAGTTCTCTAGTTTTCTTTGAAGCTAGTCACATGTTGTTTTTTTGCCAAATCTTATATAGACTTAGATGTTCATAGTAGAGCTTGCGGTTTTCATACTACGGCGAGTGGTAGACCTTGTTATAGAACAACTACAAGTTTCAAATATAGAAGTGAAAAAAATATATTTGTCTACAAAGGTACATTATACCCATGCTGGTTTTTGTATTCTTTTGCATATATGTATATTCATTAGTAATAAATCTGTATACTTCAGCAGTCGAAAAATTTGAAAAATTGGGTAATTGAAGAATCATCTGACTTTTCTCATTTTATCCATTATTATTTCTTTAACTATTGCTTGAAAAACTATTTTTAAGTCAATCATTGGCTACACTGTTTAGAATTTGTTGGATTTTTTTAGACGGACCTGTTGGTGGCCCTTTACGTTCATTGGCACCTTATTAAGTTATATCTCACATATGTGACCCTTCATGACTTATTTTACTTTTAAAATGACACATTTACACAAGTTGCCGATTTTAATGAAACACTTGTGAAAGTGTGAAGATGCCACTATTATTTTATAAGTAAAACTGTGATTTTACGGGTAATACTAATGGATATAAATAGTAATATCAAATTTTATGTAAGATGCATTTATTAACAAAGAATTTAAATTATATCTGCATATGTATTGTAAAATACACAAAAAGTAATATACTCCGATAGTGAGTGATTTGTAAGAACAGTAAAACAGTAGTTTGCACGACAACATTGTAAATCCACCCAGCCATAGCGAAAGCATCTTTTGCCAAAAGATAAACGAATTATGTTATGTTGTTATGAGGCTAAAGAGATTCTTTAACATTGGGCTAGCACTAAAATTCAGAAATGTTGACATATTAAAATGGTTTACAATAATTAGGCTCTGTAAATATCTCCGATAGTGAGTGAGTGAGATGTAAAAACAGTAAAAAAAGTAGTTTGCACGAAAACATTGTAAATCCACCCAGAGCCGTAACTCACAGCAAAAGCTTAAGCATCTGTTGCCAAAGGAAAACTTCGCTTGCGTGCCGTGGACAAGTCTCTCATCTGTTGCATGATACACTCGCTCTGAGGAAACATGGTTATTGCTTTTATAAAAAACAGACCCTTTATTCGTATTTCCCGAGATAGAATACTTTGTGTGGTTCCATTTTGTTAAAGTCTAATAATAAATATTTATTTGGTTTAGGAGAACCACGCAGAGCTTTGGAAGTAGTAAACAATAGAACCATATAGCCACAGCTTTGAGAAACAATAATACAAGTCTGCTTTGTTTGGGAATTCAGAGGTAAGTAATGCTCTACAGATAGGTCTAAAGTAGAGACTGTAATATTGTTTATTTTCTGTTAAAATAATATACCTTTATAAAGAAAAGTAATATCCCTCCAATAGAAGAAAGTTCCTTGCCGGTGAAGAATTTTACAGGATTTCTAGAAGCAACCTATCTTAACCTCAAATAGGTATACAGAAGAAACATTAACGAACGAAGCTAGTTTTACTCCTTACAGAAGAAAAACCATCTGTAATTCCGTTTTCGTCGCTAATGTAAGATTTTAATTTAGTTGTCCAAAACGTAATTTGTAGTAAGTTCTAACTTTTTTTTTTATTTATAAATATTTGATTAAAATTTCACTTGATCAACTTCAAAAATTATTTGACTTCAGAATATATTTACTTTTGTTAATACAGCACTCGTCCGTTCTTGGGGTTTTAAACGGAGTTAAACATTTTCCTGAAGGTTTTTAGAATTTCTGGAATATATATCATTTGGGTTAAAGGAATTTACTAAAAAAATTCTTGGAATTTTACATTCTTGCCTTCCTTATCTGGCTGGATTTTTGTTTACTCCATAAAGTTTTCCTTCCAATATTTCTATTTTTCTATTTTTAGACTATCACTCTGAATATGTAATTTTGTAGAAAGCTCGTACCATCACTATCCTAGTAAAAATATTAGTCTTATCTTGATTATTTATGTTACATTTTAACATAGAGTGTTGCACTTTTGTTGTATTTTTACTGTGAATCAGTTCGATCTACGAGTGTATTTACTCACAATTCACCTTTCAAAGTTTCATTTATAAAGAGAACTATCTGCTCTCCCCAGTTTAAATTTCATCTTCACAGTTTGTATTCATTTTTCGTCTGTGTACTCACCCTTTATTATAGGTAACAGAGTTTCACTGTTGCGTGAATTCGCGATGCATTCATCTTGGTTTTTGTTGTATATATTTGTACTATTGGCTGATTGAGTAGTTTTTTAACTTGTTTATTGTGTGCTCCTCTTCGTGTTCAGAAAAGTATGCTTAGAAAGGACAAAATAACTGTTGTAATATTATAAATACACCCTAAAGATGACTGACATTCTGTGTCATCTCTAACATGATGGTAAAGGGGAAGGAGATGAAAAAAGGAGACGACGCATCGTGAAGGATGGAGATTTTAGGCATGAACGTAGGGCCTTTTATCCTGTCCTCTAAGAGTAGTAAGGTTTTGCAAAACCTGTGAGTTGATATAAAGTCCAGTAGGCTACATGTAACCATGCCTCCAGCAACATGACACACCAAACCGGGCTCTAGTCGGTCTCGAGACGTAGGGTCGGGGGTTCTAACGGATCATATTCCAGTATATAAGAGCGCAAACATCTTACTGTGAAGCCTGGACTGGTCACGGGTCCGCCCTTGGAACAAGACTATACTCCACTATGGCTTCGTGTAACCATGCGTCCAGCAACATGACATTCCAAACCAGGCTCTAGCCAGTCTCGAGACGTAGGGTCGGGGGTTCTAACGGATCATATTGCCAGTATATAAGAGCGCAAACATCTTACTATAAAGCCTGGACTGGTCACGGGTCCGCCCTTGGAACAAGACTATACTCCACTATGGCTTCGTGTAACCATGCGTCCAGCAACATGACATTCCAAACCAGGCTCTAGTCGGTCTCGATACGTAGCGTCGGGGGTTCTAACGGATCATATTGCCAGTATATAAGAGCGCAAACATCTTACTATAAAGCCTGGACTGGTCACGGGTCCGCCCTTGGAACAAGACTATACTCCACTATGGCTTCGTGTAACCATGCGTCCAGCAACATGACATTCCAAACCAGGCTCTAGTCGGTCTCGAGACGTAGCGTCGGGGGTTCTAACGGAACGTATTGCCAGTATATAAGAGCGCAAACATCTTACTATAAAGCCTGGACTGGTCACGGGTCCGCCCTTGGACATATTGTTGTTATTTGTGTAACAATATTAACGGGTATATATATATATATATATATATATATATATATATATTTATTTATTCCTTACCTTATATTGTAACTAAACAAGAATCTTACTTTGCATATATGATAGTCGACTTTCGAGAACTAATAATTCCTCATGTTCGAGCATCAACTAACACTCTACAAACAATATATGCTTACATATATATATATTTGTGAACGGTATATTAGATATTTGTGAAGATGTTCTAGTTTTATATTTATAAAACCATCTACTTTACGCGTTTTGACTGCATACGTAGTCAGCATTATGATTACGAAGTTTGCGTGTTGATTGACAACACAAGAAATCTGTAATATCGCGTTTACAGCTTCCATAATATTTTAAAACGTATATATGCAATGCTACGGGTAGGGCTATTTTAGATTTGTTGTTGTGTTGTTACTTAATCCATCCATCCATCCATCCATCCATCCATCCATCCATCCATCCATCCATCCATCCATCCATCCATCCATCTATCTATCTGTTTTTTTTTGTATTAATTGCTACGTAAATGATAAAATGTTTAGAACTGTGGGAATATATGTGATATATACTGAGAGAGTGTAGTGTTGTCAATTAACACGATGACTAGCTCTTGACAATGACTGTTTCGGAAAAGCTTAGATACCTTGGCCCAAAAACATGTAAGAAAACATAGAACGCGTTTCGACCTGCTCCAGCGGTAAGGGAAAGACTAATGAGCCGCGAAACCCTAGGAGACTGTCTGTGGCAGATAAATCTCTTTAAGGAAGGAGTTAGATCTTAAACCCAATTCATGTTATTTGTGTAGCAATATTAACGGATATATATATATATATATATATATATATATATACATATATATATATATATTTATTTATTCCTTACCTTATATTGTAACTAAACAAGAATCTTACTTTGCATATATGATAGTCGACTTTCGAGAACTAATAATTCCTCATTTTCGAGAATCAACTAACACTCTATAAACAATATATGCTTACATATATATATATATATATATATATATATATATATATATATATATTTGTGGACGGTATATTAGATATTTGTGAAGATGTTCTAGTTTTATATTTATAAAACCATCTACTTTACGCGTTTTGACTGCATACGTAATCAACATTATGAGGACCAAGTGTGCGTGTTGATTGACAACACACGAAATCTGTAATATCGCGTTTACAGCTTCCATAATATTTTAAAACGTGTAGATGCAATGCTACGGGTAGGGCTAGTTTAGATGAGTTGTGTTGTGTTGTTACTTAATGAGTTAACTAGGTTTTGATAATACAGACAGTGAATGTCATCGAAATTCGTAGAGGACTTTAGTTAAAAATAATGCTTGTGAAATGATTGTGTGAAACAGAAGCTATGCATTATAGTTATTTCGCCCATTTAGCATAGAATAGGTGATAAGATATGTGTTCGTAAAACAACTGATTTTATGTAATAGGTTATGCAGTAGAGCAGCTGTTTTAACGCATAGGTTGTGTTCCTTTATTTATATTAGTTCTAATGAATAAATAAAAAGTAACTAAAATAGAATTTTTCTTTGTTAACTCAAATAGAAATTGACTTTAAAAATTGGCTGTGTATATTGCTTGTTTATTTTTCGGATTTTATTTATTTTTTAATTCTTGATTTATGTTGCAATTTCCGTCGTTTTTGTCAGCAACCCCATGTTCTATATTCAAACGTAAATATTTTTACTAGAAATTTTCACTAAAGTTAGTTTGGAAGAATCAACGACGGACAAAATTATCGTGACCTAGCTAGAGGCGTTGTAATCGATCCAACAACTTCCTTGACTTAATACTTTAGGGGACATTGTTTTACTCAGTTTTTATTCTGATATTGACAAAGGATGGCGAGCAATAACTCAGTTTAATTAAATCCAGAAGTTTAACAAGTTTTTAAATTTCATTAATATTCTCTCCCGGGTGTAGAATTTTCCTCCAAAACTTGAAGATTATCTGAACTTTAAATTTGAATTTAAACTTTATTAATCTAATATTTTTCATCATATTCTATTATAAAACTTAATTTTCTAACAACGCTTTTATAATTTTATATAGAAGATTATATTTTGAAAGGATTATATGTTTAAAAATTATATATTAAAACGATTTTACATATTTAAATGGATTCTGAAAGAAATCGTGCTAATGTTTGTGTGTCAAACGTATAATTCAAAGGGAAAAATGTCGCAAACAAAGCGACTTAGAAATATCATCCAATATCAGTGATATATCGTGTTAATACCAAAATAAACAGTATTGAAACAGATTTATTTTATTTATTTTTATTTTATTCACACAGTTTCACAAACGAAATGAAATAAAAGATGCTAAATCTGTTAGACTCGGGTATAGACATGTTCTATATGATCTCCGTTCAATTTGAGGCCACACTCGTCCCGTTTTTGAAGGTTTTGCATCATTTTGGCGAAGAGAGGTTGTTTCATGCTCATTATACAGATGGTTATTTATTTTCCGTGTTGAACGATGGTGGTTAGCTCGTCATCTTCTCATTCATATTCCCCAGACGTAAGCGTCAATTGGAGTAAGATTGGAGGGGGTGGACTGGGTAGGGAAAGTTTGTTCTAAAGGAGATGAGGAGGTTGCCAAGAGTTTCTTTAAAGAAAGCAATGTTGTCTAAGGCAGTTTGACTGGTTGCGCCATCTGGTTACAAATATTTACATAATCCTAATGTACATTTTGCAATGACTGCTAACATCATCAGGAGTTTACCAAAAAAATGTGTAACTGTGTTAGTTGTATGAACATAAATGTTGTAAATATTTGAAGCAAGGTCTTATAAATATTTAATAGTTTTAATAACGCTAGTGTGATTTCTTTTGTTTTACCGTTATTTATAATAGCCTTTGTTCCTGTAAAATTACTCAACTAATAAATATTTCTTATGGACATACAAAAATCACATACAAGTTCCATTCAGCTTTTTATTTCTAAATATAAGACACCTTTAGAAGTGTTTCTGATAAAAAAAAACAAGTATTATGACAATATGAAAGTATTAAAATTTAATGACTTATTTCTAGGTCTTTAGTTATTGATTTTATTCATGTTTTTCTACAACCACTCAAGGAATAAATATGTTTATTGACATATTAAAACACCCACAAGAAACGTGTGGATATATTAATTGGTTTCGTTCTATTATATTGATTTATATAGTAATAATAAATATCAGGGAGTAAAACATAAACAGAAGATAATCAAAACAAAGCAAGTAATATATTCATCCTAGAACCCCCTTTGTGAAGTCGTCTCCGTTCTTGCTTAGCAAAATTTAATGTAAAAAGAACGTAAGAAGCTGAACATTCGTATTACTACCCTTGATGGCGAGGGTTGGAAATAAAGCTCTGGAGATACGTGTTTAGACTTATGCTTTATATTTAGATATAGTGGTTAAATATGACTATATATTTCACCATTGGTTTTAGAGAGAGGTTTTGTGGTGTTCGAATATTTGATAGCTTATATTAGTCATTATTAGTTGTTATATTAACAAGTCTTAAAAATATAATTAAATATTTCACTTGTTTAAAATTTTCATTTACGCTATGCTTATGAGATTTACTTTTCATTTGTATTCAAAGTTTAATAATAAAATACATGTTCCATCCTAAGTTTATCAAGAAATTTTTTTTTTCAATGACGTCATTCCTAGTTTAGTTGGTATTTGGTCGAAAATTTTAAATGGTTTAATATATAAACCAGACACCAGAAAATAATTTTCCACTTTAGGCCGAAAACGTAATATCAATATTTGTATCAAACATGTACCGTCTTTACACATTAAGAGAATTCTGTATGCATTGACTTGATATAGATGTTAGTGTCATGAACGTTTGATACATTTAATGAGACAAGAAATATGTGTAAATGTTATGTAAGGCCCGTCATATTGAAATGCGTTCTTTTGCGAGCAACTTCATCAAATTATAAAGAAGCAATTCAAGAAATGTATAACCTTTAAAATATGTTACAAAGCCGATTGTGTTTTCGCTATTGAAGGCTTTGTTTTAGAGGGACTGGAGCTTGTCTACAGTACGCCAATGTTTTGCTAAACGTTAAGGAAGTTTTAAATTCGTTAAAATAGACAATACACGTATTAGAGTTCTCTAGTATTTCGTTTGTTACATTTTTATAAGTGAAAACTAGTGATATATACACACAATACGGTTTTAAAGTAAATTCCTATTTGAGTCAACAAATGTATATATATATATATATATATATATATATATATATATATATATATATATATTGTAAAACTTAGATGAATTATTTTTTCTTGTTGAATATGTATGGTGACATAAAATAATTTTCATAAACAAGAATATACGAATATTACTTCATTTTATTGTTCATTGAAGCTTTTCGCTAATTTACATTATTAGCATTTTCAAAATATATGAATCACTGTCCAGTTATGTGACAGAGTAAGACTGTTGAACACAATTGTACTATGCTCAGTAAAGGTATCAGTTATCTTATCTGTTAGATAAATATACTTTAATATTTCCATTTGTCCTAATCTTTTATTTTTAAAATGTCATCAAATATGCTAAAGATAGTATTATGTTTTGATTTAATCTGGACTTGTTCCTCTATTAGTGTGTTCTTAATTTTATTTTTATATATCTCTAAGTTTTCTATTATATTCATTTTTAAGCCTTTTTGTACGTGTTTAACCAACTTCATATTACTAATCTCTGGAAAATCATGATTTCTTTCTATACAATGTGTGGCAAGATTTGATTTATAAATATGTGGCTTTTTAAATGCATTTAAATGTTCTTTGTAGCGATCTTTTATTTTCTTTTTTGTTTGTCCTATATAACATTTTTGACATGTAGTACAGTTAATACTATATACGCCGTTTATATTAATTTTATTTACTTTAATGTTTGTATTTATTATATTATTAATTGTGTTATTAGTGTAATAAGCTATTTTGACATTAGTATCTTTAAATAATTTTATAATTGGTTTGATTTCATAACCGGTAAATAAGAATTTGGACCAAATAATTTCTTTAGTATTTGAATAATAATTTTTATTTATATTATTATCCATTCTTTTAAGGATTTTATTATTCAATTTATTGATGGTTTCTTTTTTATATCCATTTTGTATTGCTATTTGTTGAATAATGTTTAGTTCTTTCAATTTATTTATCGGGTTTAATGGAATTCGGTTCATTCTGTATAATAAATTATAGAAGCATGCCATTTTTTGATTGTACGGGTGGTTTGAATAATTAGGTATTACGTTTACTGTTTGAGTGGGTTTTCTAAATATTGTAAAATTTAATTTATTATTTTCCTTATAAATGGTAATATCTAAGAAATTTATGGCATTAAGTTTTTCTATTTCGTAAGTAAACTGTATTTTATTGTGTATATTATTTATTTCGGTAATTATTAAGTTTAAATTTAATGCATTATTTGTAGAAATGTACAGACCGTCATCTACATATCTATACCATTGTCCATTGTTATCATATTTTTTAATAATTTTTATTATTTCTTCATCAATATGTTGCAAAAATATTCACCACTATCTAGCATCATTTCCGAAATTGAAAAAATACCACGAAACTCGTTTATGTAATAATATACATATGCATTAGCGATCCCTGCCGGTTGTCTACAACATACACAAACAAACCCCTCCCCCGTAGCTACACAGTGTTTCCTCACTTAACACAGATGTGTTATCCTATAATTATTCTCAACAAAGAAGCATCTAGTAAATGTAACTAAATTAGAACAGAGCGTTGCCTAGCAACGCGATTTTTTTTTATAGTTGTTTATAGCTGCATTAACACCGGTTACAGCTAGAATAACACTGGCTTGTTTGTGTAACACGGTGCAAAGGGTATCGTCTCATTACAAATACATACATGCCTGCAGCTAAATGAAATTTCCATTTACATTCTTTTAGAACGCCTTATTTAGTCACAGATACAAGGGTTTTAAAATATAATATTTCACAAGTAGCTCCAAAATCGGCCATCTCCGGGTCGTGATTACGGAGATTCAAACAAAGACTTTAAAACATGTGCGAGTTAGGAACGATACCCAATATGCCAACTGAATAAAACATGTAGCATATTGTTTATGAACATAATTTAATCAACGAAAACAAGAATAACGTTTTAGTCATAAATTGACAAACAATAAAGTTTCTTATTGTTATTTTTAAGGCCGTCTTAGGATAATTTGAGGCAAGCCAGGTAGTTTGGAGATTAGGACCAGCCTGGGCGATAAATAGGCGGCGACGGCCTTACAAGTACAACCCATTAGTGACGCATCGCCGATTACTCCATTTAAAACGTTAATATAATAAATGCACATTACATGCGAAAACGTGAATGCGGTTTTTAATTAAACAAATTATTGTGTGTTTGTTTCATGTTAATCGGCCGACTTCAAGTGTGAATACCGCCTTAGATGCCTATATTACAATTTGTAATAAGTTTCAGTTATAACACTTGAAACTGACCAAATAACTTGAGACAAACATGCAATTTTTTGTTTATCAATAATTTAATTTGTTTAATTAATATTCAATATCAATCTTTGACTCAAATAATGCGTCTAAATTAGATTAACGTTTTTAAGTGGAGAAATCGGCGATGCGTCACTAATGTCTGTACTCACCGTCCCCGCCTATTCATCGGCCGAGCAGTTCCTAATCCCCCAGGTACCCGCCTTGTCTCAACTTACCCTGAAACGACCTATAAAACTTTGTTTAGTGACCCTTTACCTATTTACTTAAGCAGAATGAGAATGGACTTTACTTAGCAAACTATTTAGTAATTATAAAGGGATATTGTCAGCATTATATCATAATTACAAAGTAATATTTGTTCTAAAATAAAGACAACAATTTAACCTATACGGCTAACTGAATAAAATTGGAACAGCTGATTCCAAACGAGCTTAATAAAACAGCAGATTGCTAGCGCAACTGGTGGCCTAATGCATAACTACTCTCAATGCAGGAAGTGTTAAATATATAACAATTAAATGTAAATAGGTATATATATATATATATATATATATATATATATATGGGAGAGTTGCAATATTAAGTGGCAAAATATTCACTAAAATGATTTAATTAATGAGTTATTATTTGAAAACACTGTATTACAACAAGTGCCATCCATTATAATTGGGGGAAAATATATTTGTACTTGAGTGGACGAAGAAAAGTATTATTAGTGATTGTAAAGTGTACAAAATATACGTAAGGAGAGTGTGAACTAATTGAAAGAATTACATACCTTCAAATCATATGCATGCGTAAAGACATTGGAAGATACAATGTTTACGTCATGCAAAATGTCACGGGTAATTTTTGCACTGTCCCTGTATGAACCAGTCACTGTTACGTGCAATTCAAGGTATTATATTCTATTAATTTGTTAAAACATTATAGGAGAATTTGTTACGAACAATATTTATATATACACAGGGTAATTCATCAATACAAAACAAATGTTGCCATAAAATGTTCTACTTACAAGTACGAAAAATTATAATATTGGAAATCTAAAAGCAAAGAAATCAATGATTTGTGTGATGGAGTGAAGCATGTGATTTATACAAATCACTCTCTGGATACATAAATAGAAAAATTCATACAAATATGTATGAATAGAATCATTTTGGCAACGAGAAGTGTTCCAGTTATTCTGCGCACGATGTATAATATTCACGTTCCCTTAAAGTCAGATATTAAAGTCAGAACTTTATGTCGGAAACTTTTAATTCGATTGTGTCGGCTTTATTTCCTTTGCCACATTTGTGTTGCCTAAATTTGTATTCAGTAAGGCAGCCGCGTTATCGTAACACACACAACCTATGAACCCACATATAAATAAAGAGGGGTGGTATATTTCAGGGGCGGTTTTGCCGAGTTTTTGTTACCACAAGACTTGCGCAGTCCGTTTTTGAACGGTTTAACCACAAACAACATATCATACCCAACGTTAGCACCACAAATTTGTATTTTCCTCACAAATTGAACATTTCCGAGACCACCTTTTGTAGGAATTTTATTTTTTTATCAAGGCAGCATATCCTTTATTTAGTTAACATTTATTTGGATATATTAACTTTTTCAAACACACGCCCGAGTATAGATCGGTTCATTTAGTTAACGCTACCTGCCTACGCCCGTGTATAGCTCGGGATTTCGTATTTCAACGCATTGCGACGGTATCGTTCTTTATATTGGTTATTTTACTTTATATGTATTTACAAGTGTCGCGACCGAGAGCTGTCAGACATATGTGTGACAGGTGGTGGTTTGGTCTGATTGTAAATGTTGTTTACGTTGCAGGTTTATTGTTTTTTCTAAATTTTATCAATACGTATTTTCATTAATTTTTGTTGTAGTTTTGTAATCTTTTTAGGCTTCTGAGTGTTTTTTCGCTTTAATTTAATCTTTCATCTATTTACTATATTTAATTTTTATTGTTAGAGATATTACGTAATAGTTATAATGGCTAAAACCACTTTGGGAAGCGATTCAATAAGAGATATGTTGCTTTTAGACAGTGATAGTGACAAAAAAACCGATCTAGGCCGAGGTATGCTAAAATCAACATATTTATCAATGATGAACTGAATGGAAATGGAAATGACCCGATTTTAGAGTTTTCTAAATTTTAAAAGAAATATTTCTAAATTATATTTTCTCTTAGGTTATAATGATATATAACATGCAATATTTATTTTCGTTCCAATGTAAAATGTGTATAGTGGAGTGCAGTGATGTACAGTGTTGCTATTTTATTTTTGTTGACTTTTATGTACCTTTTTCAAACGAGCATAACGCCGTCTGCGTGTAAGTAATCAATTCATATCTATATATTTCCTGAAAGCATGTTTCATTCTCTTTACAACAATGTATAATATGGTGTAAATATGGTATTTGTTATATGTTGGAAATATTTTATATTCTACATAAAAACCTCCAGGCAGATAGAGACGAGCTAAGGGTCCTACTAGGGGATTAGGCTTCAAAGCCTATTCATATTGTTCATATTGTTTATTGTACAGATGTAGGGAAACTTTCATCAAATTATTATTAATTTATTTTTTGAATAAAAAATATTCAATAATAAACGATGTTATAAATAATAATAAATTTAAACAAAATGTTTATTTAAAGAACGGAATCGTTAAATGTAAATTAAAGCAAAGTAATAAATGTTGCTGTAAAAAACAAAACAAAAACATAACGTCCAAACATATTTTAGAACACAATTTTTTAATTTAAATTATTTTATTTATGATTTTTGACACTCGTCTTAGCTATAGTGTTTAGCACTTGAAATTACTCTATAGCTAGACTAAAATTATTATCAAACATTAGAATTTTGAATGTAGAATAATTTCAAATCAAAATAAAATGAAAAGTATTTCAAAAGACAGACAGTATAAATAAACAACTAAACAGATTTGTGTGTCACCTTTTGAAATGATTTAAAGTTTTATCAACCTAGTTAATAAACGTTGTAACTGGTGGCGAGTAAATTTTAACTGCACAATTCTGTTTCGAGAAATAAAAGGTTAAGATGGGAAACAATAATGCGTCCAGTCTGGCCGCAGGTTAAAGTCCCCGGGGCCCAATGCTTTGCGGGACAAGAGCGTTGCAAGCGACTCTTTACGGCCATAAAATACACAAAGAGAACGCTTTACCTAAGCTCCTTTAAACATTGTTGGTCAGCTAGTGAAATATTTAGCTATCCACTTCCTGACACTTCTTCTTTGATAAATTTAGTAGATTTTGTTTTACTTACATTAATTTAATTTCTATTCAAAGAGGTAGATAGATAAATAAATACATATAAATATATATGTATAGATAATTAGATAGTTGTATAGATGGACAGATATAAGCCTATAGATAGAAAGAAATATCGATAGATAGAGAAAAAGGGTGGAATAGAAATAGGGGGAAAAGAGAGAAAAGAAAAAATACTCAGAGAGAGACAGAGAGAGTGATATATATATATATATATATATATATATATATATATATATATATATATATATATATATATATATATAATGTATTAAATAGGGTGATATTTTTTCTTGTAATATAGTTAATAAATTGAAAATGTTTCAAAAACAAGAATACTTTTAATGCATATATTTATTCAAAGCTTTTCGCCAATAAAACAGTATCAGCATCTTCAGGAAAATAATTATCTAACAAAATGTTTTTATTATTATTATTATTTTGTTAGCTAATTATTTTCCTGAATATCCTGACACTGTTTTATCTGCGAAAAGCTTTGACTAAATATATGTATTAAAAGTATTCTTGTTTTTGAAGCATTTTCAATTTATAATATAATCAGGAAAACAATTATCTAATCTTAGATAATTATTTTCCTGAAGATGCTGGTACTATTTTATTGGCGAAAAGCTTTGAATAAATATATTCATTAAAAGTATTCTTGTTTTTGAAATATTTTTAATTTATTAACTATATTACAAGAAAACATATCACCATATTTAATACATTTAATATATATATATATAGCGAGAGAGAGAGAGAGAGAGAGAGAGAGAGAGAGAGAGAGATAGAGACAGAAGTAAAAATAATGAGGAAGAGGGAGAAATGAACCAGGGAGAGATTTTCTTTTTGTTCAAATATTCTTCAGCTATTTTGATTCTAAAACAGTGACTTTGTGTAACCATTTTGTAGATATTTATTTTCCTGCATTGTATTATCTCTAATATGACAGCATTGGAAAAGTTTTTAATAGTTTTTAGATCATTAGTTTCATTCGATCGTTTTGTTTCTTTGTTATTTTCTACCTGTAAAAGTTCCTGTCAGGTACGCTTGTTCGGTAGGAAACTGACGTCACAATAAATTGAACGGAACATAATTTTTACCATACGTCATATATTTTCCTTAAAGTAAATTTGTTTGGGTTACATGTTTTCTAAACCTTACCTAATGCATTTAAGACCGTGACGTCTACCCAGCGCGGAGGCCATAAATTATCACAACACCTGCTCAGATATGTAGAGTCACGAAGGTTAATATCTTCTCTTTGAAATTCCTTGCTAAACAATGATACCAAACAACATATATATGGTTTACTGCGTTTTATTGTACTTTTATTTGGTATTTATTTCATAATCTATTTAATGTATTCGTTAATTTAACCCATTATTATTCTTAGGTTGTGTAAGTTATGTATTTATTTTTCAAAATTTGATGAGCATAATTTTGTTTATGTAACAGTGATTAAATAAAATTAAAAAAACAAAGCCCTTTTTATATTACTAAAGTTGGTTTGTAATGTTAAACCAAATCATCCTAATAATATATAAGTGCGTCTACATAGTCGTTCAAGATTAACTGGGAGCATCTCAGAAGTACGAGAGTCGGCAAACTTAATTACAATTCATTTTTACTTTAGTATTCGAGACGCATCATCTCTGCAATGAAATGTATGGAAAATATGCATCATTCCAGTGCTGATCATCTACTATGCTCGGTTGGGAACACGTTTCTTGCGTTTTAAAATTACAATTCGACTGTCAAAACTGTCAGATTATGCCAGATAGCCCGCTCGGCGCTTGGGAGACGCGGTGCTGAGGAGATGGAATCAATAAGGCGTACCTCTCTGTGGCGCGAGAAGGGAAAGTATTACTGTCTTATACAAGAACAACAACAAAAACAATGGGTTTCTAAAATAAACTCTTACAAATAAATGTTCTAAACCACCCGGGGAACGAGTGAGTTTATTAAATAATTTTTGTAATACATTTAAGATGAAAATATATTACATTATTAAAGATCTATTGCGAAATAAAATTAGAAACAAATCCAGGTTAAAACAAACATTTCAAACTAAAAACGGAGACTTTGTAGAATTTATAAGTTTTATTAAACTTCTGCATTTAATTATTCGTATTAAATGTAAGAAAGTCCTTGTCAATATCAGAAACAATATGAACAAAAACAATGTCCTCGTATTGTAACTGAAGTTTAGGGAAATGTTTCAACTTTTCTTTTCGTAGCATTGCTTATGTACTTTTATTACTCATACTTTTAAAATTAACTAAACATTTAAATCTGTAGTCTTGTGAATTTACACCTTAGAAGATTAAAGCAAGAAAGAAGGGTAGTCAGTAAAAGGAGTAGCCTATATATAAACAGTAAAAAGGTACAAAATGTTTCAGTTACAATTTAAAGAAATATTGACGTGTTCTACCCTGGCCTACAAGTTGCTACACAAATAACTTGAACGCGTTCATCTCCTTCCGTAACAAGATTTATCTGCCCGAGACAGTCTCCTCGTCTCGTATAATTAATATTCTCGGAGTTTCACGTCCCATTAGCTCCTTCTTTACGCCGGGCAGGTCGTAACGTGTTCTGACGTAAAGAGAACCTTGTATACAGAGCAGTGGAATGATGATATAAAACATTTAGGTTTTTGGTAAACTCGCACAAATCATATTATTATTTTGTATTTGCGTTTTAAAGTATTCATTACATATAAATAATAGTTTCTAGACGTTTAAACTTCGCTGGCGAATACTGATAACAGGTAGGTAACAAATTCAAATACATTTTTTTAAAACCTATAGGGATGCCACTTGAGGTTAATATAGTTTCTTTCCAATTTTAATTCGTTAATTAAATTTTAAAAAAATTAGTTATATTTTGTTAGAAATTTTTTTGCTAAAAGTGGTAAAGTATGCAATGTAGTTATATTGTCACATTTGTCCTTAACTAAGTGATAACATATGATTTCATAAAACAGCTGATTTTACGTTATAGGTTATGTAGTATAATAAATGTTAAGCACATCGATTGTGTTTCTTTATTTATGTTAAATGTTATTATTTAATTAAAAGTATCTCAAACACAATTTTTCTTCTTCCAACTTATTGAGAATTCACTTTCAATGTTTTTAAAATTTATATTATTTGTTTAACATAAAGGTAGTTATCAGAATTCAGTGATGTTGAGTTTGTCAATAATATGCGTTAGTGGAGTAAATTATATATTATGAGTTTGTAATTGAAAATTAATTACAATTTGTTAGACACATGTTTGCATTGTTATTAATTTATAAGCCTAAGAATAAAGGCTAGAAACGACTTTAAGGATTCCGTGCACTTTAAGTGTAGTATGGTGGCAAGGGTAAAATTGGAAAAGTAAATATATATTTGTATTGACTTTCGATACATTATTCCCTCTATTTAATTTCGAGATGTACCAATAGAAAACTTATATTATCTAAAAAGTTAAGTTACGTAAAAATAACTTATATTTATCAATACAAAAAGTAAAATTATATCAACTATAATTTCCCCAAATAAAAAAGCAATTAAAAATAAAATTATAAACTAAATTCCTACTCAAGTCAAGAAAGAAAATTTTTATTTTAGTTTCTTTTAAGTGCATACATATGTACATAGTACACTGTTTGTGAAGCAAGGTTCGATACCGTTAATCCAGCTTGTTTGTTTATTTTATTCTTTTCATTCAGTTTTAATCCTTGATAATTATTTATGATATTGTGTGGTAAACATGGCAACAATTTAGAGCTGTTGTTTCGACGACACCCAGATGGGGGCAAAACAAAAATTCGTATACTTTTTTTGGAATACATTTCTAGCTACGGTAAAAATAGGTCAGTGCCAAAAGCACTAGATTTAGAACATGAAGATTTTCAGTTCAAATCCGGGCCTAGACCTCTAAAATTTTTATAATTTAATTTTGAATAAATATTTCAAGAAACTGTCAGTATTTATTTATTAACGATTGAAAATTGGTAAAAGATATTAGTTCGAGCAAATAGAAGGAGTTAAAGAAAAGGCACGTAACGTAACTTATCACCGATTGTGGTAAGGATGAACAGCAAGAGTTTTTAATTAAGGAATTTAAACACATCTTTAAAAATCTTCGGTTACAAAGAAAGTTTATTTTCATTGGCTTCACCTTTTCGTTTGTGCGAGTAATTGGATCCAAACACCTTGTGCGAACCATGTAATCACTTTTACAGGACCAGATCCTCTGTTCTCTATTACTGCCGTCAACGTGTCGCAAAACAATCCACTCTCTAAGGTCAGATGAGAGAGAAAATATTTAGTTACACTTTCTGAAAATGCATTAATAAATACGTAGACGTATGAAGGGAAACTCCTCCCTCAGAGTTTTGGATCTGGAAAGTGAGGAACCAGAATACCATGCCTCGTAGAATAAGACTTGCTTTTGTTTCCCAATTTAGAGGCAGAACGCTTCCAGTGTTATTGTTTCTCTGTTTTATAATTAGAGAAGGAATCTCCTCAAGAGAATTTAATGCCTTACTTTTCTAAAGGTAAACAATGGCTGAACCGTCCTTTATAAACAAGTGGGAGCGACTTTATTTATTGTTCTTTTACAACAATATTAAATAGCGTTTTAGTAACTTAGATCTCGTGATTTGTACAACGTTTTTATTCAGAAACAAGAAAATCTTTTAATCCAAAGGAAATCTTTCGGAATTTAAATAGACTACTTGTCGTGTATTTAATACTAAAACAAACCGCTTAGCATAAACTGCAGACTGTTTGATTAAGTGATGTCTACGTTCTATAGCGTCTTTACACGTTCAGAATTTGGCTTCGTTTATGTTTATTTGCAATATATAGAAGTGTGAAATGAAGAGATTTTTACCTCCTAATATTATTTATTTATTATAACATATTTTACAATTATTAATATTTTATTATTATGAAATATCCTGAAGAATCTGTAATGGAAAAATTAGCATAGAATGTATTCTCGGACAGACAGTGAACCGATTATATCAAACTTGCAGTATTTGTGTTGTACATCTTGAGGTTTTTTGTAGAGATTACACTTTCGTGAATTAAATTGGCATAACAATCACTACTTATTAATTTATTCAGCTGACGCGTTTCGCGATAGGTTAATGCATCATTCAATGGTGTGAATTACTGACAAGACAGTTGCTCAGGTGTGTTGTGTTGGTGTGAGTCTCTGGTGCATTTCTGTTCTGTATTGTTCTTAGAGTAGTTGTTAATTATGTGCTGAAATACACCAGTCAGTAATTCACAGCATTGAATAATGGGGTGACCTAGCGTAAAATGCGATTATACAAGTTGGAACTTGTAACAAATTCAGTCACGTAATTACTTGGTGAAGAATTTTAGGCCTTCATTTCATTCAATTCCTTATATTACTTTACATTCTTCCTACTACAATATATCTTGTTCGAATTATCAGTCCTAAAAAAGTTTTGTATTCATTCACACAATTTCAATTAGAATTTTTAAAGTTTGTAGTAGATGAAACTTGGTGGTAATTCATTACAGAAATAATAATTCAATAATTACATTTAATTAAACAATTCTAATAATTAATTTCGCTTTCAAATTTGCCAACTAATATTGTGATTCTGTCATAAGTACATTATAATATATATATATATATATATATATATATATATATATACATATATAATTTTAATTACCGTATTTAATAAAAAGTATCAAAAATAAAATTTTCCTTTGTTGATAAAAGTAGGAATTTACTTAAAACGTTTTTTATGTTACTCGTATATACAGATGATTATAAGCCTTTTAAATATTAGGCTACGTAGGAAAGGCCATTTAAAAATAAATTTCGAAACAACATGGGCGGAAATAATTAAATATTGTTATTTCACAAATAACTAACATAGGCGTATCCAAGCGATGTTTCTTGAGAATCAAATGTATTGTATGGTAAACAGACGTTAAACCTGTCCAAACAAACTTCCACTATACATACGTCTCGACTGGAACTGTGTTAGACAGACTGCCCGCAATTTCCATAGTCAAATTTCCCCACCCTTACTTGCTTCTCCCCCCCCCCACAAGTCATCTATTACAAGAGGCAAGGTTGGCGTGTGTTGTAACGAGTTGACGTAAATATCCGACGTTACAGCCCAGAGCTTCTTGAGCCAATCCATTAACAAGTATTGCACACTTCAGGAAGTATGTGCTATGTATATAGCTTGCGAACTAACACCCCTCATTATGGTGTCGTGGCAGAAATAAATGTATATACCTCGATCAGTCCCCCCCCCCCCCCAGCTCCTCCATGCAGCATAATAGGATGCTCCGCAATCCGTCGACTTCATTAACCACCTTACTACATATTTTTGTATTTGTACAGCTATTACGTCATTGAATTTGGGGTGGAGGAGAGGGTTTTGTTGGTTATGGCGTTGTAGAAGATCCCGGAATTGCTAATTTTATTCTTTTGAATTCACACAGTGAAGTTTTTTCCTATAAATTGCTACCGGAACCCGATAAATAGCACCACAAGCAAGGCGAAAACCTCAACGCCCTTTGTTGGAACGCTTAATTGTTTTTTGAATATACTTCGCTCTAAAAAGTTCTTATTTAGTTGTTTTCATAATTCTAGATTCGTGCAGGGAGAATTTTATACTTATTTAGAACACGAATGTTTTCTCATTTCTCCCCACTTACGTTTGACCTAACTGTAATAAAAGTGGTGAAACAGGACGGATATTTTTTCCTTATAATTTTGTACGTGCCCTTTGACTTTTTTCCTTTTGCACTTTCCGCACTGTGGAGGTGGAGTAGATAATACCTTACGTCGAGTGTGTACTAGTGAAAAAGTTCAAAGAATTTCACGAGCAGTGTTATAAGTATGTGCACATAACAAACAATTCATAAAGTGGTCGTGTAATTCATTCATCTGTTTTCTTTCTACCTCCATCGCAGTGTAGATCACCACCACCAGGTATTTCCCACCTTATACCCGTTTCTACTTGCCAAATATTGTCTTCTCTATCAACGTCCATCGCAATATGGCTTTCTCTTCGGGCTATGTTTGTATTATTATGAAAGGGGGGGACTTATTAAAGACTAAATTGGTTTAAGTCTGTCACTTATGCTGGAAGTAGTGATATAGTTAAGCCAATGTAACTAGATTGTATAGTGGAAAACCGTATAACAACGGTATATAATAGGGAAGCAATTCCACACACAGGGTCCATAAATCATTCACATTCCCAATTAACAGTTTATTGATATTGATGTGTGATTGATGGATCTTCTACAGATAATGCCGGGGGCTTTGGAAACTTTTCTAAAATTATGTACTGTGTTGTCACCTCCAAACATAAAGCTCCAATTCTGAATAAGCCAGGAAGGATGGCCGGACAGTTGCAAATGTGTGCTGGAGGTAGTTCTGTATCCGGACAGCTGAGGCAGTTTGGCTAGGTTTCCTTCGCTCTCTGTCCATGTTCATTTCTCTGTCTGTCTAAGGATTATATTACCAGGCGACCCTCGTGGCTTTTGTTTCATTGGGACTATAATCGAGAGAGGAGTACGTATAAACACCAGAGAGTTCGTCCCCAGAAGACAGATAGGGGAATCGCTATTTAGGTTTATCCTTTGAGTGGTAGAAGGGGAATAAAATAGCTTCCGCGAACCAAACGGGCAGAACACCAGCCTTTCAAATACCAGACAGAATAACCCTAATATAATCCCTATAGTTTCAAATATCCGTTAACCTTATGCATCTATGTTTATACACTCACGTATAAATGTCCATACTTGTGACTTCAACCGTTATCTCTGTAACAGACGTCAAAACAAGTATAAACATTATAGAGTTAGTGTGACAGAGAAAGACACATTTACGTTAAATAAACAGAAAACGAGAAAATTATCTAAATAAACACATAATAAAAAAATAAAAATAAAAAGATAAAGATGGAAATAGTGTAAATATAGAGATAGAGAAGAAATTACCCGGAGGAACAATTAAATCTCTATTTTCTCTCATAATATATTTGAATCTTGCAATTTCAACTCTACTTGAAGTTTATTATTTTTAAACCTGTAGCATAGTTAAATGATTTCTCTTCCATATCGTTGCCCTAGCCAGCGTATAGGAAGGAAGTGCTCAGTTTGTTGTTGAAGAAGCGAGCTGCGATTATAGTTTTGTTTACCTTAAATCAATCTTTACAGTAACGTTTTACTCAGTCAGTTTTTCTTTGATTATTTTTTATAT
The DNA here is from genome assembly GCA_036971475.1 of Prosapia bicincta. Taxonomy (NCBI): domain Eukaryota; kingdom Metazoa; phylum Arthropoda; class Insecta; order Hemiptera; family Cercopidae; genus Prosapia; species Prosapia bicincta. The sequence continues at coordinate 18,687,703 of JBAIZL010000006.1, read as the reverse complement.
CTGGTTTTATTTTGTTTCCAGTATTTCTCTAATTGCAATAAACATTTATGTTACTTTGATTGATATTAAACTTTACTACGTCATTCAAAAACATATATGACAATATCTTCTGCTTAGAAATTTTAATGTTTTTTTGAAAGATTTAGGAATTATTTATAACTTCAGTATAAGGTTCAACATGTTTTTACCAATTTGTAATCTTAAAAATATTTTTGCTGTTGAACTTGTAACCATTCCCGTTATATAGAATTGTATAAAGTTATTAGTATTTGTAATATTATATTATTATTTTCTACTTTTTACATTTATTCTGGTTTTTCTTTTTATTAGTATCTATTATTTTCGTCTTCTTGTTCGACCGCTTTCCTTTATATTTTCTTCATCGAACAAAATAGGCGATCTTTTCCCTCTAAACAAACTCTTACGCCAGATAGTTTAGCATTCTACACATTCTAGAAATCTATTGGGATCTTTATAAACGGGTTTTGCATGCTAACTTTATTACCATATTAAAAAAATATCTGAACAAAACCTCTCTTGTTTAGACATTTAAAATACTTTACTCAAAAATTTTAGGAAATATTTATATCATCAGTATACCATATACATGTCTATAACAATTTTTAATAAAATATTTGTCCGTCAAACCTGAGGCATATTCCGTTATATAGAATCGTTTATTATTATTATAAATAATATTAGGACATTTTTATATTTTAATTTTATGATAATTCTGTTTTCCCTCTTATTCGTAGCTTTTTTTGACTATATAATAGCTACATTTTTCCTTATGTGATCTTCATCTGACACAATAGGGTCGTCTTTGACCTCTAATAAACTTTGTCGCCGGATAGTAAAGCATTATCGTCCTCCTACAAACCTCTTGGAATCGTTACAAACTCATGCTCATGTTATTCCTTTTTTCTAATTGGTACATTTTTCAATAATAGCAGTAAAGCCGATGATTCCCTCGTTAAATCATAAATTTCAAAAAATCACAATCTTATTGTAAAGTTTTTGAAATGTTGAGACTCAAAATACATTTAAAAGTCTACTCGCAAATAAACCAAGTTAAATACTTGTTTAAATACATGAAAGTATAAGTAATAAATGAATACAGGAAATCAGAGTTGTGAGTATACATATATACACATGTTAATGTTTTGTCCCAAAAGAAAAATGATTGGATACAGTCTACGTATGTCGAGTGTTTTTACAAAGCTTGATCTATCAAAGTCTTAGATCTGGTCAGTTCATATATCAAACGTTACCCTACCTCGACAGCAAGACACAGATACATTTAATCACAAGGCTCTGGGCTCCAATATGATTGCAAATCGGTTCCTGACGTAGGGGCTGCAACCGTATCATCAACTTTTCGTCATATTCCAAGAGAATCAAACCACCTGTTTGTATTTGTATTTGGGGGGGCTTTAATTTACTGAAGTTAAATACCAATGAATATATTAAGTTATAATTTATAAACTTACCGATTATTGTTTTGAAAAACCAAGGGAAAAAAAACTTCTGCTTACAACATGACATTTGTAAAGTATAACTAGCCTTGAAATATGAATAATAACAATTACTATCAGCTGTTTAAATGTGTTTGAAAGTGAATTTCATGTGTGATTATCATATGATTAAACTAAAGATGTAATGCAGTGAAGATCATTGAAAATTTAGGAGATTCAAGGCCCGAGGGCTGTGCTCTGACTGAATTTCTAAATAAAAATTGGCCCACATGTTAACCAGGGACCCTAAGAATGTCTAAAATTTCAGCTCAATAGAACGAGTAGTTTAGAATGATTTAGTAAAACACACACACACACACACACCAATATATTCTTATATAATAGTATTGATCTAAAGATGTATAATTAGGTATATCCATGAAAGATAGTTTTCATGGAAGGAAAAAGAAACACATCTGAACGGAACTAATATCGAAGGAATGTGGACAGAGCAACAATAAGACAACCACTGCTGGTAACTTTCAGTCTGTATCGCGGGGGGGGGGGGGTATATTGGTTGTGAAATATATTGCTTCTGTTGACATGGCCATAGGTGGGTCGCAATGAAATGGTAAATATATACTGTCAGTTAGTGCGTTGGGGCGTGGAAACTATTCAAAGTCTCACAGATATGGCGCACAGAATTTGGTTGAATTCTCTGAATATACGAAATGGCAATACTGTATATTGATGTCAGTGTCTGGCCATTCAGTCAAATATGGACTGAAAAGACATTCAAATGTAATTGAAAATGTATTTCAACCCGTTTTATACATGGTCACCCTTTTATAATGTGTGTTAATCGCAGTGTGAATAGGAGCCCATGGTAAAGCGATTTTATATGTCCCTTCTTGTCGTCCAATATAAGCAAGTCGTCCTTTGTCGCAAAAAATTTTGTCTTTAAACATCGTCAATTACTCCAACTCAAAAAATGTAAAGATTTGTCTATAAACCAGGTAAAATGAGTGTGACAACCACACTAAGGTTATAAACACGGTGGCGATGAGTCCCGGAAAAATTGGGAGTGTCCCGATTTTTAAAGTTGTTCCCCCGAGTCACATAAAATTCGTTAATTTCGAGTGCATTTAAACTCTGACTAATGCTTACAATTATTTATCTGAGCCGTAGGTCTATAAAAGTAAAGCAATGACGTATCGGCAATGTATCGGTAAATGTGCCTAAACAGATATTGTTAACAATTAGAAAGTTGGGAGGAGAAACATACAATTTTCAAGAAATATGTATATAAAAATAAAGTTTGTGCAATTTGAAAGAGTCATAAATGAATTTTTAACAACATTACCCAACTATAAACAAGACGTTATTGAAAAATATAAAATATTTTTTCTTATAATAAATATCATTTATATATAATTCTATAAAACCGATACTTGAGAGGGTTTGCGGAATTGTATCGCTTCATAGCTTCCATTCCATTCAGCCGAGGCGATATTATTTACACCAAGTATATACACAAAATGACCGCCATTACTTGTCGCATTGTACCTTTTTCCACATTCTAGGGACATTATCTCCTGTGTATCAGTTTTGCTTTCTGTTCATGACACCTTTCCTACAGCAAGACGTATAAATCTCATTAAAATAATAACAATTTCAACCTAAAATGTAATATATTCTTATTTTATTGATGCAATTTGAAAATAAGAATTTAATTATTTCAAAAACGTAATACAACGTAAAAAACGTCTTAGTAGGTGAGGTTTATATTTTATGTTTATAATGTGAGGTTTTAATGGCAGGAAGATGTTTTGCACTGGAATTATGGAAGATTGCTGGGACACTAGCAAGGAACGAATTACAGAAACGTTCACATAAAAACGTTTTTCTAAGTCAACATTTACGTAGTAAAGACCGACGTTTTTGGTCTTTGGATGAAATTGGTTTCCAGTGCTACAAATCACGATAGGTTTTGGCTTGCAAGTTATATTCTCAAAATTATATGAAAACCGCTTAACAAATTGTTCTAATTATCCATTTATCGATGTATTGACTTTTCATAATTATGTAATCACTTAAACATGAATGATTAGGAAAAATTAAATTATATTTCAAATTTTGACCAGTAGTAGCCCAAGGATTTAGGTTATATTTTGGCACCACGGAGGGAAAAATCTCAGGCATTTAGAAGTTATATGTAAGAATAATATGAAGAGATTTTAATACAAAATTAAAGGTTTTGAATTTATATTCTCTGTCACGGTCAAAACATTTTTTCTTCTGATATTTTAAAAAGGTAGAGCCAACCAATACTGCTTTCGTAGCCATTTTAATGGTAGAGTAGCATATTAGTAATAAATATCTAGTCCAGGTCTCACGTGACACATATAAATATGTGAAATAAGTTTGAATAGTTTGGTCACAAATCGAGTGAGCAAGAAATGTAAATGAAGATAATTCCCAGAGGGTTACTTAATCAACGGAATTAGATCACGTCGAAGATCAAGCTATTTCACTGTTATGCGTAAATTTGTTTGTTGGTTTGGAAGTAAACAAGCCTACGTTATAATAAAAATGCATTTTATCATATTTTTCATTTGAGAGAGAAAATTAGACCGAAGGAAGCGTGTATAAAGTTTCCTCACAGACTGAAACAACAACGCCATTATCAGGCTTTGTAAAATGGCCAAAGAGTTGTATTATTTCGTATATTTTGATGGTGGAGCTATACGAGGGACGGAGATACTGAAACCGAGTTTCTTAAATCTCGTTTTTTTCAACCCATTTTATTCGGTAATTTCATTTTAAGATAGACAAAACTACATCCCCTAACCCTCATCGCTTTGGTAAACAATGCACGGACTAATATGGATACTTCGCACAGGTTTCATTTCTTACATTATGCATACTTATATTTTAACAAATCATTTTTTAAAACTCAAAAACATAAGTAGAATATATCAAAACAACGTTGCCATATGTTTGCAGCTTTAGGCTGTACATTGTCAGTTTTCAGATCTTTTTCGTGGTAAAAATTTTATTTCCATAACTTTACGAGGGCTTTACTTTATTGTACGCTCTCACAATATCGCACACATATCTTGTAGGCTTGGTACAGCTTTTGTCTCCACGTAACTTTAATTACGGTTCATTGCTTTGTTTTACCCTCAGACAGACGTAACCTGGTGTAAGTAGTGACACCAGAACGTATCTGAGATGTATAAAGTATTCGTATAGAGTTGTGCAATCTTGTCTGGGTAGCAATGCTACTGGGATCTAATTGTAGCCAATGCCGTTCATACAATTATCACCGGTTACACAACAACATTAACAAACAAAACAAAACCCAACAACACACACAAAGACATACAAAACTCCTCTAGTGTGTATAACTTAACATGAAGCTTATGTGTGAGTGACTACATGGGGAAGTGCGTCGATTGTTTAATATAAATTATCTCGATTGTTAAAGGAAAAAAGTCCTGATTGTTATATATTAAGTGTTTCAATTTTTATAGGGAATTTGGTCTCGATTGTTTAATATTAAGTGTCTTAATTGTTGTAGGATTACTATGAAAGGATAGGAATGAAGTAAAATATCAGAAGCAGAGTTGGAAGGAATGCGGACAAAGCGACAATGAGACCGGCTCTGCTGGACACTTTGTGGGTATCGAGGGAGGGGGGAAGTATATTGGTTGCGAAATATATTGCTTTGGATTCGGTCGCAATGGAATGGAAAAATATAATCCAATAAGTCGTAAACCTTCCAATCATTGACTACTGAGTCTGGATATGCAAATGTCACTTATCGACTATGAATAATGAATAGGGATTGTTTAGATATTATTTATGTGCATATCTCATTGTAAATTATTTTTTTCAAATAAGGATGTAATAAGTGGTTGGCAACAGAAGTGACCAAATCCTATTACACACAAGGATGAGGAACCATGTCCCCTAACTTCCTTGAAACCTTTCTGTAGTTTTATTTAACTTGTAAAGTACAGTAGATAATGACCTTGAGCATTGTTAGAAAAGCTAATTAGTCTTCGTAAATACATCTAAACTAAAATGTCAAAAGTCAGAGATTGTCATGAACAACAAAGTCTTGTTAAAGCTGTACTAAATCCTAACCTATAATATAAAATCTGCTGTTGTATGAAATCATAAGTTATGGCAATTAAACAAAAAAATAACTTCCTACAGCGCATAAACTATATAGGCCTACAGCTACACAGATGTCTTTGAATGTGAAGATTTTAACGTCATGCTAACCTAAAGAGTTTTCCTTACAAATTTTCTTTCCAAAAAAAGTATTTAAAAATTGTCACTTTCTGTTTTTACGGACCTCTGTAAAACTCTCCCGCACCACTTCTTTGCCTAAAATATACGCAATATAAACTTCTTCACCCCCATTCTAAAGCCCGGTTGTTGTTTCGACTGTGGGAAACTTTGCGTTCAAACTAATTTTCCGTTTCCGTTGGCAAAATAATATAAACTGAAAACATTTCATATTCAAGTCGTGTTTATCTGTTAAGCTGGCACAGTGTTAATTAGCCTGGTATTTGAGGTTAACTCGTTCCGTCGATAATGAATTGAGCACCATCGATACAGAATATTATTTGGTTAATCGACGTGGACAAATGGCGAATGCCATACACGCAAATTTATTTGTGTTTAGTGATGTCCGGCAGAATATTTCAATGTATCAAACCTGAATTTACCTCTGTTTCTGTTTGCATCAGTATTTTAACGCGCGGTCAGGTAATAGCTAATTACAGTTTTATCATCATAAATATTCTAACTTGTTTAAAAAAAAACTCACTGAAAAAGTGTGTATCAAGAAACGTTAATTAAAAAAAATTAATATCCTTGGTAAATTATACGTTGACTAATTTTTACTGTTCATGTACATAATACATAAAAGTATTATTTGTCATTCAATGATTTAGTGTTCTGATTTATTAATAGATTTCCAGAAGGGAATCGTATTAGACATCCGACAAACTGAGTGACATGCCAATGCTAAAGCATCGGGGTGTTTATTTATCGTGTTGAAAATATATGTTTTTTTGCTAGTTACGTGATCTAGCTCACGCGGCAATCTCAATCTCACCGTGGCAACGTGTTACAACATTAAGTCACTAAATTTTTCACGTTTAGGGTTTGTTTTTGTTTGTCTCAGTGCCGAAAATACTCTTTGTCTTCAAAGCAATGTTTAGAGTGAACGAAAACTTTATTTTTCGTGTTTGTCTTCAATCCCTTCTGTTAGTTCTCACTCTCCTCGTATATATCTTGTTCAAAATTTCAATCACTATTAAAATACTCTTTGTTTTCTAAGCAATGTTTAGAGTGAACGGAAACTTTATTTTTCGTGTTTGTCTTCAATCCCTTCTGTTAGTTCTCACTTTCCTCGTATATATCTTGTTCAAAATTTCAATCACTATTAAAATACTCTTTGTTTTCTAAGCAATGTTTAGAGTGAAGGAAAACTTTATTTTTCGTGTTTGTCTTCAATCCCTTCTGTTAGTTCTCACTTTCCTCGTATATATCTTGTTCAAAATTTCAATCACTATTAAAATACTCTTTGTTTTCTAAGCAATGTTTAGAGTGAACGAAAACTTTATTTTTCGTGTGTGTCTTCAATCCCTTCTGTTAGTTCTCACTTTCCTCGTATATATCTTGTTCAAAATTTCAATCACTATTAAAATACTCTTTGTTTTCTAAGCAATGTTTAGAGTTAACGAAAACTTTATTTTTCGTGTGTGTCTTCAATCCCTTCTGTTAGTTCTCACTTTCCTCGTATATATCTTGTTCAAAATTTCAATCACTATTAAAATACTCTTTGTTTTCTAAGCAATGTTTAGAGTTAACGAAAACTTTATTTTTCGTGTGTGTCTTCAATCCCTTCTGTTAGTTCTCACTTTCCTCGTATATATCTTGTTCAAAATTTCAATCACTATTAAAATACTCTTTGTTTTCTAAGCAATGTTTAGAGTGAACGGAAACTTTATTTTTCGTGTTTGTCTTCAATCCCTTCTGTTAGTTCTCACTTTCCTCGTATATATCTTGTTCAAAATTTCAATCACTATTAAAATACTCTTTGTTTTCTAAGCAATGTTTAGAGTGAACGAAAACTTTATTTTTCGTGTTTGTCTTCAATCCCTTCTGTTAGTTCTCACTTTCCTCGTATATATCTTGTTCAAAATTTCAATCACTATTAAAATACTCTTTGTTTTCTAAGCAATGTTTAGAGTGAACGAAAACTTTATTTTTCGTGTTTGTCTTCAATCCCTTCTGTTAGTTCTCACTTTCCTCGTATATATCTTGTTCAAAATTTCAATCACTATTAAAATACTCTTTGTTTTCTAAGCAATGTTTAGAGTGAACGAAAACTTTATTTTTCGTGTTTGTCTTCAATCCCTTCTGTTAGTTCTCACTTTCCTCGTATATATCTTGTTCAAAATTTCAATCACTATTAAAATACTCTTTGTTTTCTAAGCAATGTTTAGAGTGAACGAAAACTTTATTTTTCGTGTTTGTCTTCAATCCCTTCTGTTAGTTCTCACTTTCCTCGTATATATCTTGTTCAAAATTTCAATCACTATTAAAATACTTTTTATTTATTTACTCAAGTTCAAATAGATTTTTTAAACGTGTAGTGAACGACACTTGATGTTATTACAGATTTTGCAAATATTATTTCATTATTGTGCAAACCTTTTTTTTGTCTCAATTCCGGAAATACTTTTAGTTGTCTAACTCATTTCTTCCCAATAGGACAACATCTATATTTTATGTGATTTTTCCTTATATAATCTACATTTCTACTGTAGAAGTAATAAAATATAACCTGAATATGAATCTGATACTTTTGGTTTTTCAGTAATGACCTGTTTCGTTCGCGCAACGTTGGGAGTTCCGTGCATCTCGCGGTGTTGCGTTAACGCAACGTTGAAAAATGGCGTGTGCTGAAAAATACACGAAAATCATTACATGAAACGATTTATTGAAACACAATGTGCCCTTAGTTTTAATTTTTATAATTTATTTCAAACTGAGTTGTGAAATGTTTCAAAACATTCAACATGTATAAATACTTGTCATTTATTGCATGTGTAGACTGACTGTGGTGCACTTTATATCTCCGTCTTGCATTACTTTTGTTTCGGTCTATGATATTGGTCCGTTTTGTCTTTTCGTTCGTCGTCTGGTAAAGTAATTTTACTACAGTGACCTAATAACAGATTTTTGCTGGACCTGTCAGATTCTTCTACATTTGCTGATCGAAGTAAAGAGATAACGAGTTGCGATCTATAATCTATCTGACTGAGTTAATTTCCTGTTGATAAAATATAAAATTTCCATGCATATACTACAGCACAATCAATTCCATTTACAAATAAGAACCAACACCATATTTTACCTCTAATTCTAATTCTGTAACTGGCAATAGCATTATCATGAGAATCCACTCCGCCCATTCCTTTTTTATAATCGTTGATAACATTCGGCTGCTTTACAAAGTCCTGTTTCCTTTCTTTTCGATTATAGTATTTTACATTTAGGGTTGGTTCAACTGATCCGTAATTTGTTATGACTGTAACAACTGAATTATCCCGCCATCGAACAACAAAAATATTCTTCTTTTTATCAAAGGCAAATTCATAACTTCCTTTCGAAACTTTTAGAAATGTTTTCACTGATGTGAGCGGAATATTGGGCTACCTATTTCCCCTATTGTTCCTGATACTAAGAAATTCATCTTTGTCAGTTTACTTACTAAAGTGTAGGTACTGAACAAATTATCAAAAACAGTTATGTGATTCTCTGGATTTTCAACTATTCTCAACAAATTATAAACTACCTCTCCTAAACCTAAGTCGTTTTTTATTTCACCAATTTTTCCTCCATATGGCTCAAAACCATCAACAGAAGCAATACACTAATTTTTGAAACCTAATCTCACTGTTTTCCTTCTCACGAACATTTTTGCTGAATGACGTCCAAAATAAGGCACCATTTGATCATTTATTTGTAATTTATGTGAAAACACTTCAAACTGACGAAATGTTGTATTTAATTCATCAAAATAAGGACGAACGTTTGAAAATTTATCGGATTTATCTAGTTTATTGTTGTCTGATAAATGAATGTATTTTTTTATTTCATCAAATTTATTTCTAGTCATTGTATCTCGTACAATTGGTACACCTTTATCAAGATTTTTACTCCAATACATTTTTGATTCAGGTAGCGAATGATACCTGTGTTTTAAGAACTCCAATCAATTCTTCTGCTGTTTTACAACACTTTCGTTAAAACTCATAGCGGATCTACTGATTCAATTGCTTTCAACACGGCCGATATATCTCAACTGCCGGGGAAATCCCGACGTTGCGTCAACGCAACACATGCGAACTGTGGTTAAACCGAAAAAGTTGATTTTCTCGACATTTATTTTATCATAATTCAAGTCCTTATTGACAACTCAAATGAAACTTCAAATTGAAAATAACGATATGGAGGAGTTGTGTGCAATATAATATACTGTTGCGTTTACGCAACTTTGGGAAGAAATTGGCCAAGCAATGTTAATAGTAAAAATTTTATTTTCGTATTTTTTTGAATCCCTTCTAGTAATTTATACTTTCCTTGTTCAAAATATCAATCGTTAATAAAATACTTTTTATTTATTTACTCAAGTAAAAATAGATTTTCCAAACGTGTAGTGAACGATACTTGATGTTATTACAGGTTTTTCAAATATTATTTCGTTAATGAAACCTAATTTTAGTTTTACATGGGAGTAAACGTTTCACAAAAGGGGCAAGGTATGCAATACAGTTATTTCGTCCCATGTGGCTTGAAATAAGTGATAACCCATGATTTCATTAAATATCTGATTTTGTATAACTTTTGAAACAGCTGTTTTAATGCATAAGTTATGTTACTCTATTTATATTACTTGTGATTATTTAACAAAAAGAAACTAGAATAAAAATTTTTTTGTTGACCCAAGTAAGAGGTAAATTAAAATTTGTTTGTTTGTTTATACTATAAAGTTACGCTATATAAAGGTATTTTACTGCTTTTTATAAATAATAGTAAAGATTAAATTGGGCATGTTACTCCTTGTTGGGAGCAAAATGGTGTTAAAATCTTCCTACTATGTTTTATAGCATTGAAAAATGCTATTTAATGAGATTATTTTTTATCTCTTATCATTGTCTCGGTGCTCCACTAATCTCGCAAACAATAAACTTATTACATCAAACCTTTAGGCACTATGAGAGTAAAAGGAATCAGGTTCGTTTGAACACATTAGAAAAATAAATAAAATATCACAGATGTAACCCTTGGAATTGAAGATACTGACGACACTAAAGAGAGAAAAAGTTAAAAGAGAGGAATAAAAAGAGAGGAAAATGAACTGAGAAATATATAAAATGTTATATATGTATATATATATATATATATATATTAAATATGGTGATATGTTTTCTTGTAATATAGTTAATAAATTAAAAATATTTCAAAAACATTATATTCATTAAATTTATTCTTGTTTTTGAAATATTTTTAATTTATTATATATATATATTTCACTGCAGGGCAAAATATAATTGCGATGACGAAACAGAGACTCTATATATTTCTAATCAAATTACCTATTTTTATCAATAGGTCTAATTATTTCATAATTAATAATAAAATTTAAAGATAAAGATTTATTTCAAAACATTATGTAGTTAATAATATGAAAGTAAAATCGTATATCTATTGTTGTTGCCAATGATAAGTTCTGTCTTATGTCGTTTTGTGTTTTACATTAAAACTCATGAATGTTTTTTTTTTGTTATAAAAAAATGAATTTTATTAGAACTCAAAAAGTGTGGTGTTTAAACGAAAACAATAAACTTCTTATTGAAAATTCATACTAGATATTTTGCTGTTCCTTTTCTAAATCTAAGGATAAATACTTTGCATAGAGGAATGTTGCAACACTGCATAATACTAGGGATTTGTTCCCTGGAGGGATTTGCGAGTGTCGCTGGCTTATCTTCACCCGAGCACACCTCTTCAAGGTTTAACTTCATCCGGGCAATAAAACGTCTTGGGCTGATTGTGTGCGTCAATTAAAAAAAATTGAAACAGTAGAAAGATGGAAGTTAATATCTTAAGTAAAATTAAAATAGAAGATAAATTTGTTTGTAATGTTTAATAAAAGACAAACGAATTAAGTTTTAAGAGGCCAATGTGATTCTTTAACATTGGGCTAGCATTAAAACTCAGAAATGTTGACATAATAAAATGGTTTACAATAATTAGGCTTTGTAAATATCTCCGATAGTGAGTGAGTGCGATGTAAAAACAGTAAAAAAGTAGTTTGCACGAATACATTGTAAATCCACCCAGAGTCGTAACTCATAGCGAAATCTTAGGCATCTGTTGCCAAAGGAAAACTTCGCTTGCGTGCCGTGGACAAGTCTCTCATCTGTTGCAAGATACACTCGCTCTGAGGGAACATGGTTATTGCTTTTATAAAAACAGACCCTTTATTCGTATTTCCCGAGATAGAATACTTTGTGTGGTTCCATTTTGTTAAAGTCTAATAATAAATATTTATTTGGTTTAGGAGAACCCTGCAGAGCTTTGGAAGTAGTAAACAATGGAACCATAAAGTCACAGCCTCGAGAAACAATAATACAAGTCTGCTTTGTTTGGAAATTCAGAGGTAAGTAATGCTCTACAGATAGGTCTAAAGTAGAGACTGTAATATTGTTTATTTTCTGTTAAAATAATATACCTTTATAAAGAAAAGTAATATCCCTCCAATAGAAGAAAGTTCCTTGCCGGTGAAGAATTTTACAGGATCTCTAGAAGCAAACTATCTTAACCTCGAATAGGTATACAGAAGAAACATTAACGAACGAAGCTAGTTTTACTTCTTACAGAAGACAAACCATCTGTAATTCGGTTTTCGTCCCTAATGTAAGACTTTAATTTAGTTGCCCAAAACGTAATTTGTAGTAAGTTCTAACTTCTTTTTTCGTTATAAATATTTGTTTAAAATTTCACTTGATCAACTTCAAAAATTATTTGACCTCAGAATATATTTACTTTTGTTAATACAGCACTCGTCCGTCCTTGTGGTTTTAAACGGAGTTAAAAATTTTCCTGAAGGATTTTAGAATTTCTGGAATATATATCATTTGCGTTAGAGGAATTTACTAAAAAAATTTTGGAAATTTTACATTCTTGCCATCCTTAGCTGTCTGGATTTTTGTTTACTCCATAAAGTTTTCCTTACAATATTTCTATTTTTCTATTTTTAGACTATCACTGTGAATATGTAATTTTGTAGAGAGCTTGTACCTTCACTATCCTAGTAAAAATATTAGTTTTATCCTGGTAGCTTTCTTGTCCCTACCAGATCCATTTGATATTACTTCTCTCGACAACATTATTTATGGTACATTTTAACATAGAGTGTTGCAATTTTGTTGTATTTTTACTGCGACTCAGTTCAATTTACGAGTCGATTTACTCACAATTTACCTTTCAAAGTTTCATTTATAAAGAGAACTATCAGTTCTCCCCAGTTTAAATTTCATCTTCACAGTTTGTATTCATTTTTCGTCTGTGTACTCACCCTTTATTATAGGTAACAGAGTTTCACTGTTGCGTGAATTCGCGATGCATTCATCTTGGTTTTTGTTGTATATATTTGTACTATTGGCTGATTGAGTAGTTTTTTAACTTGTTTATTGTCTGCTCCTCTTCGTGTTGAGAAAAGTATGCTTAGAAAGGACAAAATAACTGTTGTAATATTATAAATACACCCTAAAGATGACTGACATTCTGTGTCATCTCTAACATGATGGTAAAGGGGAAGGAGATGAAAGAAGGAGACGACGCATCGTGAAGGAACGAGATTTTAGGCATGAACGTAGGGCCTTTTATCCTGTCCTCTAAGAGTAGTAAGGTTTTGCAAAACCTGTGAGTTGATATAAAGTCCAGTAGGCTACGTGTAACCATGCGTCCAGCAACATGACATTCCAAACCGGGCTCTAGTCAGTCTCGAGACGTAGGGTCGGGGGTTCTAACGGAACGTATTGCCAGTATATAAGAGCCCAAACATCTTACTATACAGCCTGGACTGGTCGCCGGTCTGCCCTTGGAACAAGACGATACTCCATTAGGCTACGTGTAACCATGCCTCCAGCAACATGACATTCCAAACCGGGCTCTAGTCAGTCTCGAAACGTAGGGTCGGAGGTTCTAACGGAACGTATTGCCAGTATATAAGAGCGCAAAGATCTTACTATAAAGCCTGGACTGGTCACCGGTCCGCACTTGGAACAAGACGATACTCTACTATGGCTTCGTGTAACCATGCCTCCAGCAACATGACATTCCAAACCGGGCTCTAGTCAGTCTCGAAACGTAGGGTCGGGGGTTCTAACGGAACGTATTGCCAGTATATAAGAGCGCAAAGATCTTACTATAAAGCCTGGACTGGTCACCGGTCCGCCCTTGGAACAAGACGATACTCTACTATGGCTTCGTGTAACCATGCCTCCTGCAACATGACATTCCAAACCGGGATCTAGTCAGTCTCGAGACGTAGGGTCGGAGGTTCTAAAGGATCATATTGCCAGTATATAAGAGCGCAAACATCTTACTATACAGCCTGGACTGGTCACCGGTCCGCCCTTGGAACAAGACGATACTCTACTATGGCTTCGTGTAACCATGCCTCCAGCAACATGACATTCCAAACCGGGATCTAGTCAGTCTCGAGACGTAGGGTCGGAGGTTCTAAAGGATCATATTGCCAGTATATAAGAGCGCAAACATCTTACTATACAGCCTGGACTGGTCACCGGTCCGCCCTTGGAACAAGACGATACTCTACTATGGCTTCGTGTAACCATGCCTCCAGCAACATGATGTTCCAAACCGGGATCTAGTCAGTCTCTTGACGTAGGGTCGGGGGTTCTAACGGAACGTATTGCCAGTATATAAGAGCGCAAACATCTTACTATACAGCCTGGACTGGTCACCGGTCCGCCCTTGGAACAAGACGATACTCTACTATGGCTTCGTGTAACCATGCCTCCAGCAACATGACATTCCAAACCGGGATCTAGTCAGTCTCGAGACGTAGGGTCGGAGGTTCTAAAGGATCATATTGCCAGTATATAAGAGCGCAAACATCTTACTATACAGCCTGGACTGGTCACCGGTCCGCCCTTGGAACAAGACGATACTCTACTATGGCTTCGTGTAACCATGCCTCCAGCAACATGACATTCCAAACCGGGATCTAGTCAGTCTCGAGACGTAGGGTCGGGGGTTCTAACGGAACGTATTGCCAGTATATAAGAGCGCAAACATCTTACTATACAGCCTGGACTGGTCACCGGTCCGCCCTTGGAACAAGACGATACTCTACTATGGCTTCGTGTAACCATGCCTCCAGCAACATGACATTCCAAACCGGGCTCTAGTCAGTCTCGAAACGTAGGGTCGGAGGTTCTAACGGAACGTATTGCCAGTATATAAGAGCGCAAAGATCTTACTATAAAGCCTGGACTGGTCACCGGTCCGCCCTTGGAACAAGACGATACTCTACTATGGCTTCGTGTAACCATGCCTCCAGCAACATGAAATTCCAAACCGGGATCTAGTCAGTCTCGAGACGTAGGGTCGGGGGTTCTAACGGAACGTATTGCCAGTATATAAGAGCGCAAACATCTTACTATACAGCCTGGACTGGTCACCGGTCCGCCCTTGGAACAAGACGATACTCCATTAGGCTACGTGTAACCATGCCTCCAGTAACATGACATTCCAAACCGGGCTCTAGTCAGTCTCGAGACGTAGGGTCGGGGGTTCTAACGGAACGTATTGCCAGTATATAAGAGCGCAAACATCTTACTGTAAAGACTGGACTGGTCAAACAAGGAAACTGGAAAGTGGCAAACAAACTAACCCTCGCCATTTTGTTATTCGTTCGATAATATTTTGAATAAAATTAAGGTGGTTTCAGGATGCGAGAAAGGACGAGGTTTCTGCAACTAATTCGTTTTTCGTGTCATTAATGAAATATTGACCTAAAGAAAATATATTGACAATCGACAATATCACTGCCAATACTAAAGGAACATCCTTGATGTGCTTTCTTTAAGCATAAAATTAATATTAATGACTTGAAAATGAAAACAAATTAGTTACATGAAGGGCGTCCTGTTAAATAATCGTTTTTTGAATCAAATAAACAATTATAAATCTTTGCTACAAATATGAACATGTAGCTGTTTTTTAAACTGTTATTAGTAACCTTTTGATAATGCAAACTGTGTTAGGGAAATGTACATAAATGTTGTGTAAATATTTGTATCAACAGGTTATAATTGTTTATTAATTATATACGCGATTCCGAGTTGTATTTGATTTTTTCATTCGTGGCTCATCAAAACCACAGTTTGTTTGATTCAAAACTAACTTTGTATTTCTACAAACACGTGGTCATTATAGATTGTATTTTTAAAAAGATACTCTCAATACTATCAAGCGAAACGGGATGATATTTTTAACTTTTTTATCGCATTATTTTCTGAATTATTCTTAGTGCCTAAGCTTTTATACCTGTATGTAGAAATTTTTAGGGAGCTAAATATACTTGTGGATTAGGAGTCTCTCTCTCTCTCTCTCTCTCTCTCTCTCTCTCTCTCTCTCTCTCTCTATCTCTCTCTCTACCTACCTACATCTCTATCTATCTATCTATCTACCTATCTCACTCAGTAATACGGTTTTTTTTTGTATTAATTGCTACGTGAATGATATAATGTTTAGAACTATGGGAATATATGAGATATATACTGAGAGAGTGTAGTGTTGTCAATTAACACGATGACTAGCACTTGACAATGACTGTTTCGGAAAAGCTTAGATACCTTGGCCCAAAAACATATAAGAAAACATAGAACGCGTTTAGACCTGCTCCAGCGGTAAGGGAAAGACTAATGAGCCGCTAAACACTAGTGAGACTGTCTGTGGCAGATAAATCTCTTTAAGGAAGGAGTTAGATCCTAAACCCAATTCCTGTTATTTGTGTAACAATATTAACGGGTATATATATATATATATTCCTTACTCTATATTGTAACTAAACAAGAATCTTACTTTGCATATATGATAGTCGACTTTCGAGAACTAATTATTCTTCATTTTCGAGCATCAACTAACACTCTATAAACAATATATGCTTACATACATATATTTGTGGACGGTATATAAGATACTTGTGAAGATGTTCTAGTTTTATATTTATAAAACCATCTACTGTAAGCGCTTTGACTGCATACGTAGTCAACATTATGAGGACCAAGTTTGCTTGTTGATTGACAACACAAGAAATCTGTAATATCGCGTTTACAGTATCCATAATATTTTAAAACGTATAGATGCAATGCTACGGGTAGGGCTATTTTAGATTTGTTGTTGTGTTGTTACTTAATGAGTTAACTAGGTTCTGATAATACAGACAGTGAATGTCGTCGAAATTCGTAGAGACTTTAGTTAAAAATAATGCTTGTGAAATGATTGTGTGCATCACAAGTCATGCATTATAGTTATTTCGTCCCATTTAGCATAGAATAGGTGATAAGATATTTGTTCGTAAAACAACTGATTTTATGTAATAGGTTATGCGATAGAGCAGCTGTTGTAACGCATAGGTTGTGTTTCTTTATTTATATTAGTTCTAATGATTAAATAAAAAGTAACTAAAACAGAATTTTTCTTTGTTAACTCAAATAGAAATTGACCTTTAAAATTGGTTGTGTATATAAAAGTGCTTGTTTATTTTTCGGATTTTATTATTTTTTAAATTCTTGATTTATGTTGCAATTTCCTTCGTTTTTGTCAGCAACCCCATGTTCTATGTTCAAGTATAACATTTTTAATAGAAATTTTCACTAAAGTTAGTTTGGAAGAATCAACGACGGACAAAGTTATCGTGACCTAGAGGCGTTGTAATCGATCCAACAACTTCCTTGACTTAATACTTTAGGGGACATTCTTTTACTCAGTTTTTATTCTGATATTGACAAAGGATGGCGAGGAATAACTCAGTTTAATTAAATCCAGAAGTTTAACAAGTTTTTAAATTTCATTAAAATTCTCTCCCGGGTGTAGAAATTTCCCCCATAACTTGAAGATTATCTGAACTTTAAATTTGAATTTAAACTTTATTAATCTAATATTTTTCATCGTACTCTATTATAAAACTTAATTTGCTAACAACGCTTTTATAATTTTATATAGAAGATTATATTTTGAAAGGATTATATGTTTAAAAATTATATATTAAAACGATTTTACATATTTAAATGGATTCTGAAAGAAATCGTGCTAATTTTTGTGTGTCAAACGTATAATTCAAAGGGAAAAATGTCGCAAATAAAGCGACTTAGAAATATCATCCAATTTCAGAGATATATCGTGTTAATACCAAAATAAACAGTATTAAAACAGATTTATTTTATTTATTTTTATTTTATTCACACAGTTTTACAAACGAAATCAAATAAAAGATGCTAAATCGGTTAGACTCGGGTATAGATATGTTCTATATGACCTCCGTTCAATTTGAGGCCACACTCGTCCCGTTCTTGAAGGTTTTGCATCATTTTGGCGAAGAGAGGTTGTTTCATGCTCATTATACAGATGGTTATTTATTTTCTGTTTTGAACGATGGTGGTTGGCTCGTCATCTTCTCCTTCATATTCCCAAGACGTAGGCGTCAATTGGAGTAAGATTGGAGGGGGTGGTCTGGGTAAGGAAAGTTTGTTCTAAAGGAGATGAGGAGGTTGCCAACAGTTTCTTTAAAGAAAGCAATGTTGTCTAAGGCAGTTTGACTGGTTGCGCCATCTGGTTACAAATATTTACATAATCCTAATGTACATTTTGCAATGACTGCTAACATCATCAGGAGTTTACAAAGAAAATGTGTAACTGTGTTAGTTATATGAACATAAATGTTGTGTAAATATTTGAAGCAAGGTTTTATAAATATTTAATAGTTTTAATAACGCTACTGTGATTTATTTTGTTTTACCGTTATTTATTAAGCCTTTGTTCCTGTAAAATTACTCAACTAATAAATATTTCTTATGGACATACAAAAATCACATACAAGTTCTATTCAGCTTTTTATTTCTAAATTTAAGACATCTTTAGAAGTGTTTCTGATAAAAAAAACAAGTATTATGACAATATGAAAGTATTAAAATTTAATGACTTATTTCAAGGTCTTTAGTTATTGATTTTATTCATGTTTTTCTGCAACCACTCTAGGAATAAATATGTTTATTGACGTATTAAAACACCCACAAGAAACGTGTGGATATATTAATTTGTTTCGTTCTATTATATTGATTTATATAGTAATAATAAATATCAGGGAGTAAAACATAAACAGAAGACAACCAAAACAAAGCAAGTAATATATTCATCCTAGAACCCCCTTTGTGAAGTCGTCTCCGTTCTTGCTTAGCAAAATTTAATGTAAGAAAGAACGTAAGAAGCTGAACATTCACATCACTACCCTGGACGGCGAGGGGTGGAAATAAAGCTCTGAAGATACGTGTTTGGACTTATGCTTTATATTTAGATATACTGGTTAAATATGACTGTATATTCCACCCTTGGTTTTAGAGCGAGGTTTTGTGGTGTTCGAATATTTGATAGCTTATATTAGTTATTATTAGCTGTTATAATAACACGTTTTAGGAATATCATTAAATATTTCACTTGTTTAAAATTTTTATTTACGCTATGATTATGAGATTTACTTTTCATTTGTATTCAAAGTTTAATAATAAAATACATGTTCCATCCTAAGTTTATAAAGAAAATTTTTTTTTTCAATGACGTCATTCCTAGTTTAGTTGGTATTTGGTCGAAAATTTTAAATGGTTTAATATATAAACCAGACACCAGAAAATAATTTTCCACCTTAGGCCGAAAATGTAATATCAATATTTGTACCAAACATGTACCGTCTTTACACATTAAGAGAATTCTGTATGCATTGACTTGATATAGATGTTAGTGTCATAAACGTTTGATACATTTAATGAGACAAGAAATATGTGTAAATGTTATGTAAGGCCTGTCATATTGAAATGCGTTCTTTTGCGAGCAACTTCATCAAATTATAAAGAAGCAATTCAAGAAATTTATAACCTTTAAAATATGTTACGAAGCCGATTGTGTTTTCGCTATTGTTTTAGAGGGGCTGGAGCTTGTCTACAGTACGCCAATGTTTTGCTAAACGTTAAGGAATTTTAAATTCGTTAAAATAGATAATACACGTATTAGAGTTCTCTTGTATTTCGTTTGTTACATTTTTATAAGTGAAAACTAGTGATATATACACACAATACGGTTTTAAAGTAAATTCCTAATTGAGTCAACAAATGTATATATATATATATATATATATAATAAAGAACAAAAGTCAAAATACAAATACAAGAATTATATTTGAATTGTTTGAATTGTTTAATATTCCTGATGATGTTGGTACTGTTAGCCAACGAAAAGCTTTGAATTGTAAATTCAAATATAATTCTTGTATTTGTATTTTGACTTTTGTTCTTTATTAATACACAAGAAAACATATTGCGATATTTATATATATATATTTATATATATATATATATATATATATATATATATATTAATATATGTATATCGCAATATGTATTCTTGTATATTAATAAAGAACATAAGTTAAAATACAAATACAAGAATTATAATTGAATTTACAATTCAAAGCTTTTCGTTGGCTAACAGTACCAACATCATCAGGAATATTAAACAAAAACATAAAGGATTTTGTTTAATATTCCTGATGATGTTGGTACTGTTAGCCAACGAAAAGCTTTGAATTGTAAATTCAATTATAATTCTTGTATTTGTATTTTGACTTATGTTCTTTATATATATATATATATATATATATATATATATATATATATATATATATAAATATCGCTATATGTATTCTTGTATATTAATAAAGAACATAAGTTAAAATACAAATACAAGAATTATAATTAAATTTACAATTCAAAGCTTTTCGTTGGCTAACAGTACCAACCAACATCATCAGGAATATTAAACAAAAACATAAAGGATTTTGTGTAATATTCCTGATAATGTTGGTACTGTTAGCCAACGAAATCTTTGAATTGTAAATTCAATTATAATTCTTGTATTTGTTTTTTGACTTATGTTCTTTATATATATATATATATATATATATATATATATATATATATATATACATATATATACATATACATATACATATATATATATATAAATATATATATATATATATATATATATATATAAATATCGCTATATGTATTCTTGTGTATTAGTCAAACAACTACTCAGTCAAAATAAAGAACTTAGTCAAAATACAAATACAAGAGTTATAATTTAATTTACAATTCATAATTGTAAATTCAATTATAATTCTTGTATTTGTATTTTGACTAAGTTCTTTATTATATATATATATATATATATATATATATATATATATATATATATATATATATATAAATAAATATAAAATACGTTTTCTTGTTTAATAATTTAAAACAACATAGGTTATTCAAATACAAGAATATTTATTATTTTATATCCAATGCTTTTCGTTTTCAAACAGTATCAACATCATCAGGAATGAAAATTCATAAATATTCTTGTATTTAAATAACCTATGTTGTTTTAATATATATATATATATATATATATATATATATATATATATATATATATATATATATATATATATGCTGATACGTATTCCTTCACGGTTGGAAAAATATGATGAATAGTTACTATCTGGAGTACATCCGTTTATTCTACAGTCCATAAATTCGCAGTTCCGACGTTTCGCTAGAATCCCATCCAGCATATATATATAGATAGATTACAAATTATATATTTATATAAACTATATGAAATATATATAAAGAGAGAGAGATAGAGTGGGTTAATAGGAGGTATTGAAAAAATACCACGAAACTCGTTTATGTAATAATATACATATGCATTAGCGATCCCTGCCGGTTGTCTACAACATACACAAACAAACCCCTCCCTCGTAGCTACACAGTGTTTCCTCACTTAACACAGATGTGTTATCCTTTAATTATTCTCAACAAAGAAGCATCTAGTAAATGTAACTAAATTAGAACAGAACGTTGCATAGCAACGCGAACAGTTTTTTTTTATAGTTGTTTATAGCTGCATTTACACCGGTTACAGCTAGAATAACACTGGCTTGTTTGTGTAACACGGTGCAAAGGGTATCGTCTCACTACAAATACATACATGCCTGCAGCTAAATGAAATGTCCATTTACATTCTCATAGAACGCCTTATTTAGTCACAGATACAAGGGTTTTAAAATATAATATTTCACAAGTAGCTCCAAAATCGGTCATCTCGGTCGTGATTACGGAGATTCAAACAAAGACTTTAAAGCATGTGCGAGTTAGGAACGATACCCAATATGCCAACTGAATAAAACATGTAGCATATTGTTTATGAACATAATTTAATCAACGAAAACAAGAATAACGTTTTAGTCATAAATTGACAAACAATAAAGTTTCTTATTGTTATTTGTAACGCCGTCTTAGGGTAAGCTGAGGCAAGCCAGGTAGCTTGGAGATTAGGAACGGCCTGGGCGATGAATAGGCGGCGACGGCCTTTCAAGTACAACCCATTAGTGACGCATCGCCGATTACTCCATTTAAAACGTTAATATAAAAAATACACATTACATGCGAAAACGTGAATGCGGTTTTTAATTAAACAAATTATTGTGTGTTTGTTTCATGTTAATCGGCCGACTTCAAGTGTGAATATCGCCTTAGATGCCTATATTAAAATTTGTAATAAGTTTCAGTTATAACACTTGAAACTGACCAAATAACTTGAGACAAACATGCAATTTTTTGTTTAACAATAATTTAATTTGTTTAATTAATATTCAATATCATTCTTTTACTCAAATAATGCGTCTAAAGCGTTAGATTAACGTTTTTAAGTGGAGAAATCGGCGATGAGTCACTAATGTCTGTACTCAACGTCCCCGCCTATTCATCGGCCGAGCAGCTTCTAATCCCCCAGCTACCTGCCTTGTCTCAACTTACCCTGAAACGACCTATAAAACATTGTTTAGTGACCCTTTACCTATTTAGTTAAGAAGAATGAGAATGGACTTTACTTAGCAAACTATTTAGTAACTGTAAAGGAATATTGTCAGGTATTATATCATTATTACAAAGTAATATTTGTTCTAAAATAAAGACAAAAATTTAACCTATATGGTTAACTAAAATAATTGGATGGAACAGCTGATTCCAAACGAGTTTAATAAAGCAGCAGATTGCTAGCGCAACTGGTGGCCTAACGAATAACTACTCTCAATGCAGGAAAGGTTAAATATATAACAATTAAGTGTAAATAGGTATATATATGGGAGAGTTACAATATTAAGTGGCAAAATATTCACTAAAATGTTTTAATTAATGAGGTATTATTTGAAAACAAGTGCCATCCATTATAATTGGGGAAAAATATATTTGTACTTGAGTGGACGAATAAAAAGTATTATTAATGATTGAAAAGTGTACAAAATATACGTAAGGAGAGTGTGAACTAATAGAAAGAATTAAATATCTTCAAATCATATGCTTGCGTAAAGACATTGGAAGATACAATGTTTACGTCATGCAAAATGTCACCGTTAATTTTTGCACCGTCCCTGTATGAACCAGTCACTGTCACGTGAAATTTAAGGTATTATATTCTATTAATTTGTTAAAACATTATAAGAGAATTTGTTACGAACAATATATATATATATATATACACACACAGGGTTTTTCATCAATACAAAACAAATGTTGCCATCAAATGTTCTACTTACAAGTACGGAAAATTATAATATTGGAAATCTAAAAGCAAAGAAATCAATGATTTGTGTGGTGGAGTGAATCATGTGATTTATACAAATCACTCTCTGGATACATAAATAGAAAAACTCGTACAAATATGTATGAATAGAATCATTTTCTCAACAAGAACTGTTCCAGTTATTCTGCGCACGATGTATAATATTCACGTTCCCTTAGAGTCAGATATTAAAGTCAGAACTTTATGCCGGAAACTTTTATTTCGATTGTGTCGGCTTTATTTCCTTTGCCACATTTGTGTTGCCTAAATTTGTATTCAGTAAGGCAGCCGCGTTATCGTAACACACACAACCTATGAACCCACATATAAATAAAGAGGGGTGTTAGGTTTCAGGGGCGGTTTTACTGATCGAGTTTTTGTTACCACAGGACTTGCGCAGTCCCTTTTTGAATAGCTTTACCACAAACAACATATCATACCTAACGTTAGCATCACAACTTTCTATTTTCCTCACAAATTGAACATTTCCAAGACCACCTGTTGCGGGAAATTTTTTTATCAAGGTAGCATATCCTCAAGTAAGTCATCATTTATTCGGATATATTAACACTTCACGCCTACGCCCGAGTATAGATCTGGCCATTTAGTTAACGCTACTTGCCTACGCCCGTGTATAGCTCGGGTTTTCGTATTTATTTGCACAGCAACGTAATTCTTGGGAATGTTTAGTTTCGACTGTATCATTCTTTATATCGGTTCTACTTTGCATGTCTTTACGTTAGGCCATTCGGAGTTTATTGTACAACCAGAAAGTTATTTGCTTAAGTGTGGCGACCCAAAGCTATAAAATATTTGTTTGACAGGTTTTGGTTTGGTTATATAGTGAGTGTTTTATTAGTGCGTGTTGTTTATGTTGCAAGTATGTTGTTTATTCTAAATTTTATCAGTCCGTAATTTCGTTTATTTAATTTGTAGTTTATGTAATTTTTGTTTAGGCTTGTGAGTGAGTCGTTTTTCCCTTTAAATTAATTTCTCAGTTATATTTAACTTTTATTGTTAGAGATATTACGTTATAGATATCATGGGTAAAGCAATTCCAACGAAATAAGTTGCAGTAACAGTGAAACCGTTCTACGTCGAGGTTCAATCGAAATTTTGTCATTGGTGACCTGAATGGAAATGGAAATGACCGGATTTTAGAGTTTTGTAAAGTTTATTAAAAATATTTCTAAATTATATTTTCTCTTAAGCTTAAAATGATATATAACATGTAAAATTTAATTTTGTTCCAATGTAAAATATGTATAGTGGAGTGTAGTGATGTACAGTGTTGCTATTTTATTCTTGTTGACTTTTATATACGTTTTTCAAACGAGCAAAACGCCGTCTACGTGTACGCAATCATTTCATATCTATATATTTCCTGAAAGCATGTTTCATTCTCTTTACAACAATGTATAATTTTTTGTAAATATGGTACTTATTATATGTTGGAAATTTTTTATATTTTGTCTAAAATCCTCCGGGCAGATAGAGACGAGCTAAGGGTCCTACTAGGGGATTAGGCTTCAAAGTGTTCATATTGTTTATTGTACAGAAACTTTAATCAATTGATTATTATTTTATTTTTTGAATAAAAAATATTCAATAATAAATGCTATAATAAATAATAATACATTTAAACAAAATATTTATCTAATGAAAGGAATCTTTAAATGTAAATTAAGGCAAAGTAATAAATGTTGCTGTAAAAAACAAAAAACAAAAAACATAATGTCCAAACATATTTTAGAACACAATTTTTTAATTTAAATTATTTTATTTATGATTTTGACACTCGTCTTAGCTATAGTGTTTAGCACTTGAAATTACTCTATGGCTAGACTAAAATTATTATCAAACAGAATTTTGAATGTACAATATATTCAAATAAAAATAAAATGGAAAGTAATCTAAAAGACAACTAAACAGATTTGTGTGTCACTCATTGAAATGATTTAAAGTTTAATAAACCTAGATAATAAACGTTGTAACTGGTGGCGAGTAAATTTTAACTGCACAATTCTGTTTCGAGAAATAAAACGTTAAGATGGGAAACAATAATGCGTCCAGTCTGGCCGCAGGTTAAAGTCCCCGGGGCCCAATGCTTTGCGGGACAAGAGCGTTGCAAGCGACTCTTTACGGCCATAAAATACACACAGAGAACGCTTTACCTAAGCTCCTTTAAACATTGTTGGTCAGCTAGTGAAATATTTAGCTATCCACTTCCTGACACTTCTTCTTTGATAAATTTAGTAGATTTTGTTTTACTTACATTAATTTAATTTCTATTCAAAGAGGTAGATAGATAAATAAATACATATAAATATATATGTATAGATAATTAGATAGACATATAGATGGACAGATATAAGCCTATAGATAGAAAGAAATAGCGATAGATAGAGAAAAAGGGTGGAATAGAAATAGGGGGAAAAGAGAGAAAAGAAAAAAAATACTCAGAGAGAGACAGAGAGAGTGATATATATATATATATATATATATATATATATATATATATATATATATATAATGTATTAAATAGGGTGATATTTTTTCTTGTAATATAGTTAATAAATTGAAAATGTTTCAGAAACAAGAATACTTTTAATGCATATATTTATTCAAAGCTTTTCGCCAATAAAACAGTATCAGCATCTTCAGGAAAATAATTATCTAACAAAATGTTTTTATTATTATTATTATTTTGTTAGCTAATTATTTTCCTGAATATGCTGACACTGTTTTATCGGCGAAAAGCTTTGACTAAATATATGTATTAAAAGTATTCTTGTTTTTGAAGCATTTTCAATTTATAATATAATCAGGAAAATAATTATCTAATCTTAGATAATTATTTTCCTGAAGATGCTGGTACTATTTTATCGGCGAAATGCTTTGAATAAATATATTCATTAAAAGTATTCTTGTTTTGAAATATTTTTAATTTATTAACTCTATTATAAGAAAACATATCACTGTATTTAATATATATATATATATATATATATATATATATATATATATATATATATATATATATATATATAGAGAGAGAGAGAGAGAGAGAGAGAGAGAGAGAAAGAGAGAGAGAGAGAGAGAGAGGGAGAGAGAGAGAGAGAGACAGACAGAAGTAAAAATAATAAGGAAGAGGGAGAAATGAACCAGGGAGAGATTTTCTTTTTGTTCAAACATTCTTCAGCTATTTTGTTTCTAAAACTGTGACTTTGTGTAACCATTTTGTAGATATTTATTTTCCTGCATTGTATTATCTCTAATATGACAGCATTGGAAAAGTTTTTAATAGTTTTTAGATCATTAGTTTCATTCGATCGTTTTGTTTCTTTGTTATTTTCTACCAGTAAAAGTTCCTGTCAGGAACGTTTGTTCGGTAGGAAACTGACGTCACAATAAATTGAACGGAAAATAATTTTTATTATACGTCATATATTTTCCTTAAAGTAAATTTGTTTGGGTTAGTTAAATGTTTTCTAAACATTGACTAATGCATTTAAGGCCGTGACGTCTAACCAGCGCCAAGGCCATAAATTATCACAACACCTGCTCAGATATGTAGAGTCACGAAGGTTAATATCTTCTCTTTGAAATTCCTTGCTAAACAATGATACCAAACAACATATATATGGTTTACTGTGTTTTCTTGTACTTTTATTTGGTATGTATTGCATAATCTAATTAATGTATTCGTTAATTTAACCCATTATTATTCTTAGGTTGTGTAAAGTATGTATTTATTTTTCAAAATTTGATGAGCATAATTTTGTTTATGTAACAGTGATTAAATAAAATAAAAAAAGCCCTTTTTTATATTACTAAAGTTGGTTTGTAATGTTAAACCAAATCATTCTAATAATATATAAGTGCGTGTACATAGTCGTTCAAGATTAACTGTGAGCATCTCAGAATTACGAGAGTCGGCAAACTTAATTACAATTCATTTTTACTTTAGTATTCGAGACGCATCATCTCTGCAATGAAATGTATGGAAAATATGCATCACTCCAGGTGATGATCATCTACTATGCGCAGGTGGGAACACGCCACCACGGTTTCTTGCGTTTTAAAATTACAATTCGACTGTCAAAACTGTCAGATTTTGCCAGATAGCCCTCTCGGCGCTTGGGAGACGCGGTGCTGAGGAGATGGAATCAATATGGCGTATCTCTCTGTGGTGCGAGTAGGGAATGTATTACTGTCTTATACAAGAACAACAACAAAAACAATGGGTTTCTAAAATAAACTTTTAAAATAAATGTTCTAAACCACCCCCGGAAAGATTGATTTTAATATATAATTTTTGTAATACATTTAAGATGAAAATTATTAAAGAACATTATTAAAGAACTATTGAAAAATAAAATTAGAAACAAATCCAGGTTAAAACAAACATTTCAAACTAAAAACGGAGACTTTGTAGAATTTATAAGTTTTGTTAAACTTCTGCATTTAATTATTCGTATTAAATGTAAGAAAATCCTTGTCAATATCAGAAACAATATGAACAAAAACAATGTCCTCGTATTGTAACTGAAGTTTAGTGAAATGCTTCAACTTATCTTTTCATTGCTTATGTACTTTTATTATTCATACTATTAAAACTAACTAAACACTTAAATCTGTAGCCTTGTGAATTTACACCTTAGAAGATTAAAGCAAGAACGAAGGGTAGTCAGTAAAAGGAGTAGCCTATATATAAACAGTTAAAACGTACAAAATGTTTCAGTTACAATTTAAAGAAATATTGACGTGTTCTACCCTGGCCTACAAGTTGCTACACAAATAATTTGAACGCGGGGTTCAGGCATCTCCTTCCGTAACAAGATTTATCTGCCCGAGACAGTCTCCTCGACTCGTATAATTAATATTCTCGGAGTTTCACGTCCCATTAGCTCCTTCTTTACGCCGGGCAGGTCGTAACGTGTTCTGACGTAAAGAGAACATTGTTTACAGAGCAGTGGAATGATGTTATAAGACATTTAGGTTTTTGGTAAACTCGCACAAATCATATTATTATTTTGTATTTGCGTTTTAAAATATTCATTACATATAATTAATAGCTTCTAGACGCTTAAACGTCGCTGGCGAATACTGATAACAGGTAGGTCATAATAAAAAGATATTTTTGCAAATAATTATTTATTCCACAAACGTGTTTCCATAAAAACGTCATTATCATTAGTGAGTACAAGGAGTCAATATTAAAACGTGATATTTATTTCAATTCCTTCTATTAGTTCACAGTCTCAATATATCTATCTTGTTCAAACTTTCAATCGTTAATGGAATCATTTTGGTTCTTCCATTCAAATTCAAATAAATTTTTTTAAAACTTATAGGGATGCTACTTGAGGTTCATATAGTTTCTTTCCAATTTTAATTCGTTAATTAAATTTTAAAAAAATTAGTTATATTTTGTTAGAAAAGTTTTTGCTAAAAGTGGTAAAGTATGCAATATAGTTATTTTGTCACATTTGTCTTAAACTAAGTGATAACATATGATTTCATAAAACAGCTGATTTTACGTTATAGGTTATGTACTATAATAAATGTTAAGCACATCGATTGTGTTTATTTATGTTAATTGTTATTATTTAATTAAAAGTAACTCAAATACAATATTTCTTCTTCCAACTTATTGAGAATTCACTTTCAATGTTTTTAAAATTTATATTATTTGTTTAACATAAAGATAGTTATCAGAATTCAGTGATGTTGAGTTTGTCAATAATATGCGTTAGTGGAGTAAATTATATATTATGAGTTTGTAATTGAAAATTAATTACAATTTGTTAGACACAAGTTTGCATTGTTATTAATTTATAAGCCTAAGAATAAAGGCTAGAAACGACTTTAAGGATTCCGTGCACTTTAAGTGTAGTATGGTGGCATGAGTAAAATTTGAAAAGGAAATATTAATTTGTATTGACTTTCGATACATTATTCCCTCTATTTAATTTCGAGATGTACCAATAGAAAACTTATATTATCTAAAAAGTTAAGTTACCTAAAAATAACTTATATTTATCAATACAAAAAGTAAAATTATATCAACTATAATTTCCCCAAATAAACAAACAATTAAAAAAAAATTATAAACTAAATTCCTACTCAAGTAAAGAAAGAAAATTTTTATTTTAGTTTCTTTTAAGTACATACATATGTAACAATAACAATAATAGGTGGCAAAATAGAAAACGAATTTCCTTGCAATTTTCCATTTTCCTTTCTATGTTTGGTGTTAGACTATTATTTTAGTTAATTACTATTATACGCTTTCTATTTTTGTCGCTTGCATTGAGTTGCATTTACTTTTCGCTTTCCTTTCGTATTGTCCGTTTGTGAAGCAAGGTTCGATACCGTTAATCCAGTTTGTTTGTTTATTTTATTCTTTTGGTTCATGTTTAATCCTTGATAATTATTTGTGATATTGTGTGGTAAACATGGCAACAATTAAAAGTTGTTGTTTCGACGACACCCAGATGGGGGCAAAACAAAAATTCGTATACTTTTTTTGGAATACATTTCTAGCTACGGTAAAAATGGCATAGTGCCAAAAGCACTAGATTTTGAACATGAAGATTCTCAGTTCAAATCCGGCCTAGACCTCTCAAATTTTTATAATTTAATTATTGAATAAATATTTCAAGAAACTCTATTTATTTATTAACGATTGAAAATTGGCACAAGATATTAGTTTGAGCTAATAGAAGGAATTAAAGAAAAGGCACGTAACGTAACGTATCACCGATTGTGGTAAGGATGAACAGCAAGAGTTTGTAATTAACGAATTTTAAACACATCTTGAAAAATCTTCGGTTACAAAGAAAGTTTATTTTCATTGGCTTCGCCTTCTCATTTTTGCGAGTAATTGGATCCAATTACGAACCATGTAATCACTTTTACAGGACCAGATCCTCTGCTCTCTATTACTGCCGTCAACGGCAGTGTCGCAAAACAATCCACTCTCTAAGGTCAGATGAGAGAGAAAATATTTAGTTACACTTTCTGAAAATGCATTAATAAACACGTAGACGTATGAGGGGAAACTCCTCCCTCAGAGTTTTGGATCTGGAAAGTGAGGAACCAGAATACAATGCCTCGTAGAATAAGGCTTACTTTTGTTTCCCAATTTAGAGGCAGAACGCTTCCAGGGTTATTGTTTCTCTGTTTTATAATTAGAGAAGGAATCTCCTCAAGAGAATTTAATGCCTTACTTTTCTAAAGGTTAACAATGGCTGAACCGTCCTTTATAAACAAGTGGGAGCGACTTTATTTATTGTTCTTTTACAACAATATTAAATAGCGTTTTAGTAACTTAGATCTCGTGATTTGTACAACGTTTTTGTTCAGAAACAAGAAAATCTTTTTATTCAAAGCAAATCTTTCTGAATTTAAATAGACTACTTATCGTGTATTTAATACCAAAACAAACCGCTTAGCATAAACTGCAGACTGTTCGGTTAAGTGACGTCTAACGTTCTATAGCGTCTTCACATGTTGAGAGTTTGGCTTCGTTTATTAGCAATTATATAGAAGTGTGAAATGGAGAGATTTTTACCTCCTAATATTATTTATTTATTATAACATATTTTACAATTATTAATATTTTATAATTATGAAATATCCTGAAGAGTCTGTAATGGAAAAATCAGCATAGAAAGTATTCTCGGACAGACAGTGTACCAATTATATCAAACTTGCAGTATTTGTGTTGTACATCTTGAGGTTTTTTTGTAGAGATTACACTTTCGTGAATTAAATTGGCATAACAATCACTACTTATTAATTTATTCAGCTGACGCGTTTCGCGATAGGTTAATGCATCATTCAATGGTGTGAATTACTGACAAGACAGTTGCTCAGGTGTGAGTCTCTGGTGCATTTCTGTTCTGTATTGTTCATAGAGTAGTTGTTAATTATGTGCTGAAATACACCAGTCAGTAGTTCACAGCATTGATTAATGGGGTGACCTAGAGTAAAATGCGATTATACAAGTTGGAACTTGTAACAAATTCAGTACGTAATTACTTGGTGAAGAACTTTAGGCCTTCATTTCATTCAATTTCTTCTATTACTTTACATTCTTCCTACAATATATCTTGTTCGAATTTTCAGTCCTAAAATAGTTTTATATCCATTCACTCAATTTCAATTACAATTTTTTAAAGTTTGTAGTAGATGAAATTTGGTGTTAATTCATTACAGAAATAATAATGCAATAATTAAATTTAATTAAACTATTCTAATAATTAATTCCGCTTTCAAATTTGCCACCTAATATTGTGATTCTGTGAATAGTATATTATAATACACACATATATATATATATATATATTATTTTAATTTTTATATTACATACTAATATATAAATAAATAAATATATATATATATATATATATATATATATATATATATATAATTGTAATTACTGTATTTAAAAAAAAGTATCAAAAATGAAATTTTCCTTTGTTGATACAAGTAAGAATTTACTTAAAACTTTTTTTATGTTACTCGTATATACACATGATTATAAGCCCTTTAAATATTAGGCTACGTGGGAAAGGTCATTTAAAAATAAATTTCGAAACAACAAGGGTGGAAATAATTAAAAACTGTTATTTCACAAATAACTAACATAGGCGTATCCAATCGATGTTTCTTGAGAAACAAATGTACTGTATGGTAAACATACGTTAAACCTGTCCAAACAAACTTCCACTGTACATACGTCCCGACTGGAACTGTGTTAGACAGATTGCCCGCAATTTCCATAGTCAAATTTCCCCACCCTTACTTGCTTCTCCCCCCCCCCCACAAGTCAAGAGGCAAGGTTGGCGTGTGTTGTAACGAGCTGACGTAAATATCCGACGTTATAGCCTAGAACTTCTAGAGCTAAGACATTAACAAGTATTGCACACTTCAGGAAGTATGTGTTTTGTATATAGACTGCAAACTAACAGCCCTCATTATGGTGTCGTGGCAGAAATAAATGTCTATACCTCGATCAGTCCCCCTCCCCCCCCCCAGCTCCTCCATGCAGCATAATAGGATGCCCCCCAATCCGTCGGCTCCAGTAACCACCTTACTACATATTTTTGTATTTGTACAGCTATTACGTCATTGAATTTGGGGCGAAGGAGAGGGTTTTGTTGGTTATGGCGTTGTAGAAGATCCCGGAATTGCTAATTTTATTCTTTTGAATTCACATAGTGAAGTTTGTTCTTATAAATTGCTATCGGAACCCGATAAATAGCACCACAAGCAAGGCGACAAACCCAACGCCCTTTGTTGGAACGCTAAAATGTTTTTTTGAATATAGTTCGCCCTAAAAAGTTCGGATTCGTACAGGGAGAATTTTATACTTATTTAGTACACGAATTTTGTCTCATTTCTCCCCCCTTACGTTTGACCTAACTGTAATGAAAGTGGTGAAACAGGACGGACTTCTTTTCCCTTATACTTTTGTACGTGCCCTTTGACTTTTTCCTTTTGCACTTTCCGCACTGAGGAGGTGGAGGAAATAATAGCTTACGTCGAGTGTGAACTAGTGAAAAAGTTCAAAGAATTTCACGAGCAGTGTTATAAGTATGTGCACATAACGAACAATTCACAAAGTGGTCCTGTAATTCATTCATCTGTTTTCTTTCTACCTCCATCCCAGTATAGATCACCACTACCAGGCATATCCCACCTTATAACCGTTTCTACTTGCCAAATATTGTCTATTGCACTAGAAAATTCGCCACCGTGAAATTCACAAACAAAATCAGGAGCAATCACGAACAACATATCTCAAAAGTCACCTTTCAGAACTGGTCGGAAAAAACCAGGCTATAAAGATCTTCTACTCTCCAGTACGACGAAAACATCAGACAGGACATCAACCTACAGCACACGAGCTTTGACATCTTTCAAGAACCCAGGTTCCCGGTCAAACTACCCTCCTTTGTGAATATAAACTTGAATCTCCTCGAACCCTGCTCCAAAAAAGAGCCTCAAGAAACAATCAAGAGGAAAGGAATGGAAACTATTGCCAAGATTTTAAAACCACACTTGGTCGCTGCTTACACCGATGGCTTACACTGACTGCGATAGAGGTGGATCCGGAATCTTTATAACCTACCCTGATGGCTCAACTTCCAGACACAAAACTGCAGCAGGCAAAATAGCCTCCAACGTCACAAGCGAACTCATCGAAATCAAAGAAGCTCCGAGTATTTACCTCACTTGGACAACACTCAACCCCTTTGATGGCATAGTAATCTTCACGGATTGCAGATCTGCTCTTCAGGCCCTCCAAAAAGGAAATACAAACCTCGCCCAAAAGGTCAATACCCTCCTGCCCTTAATAGAGGAAAAGAAGAAGCTTTGTACGCTTCAATGGATCCCGGCACACGTCGACATCAAAAGGAACGAAGAGGCCGATTCTCTGGCCAAGGACGCGAGGACCATCGAACCAGCCCCCGTGATTACAAAATCTTCCGACGTCATACTCTGGAAACTCTGCCATAACAACCGAAGAAAATCATCACCTCCCGAGCTTAACTTCGACAGGGAAATAACAAAAACTATTGCCAGACTGAGGAGAATGCACCCCAAAGACATGAAAATCTTGCCTGATGGATCAAGAACATACTCTGAATGTAGGCACTGCCCAGGGATACAGCTTAATCCCGATCATCTCTTTAACTGCCCGTCCATCTTTGCAGCACTATTTAAAATTGACTTAAACTGTTCTAGGGATACCCTTTATACGGACAAAGCTGCAGATGTGGCCAGTGCAGTGCCTCACGCCTTTGGGCCCGTGTAAATGTGCTCTCTCTACCTTTCTCTGAAGATTTTTTTCTGTTATTTTTGTTTATATTGCACTTGTCACACGACAACAACAACAAATATTGTCTTCTCTATTAACGTCCATCGCAATATAGCTTCCTCTTTGGGCCGTGTTGGTTTTAATATGAAAGGGGGGGACTTATTTAAGACTAAATTGGTTTAAGTCTGTCACTTACGCTGGAGGTGATATAGTTAGGCCAGTGTAAAAAGATTGTATATTGGACAACCGTATAGCAAAGGTATATAATAGGGAAGCACAGGATCCAGAAATCTTTCACATACCCAATTAACAGTTTATTGATAGTGATGTGTGGATGACGGATCTTCTACAGATAATGCCGGGGGCTTTGAAAACATTACTAAAAATATGTACTGTGTTGTCACCTCCAAACATAAAGCTCCAATTCTGAATAAGCCAGGAAGGATGGCCGGACAGTTGCAAATGTGTGCTGGTGGTAGTTCTGTATCTGCCCAGCTGAGACAGTTTTGCTAGGTTTCCATTCCTCTCTGTCCATGTTCATTTCTCTTTCTGGTTAAAGAGTATGTTACCAGCCGATCCTCCATGGCCTTTGTTTCAATGGGGCTATAATCGAGGGAGGAGTGCGTATAAACACCAGAGAGGTCGTCCCCAGAAGACAGAAAGGGGAATGGCTATTTGGGTTTATCCTTTGGGTGGTAGAAGGGGAATAAAATAACTTCCGCGAACTAAATGGGCAGAACACCAGTCTTTCAAGGAAAACACACTGCTCTCTGTGATAGACAGATTAACCCTACATTCCCTAATATAAACCCTATAGTCTCAAATATCCGTTAACCTTATGCATCTATGCCTCTACACTCACGTATAAACGTCCATACTTGTGACTTTAACCGTTATCTCTGTAACAGACAACAAAACAAGTATAAACATCATAGAGTTAGTGTGACAGAGAAAGACACATATACGTTAAATAAACAGAAAAACGAGAACATTATCTAAACACATAATAAAAAAAAATAAATAAAACAAAAAGATAAAGATGGAAATAGTGTAAATATACAGATAGAGAAGAAATCTCTATTTTCTCTCATAATATGTTTGAATCTTGTAATTTCAACTCTACTTGAAGTTCATTATTTTTAAACCTGTAGCATTGTTGAAAGATTTCTCATGTCGCCTGACTGTACACACACATTGTCGGATAGTTTTTCTGATAAAGCTATTGAAAATAGCGTTGCCCAAGCCAGCATATAGGAAGGAAGTGCTCAGTTTGTTGTTGAAGAAGCGAGCTGCGACTATAGTTTTGTTTACCGTAAATTAATCTTTACAGTAACGTTTTACTCAGTCAGTTTTTCTTTGATTATTTTTTATATCTGGTTTTATTTTGTTTCCAGTATTTCTCTAATTGCATTAGACTTTTATGTGACTTTGATTGATATTAAACTTTACTACGTCATTCAAAAACATATATGACAATATCTTCTGCTTAGAAATTTTAATGTTTTTTTGAAAGATTTAGGAATTATTTATACCTTCAGTATAAATTTTAATAAGTTTTTACAACTTTGTAATCTTAAAAATATTTTTGCTGTTAAACTTGTAACCATTCCCGTTATATAGAATTGTATAAAGTTATTAGTATTTGTAATATTATATTATTATTTTCTACTTTTTACATTTATTCTGGTTTTTCCTTTTATTAGTATCTATTATTTTCGTCTTCTTGTTCGACCGCTTTCCTTTATATTTTCTTCATCGAACAAAATAGGCGATCTTTTCCCTCTAAAAAAACTCTTACGCCAGATAGTTTAGCATTCTACACATTCTAGAAATCTATTGGGATCTTTATAAACGGGTTTTGCATGCTAACTTCATTTCCATAAAAAAAAAAATATCTGAACAAAACCTCTCTTGTTTAGACATTTTTAATACTTTACTCAAAGAATTTAGGAAATATTTATATCATCAGTATACCATATACATGTCTATAATAATTTTTAATAAAATATTTGTCCGTCAAACCTGAGGCATATTCCTTTATATAGAATCGTTTATTATTATTATAAATAATATTAGGACATTTTTATTTTTTAATTTTATGATAATTCTGTTTTCCCTCTTATTCGTAGCTTTTTTTGACTATATAATAGCCACATTTTTCCTTATGTGATCTTCATCTGACACAATAGGGTCGTCTTTGACCTCTAATAATCTAGGTCGCCGGATAGTAAAGCATTATCGTCCTCCTACAAACCTCTTGGAATCGTAACAAACTCATGCTCATGTTATTCCTTTTTTCTAATTGGTACATTTTTCAATAATAGCAGTAAAGCCGATGATTCCCTCGTTAAATCATAAATTTCAAAAAATCACAATCTTATTGTAAAGTTTTTTTAAATGTTGAGACTCAAAATACATTTAAAAGTCTACTCGCAAATAAACCAAGTTAAATACTTGTTTAAATACATGAAAGTATAAGTAATAAATGAATACAGGAAATCAGGGTTGTGAGTATATATATGTATATATATACACATGTTAATGTTTTGTCCCAAAAGAAAAATGATTGGATACAGTCTACGTACGTCGAGTGTTTTTTCAAAGCTTGATCTATCAAAGTCTTAGATCTGGTCAGTTCATATACCAAACGTTACCCTACCTCGACAGCAAGACACAGATACATTTAATCACAAGGCTCAGAGTTCCAATATGATTGCAAATCGGTTCTTGACGTAGGGGCTGCAACCGTATCATCAACTTTTCGTCATATTCCAAGAGAATCAAACCACCTGTTTGTATTTGTATTTGGGGTGGCTTTAATTTACTGAAGTTAAATACCAATAAATTTATTAAGTGATAGTTTGTAACCTTAACGATAATTGTCTTGAAAAACCAAGTGAAAAAAAACTTCTGCTTAGAACATGACATTTGTAAAGTATAACTAGCCTTGAAATATGAATAATAACAATTACTACCAGCTGTTTAAATGTGTTTGAAAGTGAATTTCATATGTGATTATCATATGATTAAACTAAAGATGTAATGCAGTGAAGATAATTGAAAATTAAGGAGATTCAAGGCCCGAGGGCTGTGCTCTGACTGAATTTCTAAATAAAAATTAGCCCACATGTTAACCAGGGACCCTAAGAATGTCTAAAATTTCAGCTCAATAGAACGAGTAGTTTAGAATGATTTAATAAAACACACACACACCAATATATTCTTATATAATAGTATTGATCTAAAGATGTATAATAAGGTATATCCATGAAAGATAGTTTTCATGGAAGGAAAAAGAAACACATCTGAACGGAACTAATATCGAAGGAATGTGGACAGAGCGACAATAAGACAACCACTGCTGGTAACTTTCAGTCTGTATCACCGGGGGGGGGGGGGGGGTATATTGGTTGTGAAATATATTGCTTCTGTTGAGATGGCCGTAGGTGGGTCGCAATGAAATGGTAAATATATACTGTCAGTTAGTGCGTTGGGGCGTGGGAACTATTCAAAGTCTCACAGATATGGCGCACAGAATTTGGTTGAATTCTCTGAATATACGAAATGGCAATACTGTATATTGATGTCAGTGTCTGGCCATTCAGTCAAATATGGACTGAAAAGACATTCAAATGTAATTGAAAATGTATTTCAACCCGTTTTATACATGGTCACCCTTTTATAATGTGTGTTAATCGCAGTATGAATAGGAGCCCATGGTAAAGCGATTTTATATGTCCCTTCTTGTCGTCCAATATAAGCAAGTCGTCCTTTGTCGCAAAAAATTTTGTCTTTAAACATCGTCAATTACTCCAACTCAAAAAATGTAAAGATTTGTCTATAAACCAGGTAAAATGAGTGTGACAACCACACTAAGGTTATAAACACGGTGGCGATGAGTCCCGGAAAAATTGGGAGTGTCCCGATTTTTAAAGTTGTTTCCCCGAGTACCATAAAATTCGTTAATTTCGAGTGCATTTAAACTCTGACTAATGCTTACAATTATTTATCTGAGCCGTAGGTCTATAAAAGTAAAGCAATGACGTATCGGCAATGTATCGGTAAATGTGCCTAAACAGATATTGTTAACTATTAGAAAGTTGGAAGGAGAAACATACAATTTTCAAGAAATATTTTAATAAAAATAAAGTTTGTGCAATTTGAAAGAGTCATAAATGAATTTTTAACAACATTACCCAACTATAAACAAGACGTTATTGAAAAATATAAAATATTTTTTTCTTTAATTAAATATCATTCAGATATAATTCTATAAAACCGATACTTGAGAGGGTTTGCGGAATTGTATCGCTTCATAGCTTCCATTCCATTCAGCCGAGGCGATATTATTTACACCAAGTATATACAGAAAATGACCGCCATTACTTGTCGCATTGTACCTTTTTCCACATTCTAGGGACATTATCTCCTGTGTATCAGTTTTGCTTTCTGTTCATGACACCTTTCCTACAGCAAGACGTATAAATCTCATTAAAATAATAACAATTTCAACCTAAAATGTAATATATTCTTATTTTATTGATGCAATTTGAAAATAAGAATTTAATTATTTCAAAAACGTAATACAACGTAAAAAACGTCTTAGTAGGTGAGGTTTATATTTTATGTTTATAATGTGAGGTTTCAATGGCAGGAAGATGTTTTACACTGGAATTATGGAAGATTGCTGGGACACTAGCAAGGAATGAATACAGTAACGTTCACATAAAAACCTTTTTATAAGTCAACACTTACGTAGTAAAGACCGACGTTTTTGGTCTTTGGATGAAATTGGTTTCCAGTGCTAAAAATCATGATAGGTTTTGGCTTGCAAGTTATATTCAAAATTATATGAAAACCGCTTAACAAATTGTTCTAATTATCCATTTATCGATGTATTGACTTTTCATAATTATGTAATCACTTAAACATGAATGATTAGGAAAAATTAAATTATATTTCAAATTTTGACCAGTAGTAGCCCAAGGATTTAGGTTATATTTTGGACTTCGAATAGGTAACAGTAGCACCACGGAGGGAATAATCTCAGGCATTTAGAAGTTATATGTAAGAATAATATGAAGAGATTTTAATACAAAATTAAAGGTTTTGAATTTATATTCTCTGTCGCGGTCAAAACATTTTTTCTTCTGATATTTTAAAAAGGTACAGCCAACCAATACTGCTTTCGTAGCCATTTTAATGGTGGAGTAGCATATTAGTAATAAATATCTAGTCCAGGCCTCACGTGACACATATAAATATGTGAAATAAGTTTGAATAGTTTGGTCACAAGTCGAGTGAGCAAAAAATGTAAATGAAGATAATTCCCAGAGGGTTACTTTATCAACGGAATTAGATCACTTCGAAGATCAAGCTATTTTACTGTTATGCGTAAATTTGTTTGTTGGTTTAGAAGTAAACAAGCCTACGTTATAATAAAAATGCATTTTATCATAGTTTTCATTTGAGAGAGAAAATTAGACCGAAGGAAGCGCGTATAAAGTTTCCTGAAACAACAACGCCATTATCAGGCTTTGTAAAATAGGAAAAGAGTTGTATTATTGCGTATATTTTGATGGTGGAGCTATACGAGGGACGGAGATACTGAAACCGAGTTTCTTAAACCTCGTTTTTTTCAACCCATTTTATTCGGTAATTTCATTTTAAGGTAGACAAAACTACATCCCCTAACCCTCATCCCTTTGGTAAACAATGCACGGACTAATATGGATACTTCGCACAGGTTTCATTTCATACATTATGCATACTTATATTTTAACAAATCATTTTTTAAAACTCAAAAACATAAGTAGAATATGTCAAAACAACGTTGCCATATGTTTGCAGCTTAAGGCTGTACGTTGTCAGTTTTCAGATCCTTTTCGTGGTAAAAATGTTTATTTCCATAACTTTACGAGGGCTTTACTTTATTTGTACGCGCTCACAATGTTGCACACATATCTTGTAGGCTTGGTAGAGCTTTCGTCTCCACGTAACTTTAATTACGGTTCAATGCTTTGTTTTACCCTCAGACAGACGTAACCTGGTGTAAGTAGTGACACCAGAACGTATCTGAGACGTATAAAGTATTCGTATAGAGTTGTGCAATCTTGTCTGGGTAGCAATGCTACTGGGATCTAATTGTAGCCAATGCCGTTCATACAATTATCACCGGTTACAAAACTCCTCTAGTGTGTATAACTTAACATGAAGCTTATGTGTGAGTGACTACATGGGGAAGTGCGCCGATTGTTTAATATAAATTACCTCGATTGTTAAAGGAAAAAAATCCTGATTGTTATATATTAAGTGTTTCAATTTTTATAGGGTATGTGTCTCGATTGTTTAATATTAAGTGTCTTAATTGTTGTATGATTACTATGAAAGGATAGGAATGAAGTAAAATATCAGAAGCAGAGTTGGAAGGAATGCGGACAAAGCGACAATGAGACAGGCTCTGCTGGACACTTTGTGGGTATCGGGGGAAGGGGGAAGTAATGAAAGGATAGGAATGAAGTAAAATATCAGAAGCAGAGTTGGAAGGAATGCGGACAAAGCGACAATGAGACAGGCTCTGCTGGACACTTTGTGGGTATCGGGGGAAGGGGGAAGTATATTGGTTGCGAAATATATTGGTCTGGATTCTATCGCATTGGAATGGAAAAATATAATACAATAAGTCGTAAACCTTCCAATCATTGACTACTGAGTCTGGATATGCAAATGTCACTTATCGACTATGAATAATGAATAGGGATTGTTTAGATATTATTTATGTGCATATCTCATTGTAAATTATTTTTTTCAAATAAGGATGTAATTAGTGGTTGGCAACAGAAGTCACCAAAACCTATTACACATAAGGATGAGGAACCCATGTCCCCTAACTTTCTTGAAACCTTTCTGTAGTTTTATTTAACTTGTAAAGTACAGTAGATGGTGA
Organism: Prosapia bicincta; assembly: GCA_036971475.1. Lineage (NCBI taxonomy): Eukaryota > Metazoa > Arthropoda > Insecta > Hemiptera > Cercopidae > Prosapia > Prosapia bicincta. The sequence goes on along the minus strand of JBAIZL010000006.1, from coordinate 18,646,389 downwards.
CCTTGAGCATTGTTAGAAAAGCTAATTAGTCTTCGTAAATACATCTAAACTAAAATGTCAAAGGTCAGAGATTGTCATGAACAACAAAGTCTTGTTAAAGCTGTTCTAAATCCTAACCTATAATATAAAATCTGCTGTTGTATGAAATCATAATTTATGGCAATTAAACCAAAAAATAACTTCCTACAGCGCATAAACTATATAGGCCTACAGCTATACGGATGTGTTTGAATGTGAAGATTTTATCGTCATGCTAACCTAAAGAGTTTTTCTTACAAATTTTCTTTTAAAAAAAAAGTATTTAAAAATTGTCACTTTCTGTTTTTACGGACCTCTGTAAAACTCTCCCGCACCACTTCTTTGCCTAAAATATACGTAATAAAAACTTCTTCACCCCCATTCTAAAGCCCGGTTGTTGTTTCGACTGTGGGCAACTTTGCGTTCAAACTAATTTTCCGTTTCCGTTGGCAAAATAATATAAACTGAAAACATTTCACATTAAAGTCGTGTTTATCTGTTAAGCTGGCACAGTGTTAATTAGCCTGGTATTTGAGGTTAACTCGTTCCGTCGATAATGTATTGAGCTCCATCGATACAGAATATTATTTGGTTAATCGACGTGGACAAATGGCAAATGCCGAACACGCAAATTTATTTGTGTTTAGTGATGTCCGGCAGAATATTTCAACGTATCAAACCTGAATTTACCTCTGTTTCTGTTTGCATCAGTATTTTTACGCGCGGTCAGGTAATAGCTAAAAACAGTTTTATCATCATAAATATTCTATCTTGTTTAAAAAAAAACTCACCGTAAAAGTGTGTATCAAGAAACGTTAATTAAAAAAATCCTTGGTAAATCATACATTGACTAATTTTTACTGTTCATGTACATAATACATAAAAATATTACTTGTCATTCAATGATTTAGTTTTCTGTACTTTACGGAAGTAGGTGTTTATTTTCTCTTCCAAACTTAAAAGAAATTATTTTTTCTTATATAGATCATCTTCCAGCTGTACATTTCTTCATTCGTTTCATCCTATTTTTGACTTTTGATGGTTTTTTGTCTGATAATATCAATAAAATTAATTTTTTTTTACTATCTTAATCTCGCCACTAATGAAATAACCTTCGCAAGTGAACACCCGCAATGTTGCAACTTCAATTATTGCGTGATTTTCGATTTTTACCAAGTTTGTTGTTCATTTCAACAGAAGGAAGTAATTTTGAGGAGTAAACTAAGAGAAAGAGAATACGGATGCAAACTGAGGAGGTAAAGTAAAGTAAGTTAATAATTATGTCGCAACCCGAATTTTCGGACGTAAATTAGAAAGATTTATAAGCTGAGGTACGTCTAAAGGTTTGATAACTAGTAACTTTTATTAAGGTCAAGACCGTGTGGCACTTTAATTAATTACAGTCTCTGACGCTTTCATATTCACGCCCTCAAACTATCTGTTGCCTGCCATCTTACTGTGCGTCACTCTCAGCACTGAATTGTCCGTCTCCGATCTGGTGCGTGTAATGCGATTACATTATAAAGACCAGTGAAAGATCGACTTTCATGCCGATTGATTTTCTTCTATTTATTTAATTGGAAGAATTTAGTAGTATGATTTCATGGTTGAACCATATGATCACTGAAATAGTTGTAAGATTTTATTTAAATTTATTTACATAGTCTTACAAACACAAACAAGTAAAATGAAGCTAAATCTGTTAGACTTTGATATAAACACGATATATATGATCTCCGTTCAATTTAAGGCAACACTCGTGCCATTATTGAAGGTTTCGCTTCATTTTGGCTTGGTGAGTCATAACGCAAAATTGTTTCTTTCAACATTTCCCAGACGTAAGCATCAGATGGTACAATATTGGGGACTGGGCTGGGTAAGTAAAGTTTGTTCAAAGGAAGATGAGGCGGTTACCAAACGTTTGTTGAAGACAAGCAATTTTTTCGTGGGCTGTGTGGCTAGTGGCGTCATCTTGTTGGAACCTTTGAGAAAAAAGAGGTTACGGGCAGAGGGAAATCTCCTGAAGTCTCTTATAAAAGCTGAATACGTGGCAAAGATCAAAGGTTGGCACAGCTGATCGAGAAGGCAACTACAAATGATTGAGTTACAGTACTGTTTGGCGCATATGGTATTTTCAGATTTTTAGGCACACGTTGGTAATAAATGTAAATAAATAAAATTTAAACACTGCCTGTCTAACTTCTTTGTGCGATTTTGCCCTAACGTTTATAACATTGCCGTTTTATTGTAAATGTCTCCTAATGTGTGACTTATACGCTATGCGAGTGTCTTCTACTATCACTTTCCAACCCCTTCACAATCGCCCCTTGATCGCGTTTCCCCGTTAAGTTAGCAGAATAGATATTAGACTTTCTCCATGCATACTGTTTTCCTTCCAAGGATAATCCCAACAAAGTTCTATCATTGTTTTCCACCCTTCTGCAGTCACGTGGCGAATCCACAATAAAAGGGAATAAGCAGATATTATTTCCCAATTTCCAGTTTCATTGTATTTTTTTTAAAGGTTGTGCAATAGAATTAATGTTACCTTTGCATATGGGCTGCACTATAAATGTACCCAGTTTGGTATTTATATAGTGGGACTTTGTAATGTCTATCTAATTCGAGAACAAACTAAGCAGATGTAGGAGCTCGGCCAGACAAACCAGGTTGTCTCTAAGGCTACACCTCACTGCCCCTCTCTTGCCTACGTCACATTACTGCGCCTTTCCAAGTGATAAGACCATAAGCTTAATTAAGTGGAAGCTGATGTTCGTTGAATGCTAACGTAACCTCGCATTAATCAGTTGTACAGAGTTATACTAAATGGTAGACCCAATATCCCTAAAGTTTTCCTAATTGCATACAAAGACATCTGCATCTATCACTGAAGAAGGAATTTCGTATAGAGACAAACAAGAAAGCGTTTTAGTAGTCTAACGGAGGAGGAATGGGCTCAGAGACAAAATGCCAGACTTATTGGATTATCGTGACAAGTTGGGGCATTACTTTGGCGAATGCGATCTTGTCAGACGCTTCTTTATTCAATGGTTTTTATTTACGTGCAATATTTGGAAAGAAAATTTGCCTATATGGTTTCTAAAAATGTTATATCTCCCGGTAAGGTGATTCAAACTGACCAAAGAAGACAAATTTTCAACTTATTTTTTTAACTAGTTCTCTGCTTTTATTTCCATTTGTATATATTTAGTTAGTTGAGAAGTTACTTCCGGGCATCGTCTAATATATTTCTAATACTTTGTAAAACTATACCTTTACAAAAGTACTGTGTTTGCTATAGTCAGGTTTTATTTTAGTGTGCTTGACGTGTCTTACAAATGGTCGAAAAATGAGGTACATTAAATGCGAAAACTTCCCACATAACGTTTCGATATAATCCGTTATGTGTTTCATTGTTCTTTTGTTGTTCATTGGAACAACTACTTAAAATTACCCCTTATGCTGATATCATACTTCACTAATTAACCTAATCTAAAGAAGACCTAAGTCTAATTTAAAGACTGTATAAATTAGGATAAATATAGCTGTGATTGCGTTACACACGATACAATTACGCCTGTCAGGTTTTAGATAACCAAAGTGTCCAAAACCACCCTGTTTAGGTCTGGGTAGAGAGTTTCGAGTATGTATAGTACATTCGGTCTTAGATTTCATATGAATGAGTTTTTCTCCGATATTCTTTTAAATAACAGCTTTTCTATCTGAGGTCTTTGCTTACACAGTATAAACAGTAATGAAACTGTTGTAGGATTTTATTTATTTCATTTCATGTTATTTGCGTAGTTTAGATAGACTCGGGTATAAACATGTTCTATATGACCACCATTCAATTTGAGGCAACGCTCGTGCAGTTCTTGGTTTTGCATCATTAACACTACAGCTGGTTCAGTTTCAGTAGTTTATTTTTGACGCATATGGTACCTAGGCGGTCTTTCCATTCCAACCTTCAAACAACAAAGTTATAATAGTAATTGGTAATACTATTATATTCTATGCCATTCTGCATTAGTAATAGTATTATTTATGCAGAATGTCTATAACGGTGTTTTATGATCCATCTTAGAGATTGACTATTCTGTCTAGCCTTATGATCTACCGTTAGTAATAAAAAATATTTAGGTGAAATGTGTACTTCCGTTTTAAGAATTTAAATTTTATGTTGACACAAGAAAAGTGGTCAATTTACTAAAACAATAATACACATAAACCTCTTATTTCATTTAATTTAAAATGTTACAGTTTTATTTAAACTTGTTTGATCTTGGTAATAAATAGCAACTGTAATAATGTGAAGACTGTATAAATTAGAGTAAAATATAGTCGTAATTACTTTAAACACGACAGAATAACGCCTGTCAGGCTGTAGATAACTTTAGTGTAAAAAACTGTTTATCTCTGGGAAGTGTATATAGTACATTCGGTCTTACATTTCATATAAACGAGTTTTTCTCCGATGGTTTTTTTAAATAACAGCTGTTTCTTTCTGAGGTCCTTGCTTAAGTATGCGCCAAAATAAACAGTACCGAAACTGTTGTAAGATTTTATTTTATTTCATATCATTTGCTTATGAGATAGATTATACTGTCACCCTTAGTAATACAAAAATTATTAAGGTGAAATGTGGACTTCCGTTTTAGGAATTTAAGATTTCAGGTTGACACGAAAAATGGTCAATTTACGAGAACACTAGTAGTCTAAATATCAAAACCTTGTTTAATGTAATGAAAAATGTTTCAGTTTTATATCCACTTGTTTGATCTTGATAATAAATAGAAAAATCCTATTCCTATTTAAAAGCAGTTTATTCAAGAATAAAACTTCTTTCTCATTGAAAACGTTTCACAATTCGCAAAGTCCACGGTCTTAACTCGACAGCTATAAATAACGTTTTTATTCGTGCTTATATAGGGCGGTGCAGTAATTGTTTACTTCCAACAAAGTAAAGCTTTAAATTCTCTGTATAAGATTTCGTCTTTACTGTTTAAACAAAGGCAAACATTTATACTGGAAGCATTTTGCCTCTGAATTCCTGAACAAAAGTAAATGCCACTGTTTCCCGCGGTATTGTTTTCAGATGATATTGTTGTTAAGTTCGAAGCTCGAGTGATGCGGTCCCTTTATGTGATCGCGTATTTATTAATAGATTTCCAGAAAGGGAATCGTATTAGACATCCGACAAACTGAGTGGCATGACAATACTAAGGGATCGGGGTGTTTTTGCTAGTTACGTGATCTAGCTCACGCGGCAATCTCAATCTCACCGTGGCAAAGTGTTACAACATTAAGCCACTAAATTTGTCACGTTTAGGGTTTGTTTTTGTTTGTCTCAGTGCCGAAAATACTTTTTGTTTTCTAAGCAATGTTTAGAGTGAACGAAAACTTTATTTTTCGTGTTTGTCTTCAATCCCTTCTGTTAGTTCTCACTTTCCTGGTATATATCTTGTTCAAAATTTCAGTCACTATTAAAATACTCTTTGTTTTCTAAGCAATGTTTAGAGTGAACGAAAACTTTATTTTTCGTGTTTGTCTTCAATCCCTTCTGTTAGTTCTCACATTCCTCGTATATATCTTGTTCAAAATTTCAGTCACTATTAAAATACTCTTTGTTTTCTAAGCAATGTTTAGAGTGAACGAAAACTTTATTTTTCGTGTTTGTCTTCAATCCCTTCTGTTAGTTCTCACATTCCTCGTATATATCTTGTTCAATATTTCAATCACTATTAAAACACTCTTTGTTTTCTAAGCAATGTTTAGAGTGAACGAAAACTTTATTTTTCGTGTTTGTCTTCAATCCCTTCTGTTAGTTCTCACATTCCTCGTATATATCTTGTTCAAAATTTCAATCACTATTAAAATACTCTTTGTTTTCTAAGCAATGTTTAGAGTGAACAAAAACTTTATTTTTCGTGTTTGTCTTCAATCCCTTCTGTTAGTTCTCACTTTCCTCGTATATATCTTGTTCAAAATTTCAATCACTATTAAAATACTCTTTGTTTTCTAAGCAATGTTTAGAGTGAACAAAAACTTTATTTTTCGTGTTTGTCTTCAATCCCTTCTGTTAGTTCTCACTTTCCTCGTATATATGTTGTTCAAAATTTCAATCACTATTAAAATACTCTTTGTTTTCTAAGCAATGTTTAGAGTGAACAAAAACTTTATTTTTCGTGTTTGTCTTCAATCCCTTCTGTTAGTTCTCACATTCCTCGTATATATCTTGTTCAAAATTTCAATCACTATTAAAATACTCTTTGTTTTCTAAGCAATGTTTAGAGTGAACAAAAACTTTATTTTTCGTGTTTGTCTTCAATCCCTTCTGTTAGTTCTCACTTTCCTCGTATATATGTTGTTCAAAATTTCAATCACTATTAAAATACTCTTTGTTTTCTAAGCAATGTTTAGAGTGAACAGAAACTTTATTTTTCGTGTTTGTCTTCAATCCCTTCTGTTAGTTCTCACATTCCTCGTATATATCTTGTTCAATATTTCAATCACTATTAAAACACTCTTTGTTTTCTAAGCAATGTTTAGAGTGAACGAAAACTTTATTTTTCGTGTTTGTCTTCAATCCCTTCTGTTAGTTCTCACATTCCTCGTATATATCTTGTTCAAAATTTCAGTCACTATTAAAATACTCTTTGTTTTCTAAGCAATGTTTAGAGTGAACGAAAACTTTATTTTTCGTGTTTGTCTTCAATCCCTTCTGTTAGTTCTCACATTCCTCGTATATATCTTGTTCAAAATTTCAGTCACTATTAAAATACTCTTTGTTTTCTAAGCAATGTTTAGAGTGAACGAAAACTTTATTTTTCGTGTTTGTCTTCAATCCCTTCTGTTAGTTCTCACATTCCTCGTATATATCTTGTTCAAAATTTCAGTCACTATTAAAATACTCTTTGTTTTCTAAGCAATGTTTAGAGTGAACGAAAACTTTATTTTTCGTGTTTGTCTTCAATCCCTTCTGTTAGTTCTCACATTCCTCGTATATATCTTGTTCAAAATTTCAGTCACTATTAAAATACTCTTTGTTTTCTAAGCAATGTTTAGAGTGAACGAAAACTTTATTTTTCGTGTTTGTCTTCAATCCCTTCTGTTAGTTCTCACATTCCTCGTATATATCTTGTTCAAAATTTCAGTCACTATTAAAATACTCTTTGTTTTCTAAGCAATGTTTAGAGTGAACGAAAACTTTATTTTTCGTGTTTGTCTTCAATCCCTTCTGTTAGTTCTCACATTCCTCGTATATATCTTGTTCAATATTTCAATCACTATTAAAACACTCTTTGTTTTCTAAGCAATGTTTAGAGTGAACGAAAACTTTATTTTTCGTGTTTGTCTTCAATCCCTTCTGTTAGTTCTCACTTTCCTCGTATATATCTTGTTCAATATTTCAATCACTATTAAAACACTCTTTGTTTTCTAAGCAATGTTTAGAGTGAACGAAAACTTTATTTTTCGTGTTTGTCTTCAATCCCTTCTGTTAGTTCTCACATTCCTCGTATATATCTTGTTCAAAATTTCAATCACTATTAAAATACTCTTTGTTTTCTAAGCAATGTTTAGAGTGAACAAAAACTTTATTTTTCGTGTTTGTCTTCAATCCCTTCTGTTAGTTCTCACTTTCCTCGTATATATCTTGTTCAAAATTTCAATCACTATTAAAATACTCTTTGTTTTCTAAGCAATGTTTAGAGTGAACAAAAACTTTATTTTTCGTGTTTGTCTTCAATCCCTTCTGTTAGTTCTCACTTTCCTCGTATATATGTTGTTCAAAATTTCAATCACTATTAAAATACTCTTTGTTTTCTAAGCAATGTTTAGAGTGAACAAAAACTTTATTTTTCGTGTTTGTCTTCAATCCCTTCTGTTAGTTCTCACATTCCTCGTATATATCTTGTTCAAAATTTCAATCACTATTAAAATACTCTTTGTTTTCTAAGCAATGTTTAGAGTGAACAAAAACTTTATTTTTCGTGTTTGTCTTCAATCCCTTCTGTTAGTTCTCACTTTCCTCGTATATATGTTGTTCAAAATTTCAATCACTATTAAAATACTCTTTGTTTTCTAAGCAATGTTTAGAGTGAACAAAAACTTTATTTTTCGTGTTTGTCTTCAATCCCTTCTGTTAGTTCTCACATTCCTCGTATATATCTTGTTCAATATTTCAATCACTATTAAAACACTCTTTGTTTTCTAAGCAATGTTTAGAGTGAACGAAAACTTTATTTTTCGTGTTTGTCTTCAATCCCTTCTGTTAGTTCTCACATTCCTCGTATATATCTTGTTCAAAATTTCAATCACTATTAAAATACTCTTTGTTTTCTAAGCAATGTTTAGAGTGAACGAAAACTTTATTTTTCGTGTTTGTCTTCAATCCCTTCTGTTAGTTCTCACATTCCTCGTATATATCTTGTTCAAAATTTCAGTCACTATTAAAATACTCTTTGTTTTCTAAGCAATGTTTAGAGTGAACGAAAACTTTATTTTTCGTGTTTGTCTTCAATCCCTTCTGTTAGTTCTCACATTCCTCGTATATATCTTGTTCAAAATTTCAGTCACTATTAAAATACTCTTTGTTTTCTAAGCAATGTTTAGAGTGAACGAAAACTTTATTTTTCGTGTTTGTCTTCAATCCCTTCTGTTAGTTCTCACATTCCTCGTATATATCTTGTTCAAAATTTCAGTCACTATTAAAATACTCTTTGTTTTCTAAGCAATGTTTAGAGTGAACGAAAACTTTATTTTTCGTGTTTGTCTTCAATCCCTTCTGTTAGTTCTCACATTCCTCGTATATATCTTGTTCAAAATTTCAGTCACTATTAAAATACTCTTTGTTTTCTAAGCAATGTTTAGAGTGAACGAAAACTTTATTTTTCGTGTTTGTCTTCAATCCCTTCTGTTAGTTCTCACATTCCTCGTATATATCTTGTTCAAAATTTCAGTCACTATTAAAATACTCTTTGTTTTCTAAGCAATGTTTAGAGTGAACGAAAACTTTATTTTTCGTGTTTGTCTTCAATCCCTTCTGTTAGTTCTCACATTCCTCGTATATATCTTGTTCAAAATTTCAGTCACTATTAAAATACTCTTTGTTTTCTAAGCAATGTTTAGAGTGAACGAAAACTTTATTTTTCGTGTTTGTCTTCAATCCCTTCTGTTAGTTCTCACATTCCTCGTATATATCTTGTTCAAAATTTCAGTCACTATTAAAATACTCTTTGTTTTCTAAGCAATGTTTAGAGTGAACGAAAACTTTATTTTTCGTGTTTGTCTTCAATCCCTTCTGTTAGTTCTCACATTCCTCGTATATATCTTGTTCAATATTTCAATCACTATTAAAACACTCTTTGTTTTCTAAGCAATGTTTAGAGTGAACGAAAACTTTATTTTTCGTGTTTGTCTTCAATCCCTTCTGTTAGTTCTCACTTTCCTCGTATATATCTTGTTCAAAATTTCAATCACTATTAAAATACTCTTTGTTTTCTAAGCAATGTTTAGAGTGAACAAAAACTTTATTTTTCGTGTTTGTCTTCAATCCCTTCTGTTAGTTCTCACTTTCCTCGTATATATCTTGTTCAAAATTTCAATCACTATTAAAATACTTTTTATTTATTTACTCAAGTTCAAATAGATTTTTTAAACGTGTAGTGAACGACAGTTGATGTTATTACAGATTTTTCAAATATTATTTCATTATTGAGCAAACCTTTTTTTTGTCTCAATGCTGGAAATACTTTTAGTTGTCTAACTCATTTCTTCCCAATAGAACAACATCTATATTTGATGTGATTTTTCCTTATTTAATCTACATTTCTACTATAGAAGTAATAAAATATAACCTGAATATGAATCTGATACTTTTGGTTTTTCACTAATGACCTGTTTCGTTCGCGCAACGTTGGGAGTTCCGTGCATCTCGCGGTGTTGCGTTAACGCAACGTTGAAAAATGGCATGTGCTGGAAAATACACGAAAATCATTACAAGAAACGATTTATTGAAACACAATGTGACCTTAGTTTTAATTTTTATAATTTATTTCAAAATGAATTGTGAAACGTTTCAAAACATTCAACATGTATTAATACTTGTCATTTATTGCATGTCTAGACTGACTGTGGCGCACTTTATATCTCCGTCTTGCATTACTTTTGTTTCGGTCTTTGATATTGGTCCGTCTTTTCTTTTCGTACGTCGTCTGGTAAAGTAATTTTACTACTGTTACCTAATAGCAGATTTTTGCTGCGCTTGTCAGGTTCTTCTATATTTGCTGATCGAAGTAAAGAGATAACGAGTTGCGATCTATAATCTATCTGACTGAGTTAATTTCCTGTTGATAAAATATAAAATTTCCATGCAAATACTACAGCACAATCAATTCCATTTACAAATAAGAACCAACACCATATTTTACCTCTAATTCTAATTCTGTAACTGGCAATAGCATTATCATGAGAATCCACTCCGCCCATTCCTTTTTTATAATCGTTGATAACATTCGGCTGCTTTACAAAGTCCTGTTTCCTTTCTTTTCGATTGTAGTGTTTTACATTTAGGGTTGGTTCAACTGATCCGTAATTTGTTATAACTGTAACAACTGAATTATCCCGCCATCGAACAACAAAAATATTCTTCTTTTTATCAAAGGCAAATTCATAACTTCCTTTCGGAACTTTTAGAAATGTTTTCACTGATGTGAGCGGAATATTGGGCTACCTATTTTCCCCTATTGTTCCTGACTGTTTACTTACTAAAGTGTAAGTACTGAACAAATTATCAAAAACAGTTATGTGGATTTTCAACTATTCTCAACAAATTATAAACTACCTCTCTTAAACCTAAGTCGTTTTTTATTTCACCAATTTTTCCTCCATATGGCTCAAAACCATCAACATGAAGCAATACACTAATTTTTGAAACCTAATCTCACTGTTTTCCTTCTCACGAACATTTTTGCGGAATGACGTCCAAAATAAGGCACCATTTGATCATTTATTGGTAATTTATGTGAAAACACTTCAAACTGACGAAATTTTGTACTTAATTCATCAAAATAAGGACGAACGTTTGAAAATTTATCGAATTAATGTAGTTTATTGTTGTCTGATAAATGAATGTATTTTTTGAATTCATCAAATTTATTTCTAGTCATTGTATCTCGTACTATTGGTACACCTTTATCAAGATCTTTACTCCAATACATTTTTGATTCAGGTAGCGAATGATACCTGTTGTTATTTCTATAAACTTTTGACACTGCCGCTACAGGCGGAACACTCATCATATTTATATAATTATGCTGGTAATAAAACTTATTTCATATTTAAACACTATTTATTACTTCACATCTTTCTTAAAACAAAAACTCTAAACAAAGAACTGAGAAAAAACTAAAACAATTACAAATCATCTGTTAATTAATATAATGTTCTTTTTCTTTTTTTTTTCCATAGAGGATTGTCATAGAGTATTATATTATTGCATTCACAACATACTCCCACCTTTTGAGTTATGGTTTAACTCAAAACATTAAAAAATAGTATATTGTTAAAAGATTAATCAACAAATTTTTGTGGAAGCTTAATTTGTCTGCCACTTCTTGAATATGTCACAATTTTATTTTCTTTTGTCACATTATCTTCTTCCAGGTGTAGTTCATGTTCATTGGTTTTTGTCACTTTTGGTTTAATCTTTTCTTTTAATTGTTCTTGGATGGTTTCTTCTTGCATTTCAAGAGGATATAGTCTTTGTATTGGTCTCAATAAACTTCCAAAAGCAGTCTTCAATTGCACTAATCTACACACTCCATCTCTACTAATGATAGTCTTTTCTATCAGTCCTATTGGCCAATCAATTCTTTTTTTATTTTCAACTTCAATCAGTACTAATTCTCCAACTTTCAACTGTCTGCCGTTTTTCTTACTTTTTAAAGCTAATTGTCCTAAATACTCAATCCTAAATCTTTTTCGCAATGCTTCTCTCAGGTGTTGTCGATAACGTACTCTCTTGTTAAGACTTTTTGTATTTACATGGTCACAATCTGGAACTCCAATTTCTTTTAAGTCATGTAAAAACATATTTGGAGTAATAGCAGTTAGGTCTGAAGAAGTTTCAGATAAATATGTCAAAGGTCTAGAATTCATGATACTTTCACAATCACATAAGATTGTCTCCATTTCCTCATAATCCAATGACGTTTTGCCCAAGGTTTTGCGTAGCAACTGTTTCATGAGTCGGATGAGTCGCTCCCACCATCCGCCCCACCATGCAGCAGAGGGAGGGTTAAACCTCCAGTCAATTTGTTGGCATGAGCTATATTTTAAGATAGCATTCCAATCTAGAATTTTAAATGCCTTTTCTGTACCTGTGAAATTGGTACCATTGTCACTATATATTATTGATGGTCTTCCTCGCCTTGCAATAAATCTTCTAAGTGTATCTATAAATGCTTCGACAGAAAGAAACTTTACTAACTCCAAATGAACAGCACGGTATACTGCACAAGTGAATATGCAGATCCAAACTTTACTGCCATCTCGTAGAAACAAAGGTCCCGCAAAATCAATTCCAACCACTTCAAATACTGCGGCATCTCGTACTCTACTTTCAGGTAAGGGCGGAGTGATTGTTTCTACATTTTTTGAATTATGTCTCTGACAAGGAATACATTTTTTCAAAGTATTACTTATTGTTTTTCTTCCTCTCAATATCCAATAGTTTTCTCTTAATAAACTTAAGAGACCTTGAACTCCCACATGACATGATCTCTTATGTATTGTAAGAATAAGAATATCTACAATGTCATGTTTTGATGGTAGAACAACAGGAAATTTAAAATTTTCCAAATCCTTTCTTTCTGTTAATTTTGTCTTTAGCCTTATAATACCATCAGCAGCCATAAATGGTGACAATGAAGCCAATTTAGGCTCCCTTATTCCTTCAAATGATTGCTGTTGAACAATTCTAATTATAAAATTGTTAGCTTCAATAATCTCCTTACATGACAAAACTTTACTCACACACTTTTCCTTCTTTGAGGGGTTACAATTATGAATAAATCTCAGCAACCATGCAAAAACACACACAATCTTATCAAAATCATTTGAAAAGTAATAAAACCAATCTTTTGGGTAATTATTACTTAAAAGTGAAGGTGTAGGTCCTTTCTTTTTTTCTAAAGAAATTAATTCTTCGTCAGGTTCAGGTTCATTTGATGGCCAGGTATCTTCAGGCAACTTCAACCATGACGGGCCCTCCCACCATCTGGAACTAATCAACCTGGAAACTGAACATCCTCTACTGGGCAAGTCTGCTGGATTCATAGTGCCGGGAATGTGCCGCCAAGATGTTCTGGAAGTGAGGCTGCAGATTTCTTCAACTCTATTTCTAACAAATACTCCCCAGTTTTCTTCTTTTTTAATCCAAGCTATTACTGTAGAAGAGTCACTCCAATAAAAAAATTTAATATTACATTCAAATTTGTTTTCATCTCTTAATTCTTGCACTACTGAAGAACCTAATCTAGCACCTATAGTAGCAGCCATTAGTTCAAGTCTGGGTATTGTCATCTTCTTTACAGGTGCTACACGTGACTTTGCCTGGATTAGCTGTAATTGAATACATGTACTAAGTTCAAAACGCATAAATACTGCTGTTGAGTACGCAAATTTGCTGGCATCACAAAATATGTGAACTGATACAGAAATGATTACGTCATCCACACCTTGTAGCCATCGTGGAATCTTCATCTCTTTTAATTGATCGAGTTCCTGAAACCATATATTGAATCGTTGTTTGATTTCTTCTGGTACTTCTTTGTCCCACCCACAATTATCTTTCCAGCATTCCTGCAATAATAACTTAGGGCATATGGAAATAGGACAAGTGAATCCAATAGGATCGAACAATCTGTGTGCAGTGGACAATATAACACGTTGTGTTACCAAGTTCTCTTCTAAATTTACTATTTTATGAAAACTCACAGAAATTGTGTCTTCTTTCTTGTCCCAGGTGAGACCTAGGACTGAAGCCTCTGTCTTGTCTTCCAGACCAGGTTCAGTATATTCCCATCCTCGCAGCTCAAACTTTCCCAAAGAAAATATTTGTATTGCTTCTGAAATGAACTGTTTCAAATCCCTTTCATTATTTACACCTGTAACACAGTTATCAACATAGAAACTTTTAAACAACTTTTCTATTGTACATTTAGAAAATTGATTGTCTTCAGCACACTGTACTAAATACTTCTGCAGGTGGTAGTTGATGACGGCATTGAGCAAAAATGGACTACTTGAGACTCCAAAAACAACTCTTCTATGTCGGAAAATCTTGAGTGATCCATCTGTGTTTTGCCACAGAAATCTTAGGAAATCTCTGTCCTCTTCATACAAACTTATTTGCAAAAACGCCTTTTTTATGTCAGCGATAACTCCTATTTTATAAAGTCGAAAACGTAAAAGCAAAGCTGGTATTATTTCAATTAAGTTAATACCTATTTCCAAACACTGATTAAGGGAATAGTAACCCTTTTCTTTAGACGAGGCATCAAAAACCGGTCTTACTGCAGTGGTGCTGTTTTCTTTTATCACTGGTCTATGAGGTAAATAGTGACCTTCATCCCATTTGCTTATTGGGATTTCCTCAATAACACCATCTTCCAGCCAATCTGAAAACACATTGTTATATACATTATATAAACTTTCATTTGTTAGCTTTTTCACTGAGTTTTCAAGCCTTTTTTTTGCAAGATTGAAATTTCTTGGAACTTCTGGGTGGTCTTCGGACCAAGGTAATTTGACTTCATAGCGTCCTTCTTCATTTACTCTCACAGTTTCCAAAAATTGTGTTTGAACAGAATGTTCAATTTCTTGTTTGCTTCTGGTCTGTAGTGGGTCTTTTATACCTAAAACATCCATTTCCCACAGCTTGCATATTGAATTACTTTGTACAAACATAGAAAGTGCTGTCATAGAACTAAATTCTTTACTTTCTTGAAATTTTCCTGTCAAAACCCATCCTAAATGAGTTTCAAGGGCTATAATACCACAATCTAGAACCTCTTTTCTTCCAGTTAGAAGTTTCCCATATATGTCAGCCCCAATTAATATCTCAATTGGACTGTCTGCATCCTGAAACAATTTAATACCTCTTTCCATCAGTTCATCAGTCCATCTTCCTGGTTTCAAGGCAGGAACATAAGTACAAATATTTATTTCACTAAGTGCCTTGAAATTACAAGAATATGTTTTATCTATACTTTGTAGTCTGACTTTGTAGCATGCATGATTGCGAGGCTTAGTGACCTCTCCTCCAAACAGGCCATGTAATAATGTTTCTTCACCACAAGTGTCATATTTCATTTTTTCAACAGTCGATTTCCTTATGTATGACCTCTGGGATCCACTGTCAAAAAGTAAACGCACATTGAGTTCTTTTGTGTCACTAACAGCCTTGACAACAAGAGTTTGCATGTAAACCTGATTGCCATTCACATTGGACAAGGAATTCTCAAAATTGGGCTCAGCTTCTTTTTCCTCGCATTTAGGTTTAATGTTAGACCTATTAAAATTATTCTGCAACTTTGAACACATAAGTGGTACATGTTTTCCATTACAAATAATACATTTAACAATAGCTCTGCAATGTTTACTTAAATGTCCTACTTTTGTACAAGAAAAGCAACACCTTTTGCTAGTAAGAATATTCTGCCTTTCTTCTAAAGACATATCCCTAGCTTTAAAACAGTTTTCACTTAAATGACCACCGTCACAAAACACACACATCGATAACTTCGTCTTATCTGTGCTTACTGTAGACGTATTTGATTTTACATTTACAAGGCCAGCTGCTGTAACATTGCTGGTAGGCCTTCTTGTATTTTTAATATGCTTATCTTTACTTGCAAAGTCTCTTTTATATGAACTCGTAGTATTATCACCTGTTGATACTTTTGTTTTTTGTAAACCAAATCCCTGTTTAGCTAAGTTTATTCTTTCTTCTCCCTCCACTTCAATTTTCAAAAAATTCATTAGGCTATCTAGCCTACTTTTACTTTCTGACGCGGTCTCGTCCTGTTGAGAGTTAGGCCTACTTCTCTGCCAAGCTATTAATAAATCCTCCCTGAGACAAGATTCTACTAATGGGAAGAGCATAGCAGCGTACTTCTCCTTTGTTACACCTAAAGTTTCTAAACACCTTAGTTTTGACTCAATTTGATCATAAAGTGAGGAAATAGTAATTTTACTTTCACTGCTATTTAATGTTATTACAATTTTCAAGATTTCTCTTATGTAAAACTCTACTAACAGGTCATCTTTGGCAAAGCGAGATTTTAAATGTTCAATAGCCTGTTCATAACTACGTCCACATGGGGGAAAACTCTCGACAATTTCCCTAGCCTTAGTATTAGGGATAGTCGCTTGCAGGAGATACTGATACTTGTCATCAGAATCAATACAGGGGTCTTCATGGATTTTCTTAAATTGGCCCCAAAACGGCAACCAATCACTAATATCACCACCAAACTTTTTAAACTCAAGTGTGGGTAACTTAAATTTACGTTTTTCTACATTCACACTAGTATCTGTCTTAGGCCTAGCCTTGTCAATAGCCTGTTCAACTAAATACTCAACTATTTTAAACTTGCCTGAGTATTCATCGGCAGATTCTACCTCATTTTCTAAAACTTCAGTAGATGCATTTTCATTTAGTAAAACTTCAATAATTTCTCGGTCTAAGACCTCCAATTGATTATGTTTTTCACGTAATAGCTCTAAATTAGCTTTTAACAAAATCACATCATCTTCATTTTTTATGGATTCTAATAATGTATTGTGTAAACGTGAAAATCCAGTTCTAAACAATTTTCTTTTCTTTTTCAGAGCATCCATTATAAAATACTTACTAATGGATCATAGATTTTAACTGTAACCAAATTATTATCCTGTCACGGTCGCCATATGTTATTTCTATAAACTTTTGACACTGCCGCTACAGGCGGAACACTCGTCATATTTATATAATTATGCTGGTAATAAAACTTATTTCATATTTAAACACTATTTATTACTTCACATCTTTCTTAAAACAAAAACTCTAAACAAAGAACTGAGAAAAAACTAAAACAATTACAAATCATCTGTTAATTAATATAATGTTCTTTTTCTTTTTTTTTTCCATAGAGGATTGTCATAGAGTATTATATTATTGCATTCACAACACCTGTGTTTTAAGAACTGCAATCAATTCTTCTGCTGTTTTACAACACTTTCGTTAAAACTAATAGCGGATCTACAGATCAATTGCTTTCAACACGGCCGATATATCTCAACTGCCGGGGAACTCCCGACGTTGCGTCAACGCAACACATGCAAACTTTGTTGAATAAAGGGGAAGTGGAGAGCTGTGGTTAAACGAACATGACTCGGCAGTAGAGTAAACATGATAAGAAAGGCTTACTTAGCAAAACAATTTGTTCCAAGAATTGCAGATGTTTATTTCTTACACCGAAAAAGTTGATTTTCTCGACATTTATTTTATCATAATTCAAGTCCTTATTGACAACTCAAATGAAACTTCAAATTGAATATAACGATATGGAGGAGTTGTGTGCAATATAATATACTGTTGCGTTTACGCAACTTTGGGAAGAAATGGGCCAAGCAATGTTTATAGTAAAAATTTTATTTTCGTATTTTTTTTGAATCCCTTCTAGTAATTTACACTTTCCTTCTTCAAAATATCAATCGTTAATAAAATACTTTTTATTTATTTACTCAAGTACAAATAGATTTTCCAAACGTGTAGTGAACGATACTTGATGTTATTACAGGTTTTCAAATATCATTTCATTAATGAAACCTAATTATAGTTTTACATGGGAGTAAACGTTTCACAAAAGGGTCAAGGTATGCAATACAGTTATTTCGTCCCATGTGCCTTGAAATAAGTGATAACACATGATTTCATTAAATATCTGATTTTGTATAACTTTTAAAACAGCTGTTTTAACGCATAAGTTATGTTACTCTATTTATATTACTTGTGATTATTTAACAAAAAGAAACTAGAATAAACATTTTTTTGTTGACCCAAGTAAGAGGTAAATTAAAATTTGTTTGCTTATTTATACTATAAAGTTACGCTATATAAATGTATTTTACTGCTTTTTATAAATAATAGTAAAGATTAAATTGGGCATGTTACGATGAAGTCTTTACTCCTTGTTGGGAGCAAAATGGTGTTAAAATCGTATGGTATCCTAATTCCTACTATGTTTTATAGCATTGAAAAATGCTATTTAATGTGATTATTTTTTATCTCTTATCATTGCCATCAGTGCTTCACTAATGTCCCAAACAATAAACTTATTACATCAAACCTTTAGGCACTATGAGAGTAAAAGAAATCAGGTTCGTTTGAACACATTAGAAAAATAAATAAAATATCACAGATGTAACCATTGAAATTGAAGATACTGACGACAATAAAGAGAGAAAAAGTAAAAAGAGAGGAATAAAAAGAGAGAAAAATGAAGTGAAAAATATATAAAATGTTATATATGTATTTCACTGCAGGGGAAAATATAATGGCGATGATGAAACAGAGACTATATATATTTCTAATGAAATTACCTATTTTTATCAATAATTATTTCATAATTATTAATAAAATGTAAAGATAAAGATTTATTTTAAAACATTATGTAGTTAATAATATGAAAGTAAAATCGTATATCTAATGTTGTTGCCAACGATAAGTTCTGTCTTATGTCGTTTTGTGTTTTACATTAAAACTCAAGACATCCAAAATTCATAAATGCTTTTTTGTTATAAAAAAATGAATTCGAAAAGTGTGGCGTTTAAACGAAAACAATAAATGTGTTATTGAAAATTCATACTAGATATTTTGCTGTTCTTTTTCTAAATCTAAGGATAAATACTTTGCATAGAGAAATGTTGCAACACTGCATAATACTAGGGATTTGTTCCCTGGAGGGATTTGCGAGTGTCGCTGGCTTATCTTCACCCGAGCACACCTCTTCAAGGTTTAACTTCATCCGGGCAATAAAACGTCTTGGGCTGATTGTGTGCGTCAATTAAAAAAAATTGAAACAGTAGAAAGATGGAAGTTATTATCTTAAGTAAAATTAAAATTGAGGATAAATTTGTTTGTAATGTATAATAAAAGACAAACGAATTACGTTTTATGAGGCCAAAGAAATTCATTAACATTGAGCTAGTACTAAGACTCAGAAATGTTGACATATTAAAATGGTTTACAATAATTAGGCTTTGTAAATATCTGGGGTAAAGACGCACGTCTCCTATCGAATGGGAATGTCTCCTAACTAGGTGGGTAAGTTCCACTTATTGTCTTGTCTTACAACCTGTTCTGGGTGTTTTACTTTCTTTTGATTTTGCCCCAGTCCCTTTGGAGTCTTTCTCTCTTTCTTAGCTTACATTTAGGTCATCATTGTAGCATTTGCTTTGGGGATGTGTTTAAATCGTCAGCACTATGATATTTTCTTCATTTAGGTCCATTTTGAATTTTTGATGTTTGTTTTTAAAAGAAAAGGTTTTTGCCAGATATCACGAGGCTAAATCTAGGTTCCCAGAAGCATTGTCCTTTCTCGATTCAAAGTGTGTCCTGTCTGCCTTCTAGATAATTCAATTTATCAATAAGGTCTATGCTTATTAACCTCTTCAGTCTTAAACTAATAATTTTGCAAGGTTTGTTTTATTTACATTGTTATATTTTATATCTACTAAGGCCTGTATAAAAATATTTTTTTATATTAAATACAATTGTATTTGTTAGTTACAAAATGGCCGCCTGTCCTCATATGACGTCGTTCTGGAACAATATGTGTAGTATTGTGTAAACAATTCTTTAACAGAGATTTAACATATGTGCATTTATTGCACAAAATAATGGTACCTAATTCTAGTTAAAAACCTACAAGATGAATATACACATTTGAATAATTGTTTGCTCAATATATTGCAAAAAAAGTTATGTAAAAGATACATGGCATTTAGCACAAAACGTTCGTGGCTTTGAAGTGCAAGATTTTAAAACACTGAAATTTTCGTGACACATGAGAGGATTTGTTAAGTTCTCTAGTTTTCTTTGAAGCTAGTCACATGTTGTTTTCTGCCAAATCTTATATAGACTTAGATGTTCATAGTAGAGCTTGCGGTTTTCATACTAGAGCGAGTGGTAGACCTTGTTATAGAACAACTACAAGTTTCAAATATAGAAGTGAAAAAAATATATTTGTCTACAGAGGTACATACCCATGCTGGTTTTTGTATTCTTGTGCATATATGTATATTCATTAGTAATAAATCTGTATACTTCAGTAGTCGAAAAATTTGAAAAATTGGGTAATGAAGAATCATCTGACTTTTCTCATTTTATCCATTATTATTTCTTTAACTATTGCTTGAAAACTTTTTTTAAGTCAATCATTGGTTACACTGTTTAGAGTTTGTTGGATTTTTTTAGACGGACCTTTTGGTGGCTCTTTGCGTTCATTGGCACCTTATTAAGTTATATCTCACATCTGTGCTCTTCATGACTTATTTTACTTTTAAAATGACACACTTACACAAGTTGCCGATTTTAATGAACCACTTGTGAAAGTGTGAAGATGCCACTATTATTTTATAAGTAAAACTGTGATTTTACGGGTAATACTAATGGATATAAATAGTAATCTCAAATTTTATGTAAGATGCATTTATTAACAAAGAATTTAAATTATATCTGTATATGTATTGTAAAATACACAAAAAGTAATATACTCAGATAGTGAGTGATTTGTAAGAACAGTAAAACAGTAGTTTGCACGACAACATTGTAAATCCACCCAGACATAGCGAAAGCATCTTTTGTCAAAAGAAAAACGAATTATGTTTTAAGAGGCCAAAGAGATTCTTTAACACTGGGCTATATATTCTTGTATATTAATAAAGAACATAAGTTAAAATACAAATACAAGAATTATAATTGAATTTACAATTCAAAGCTTTTCGTTAGCTAACAGTACCAACATCATCAGGAATATTAGACAAAAACATAAAGGATTTTGTTTATTTAATATTCCTGATGATGTTGGTACTGTTAGCCAAAGAAAAGCTTTGAATTGTAAATTCAATTATAATTCTTGTATTTGTATTTTAACTTATGTTCTTTATTATATATATATATATATATATATATATATATATATATATATAATACATTTTATTGTTTAATAATTTAAAACAACATAGGTTATTCAAATACAAGAATATTTATTATTTTGTATCCAAAGCTTTTCGTTGGCAAACAGTACCAACATCATCAGGAATGAAAATTCATAAATATTCTTGTATTTGAATAACCTATGTTGATGTAATATATAAATGCTGATACGTATTCCTTCACGGATGGAAAAATATGATGAATAGTTACTATCTGGAGTACATCCGTTCATTCTGCAGTCCATAAATTCGCAGTTCCGACGTTTCGCTAGAATCAAATCCAGCATATATATATATATATATATATATATATATATATATATATATATAGATAGATAGATAGACAGATTACAAATTATATGTTTATATAAACTATATGAAATATATATAAAGAGAGAGAGAGAGATAGAGTGGGTTATAATAGGAGAAATTGAAAAAATACCACGAAACTCGTTTATGTAATAATATACATATGCATTAGCGATCCCTGCCGGTTGTCAACAACATACACAAACAAACCCCTCCCTCGTAGCTACACAGTGTTTAAGAACTTAACACAGATGTGTTATCCTTTAATTATTCTCAACAAAGAAGCATCTAGTAAATGTAACTAAATTAGAACAGAACGTTAACTAGCAACGCGAATTTTTTTTTTTATAGGTGTTTATAGCTTCATTTACACCGGTTACAGCTAGAATGACACTGGCTTGTTTGTGTAACACGGTGCAAAGGGTATCGTCTCATTACGAATACATAGATGCCTGCAGCTAAATGAAATGTCCATTTACATTCTCATAGAACGCCTTATTTAGTCACAGATACAAGGGGTTTAAAATATAATATTTCACAAGTAGCTCCAAAATCGGCCATCTCCGGGTCGTGATTACGGAGATTCAAACAAAGACTTTAAAGCATGTGCGAGTTAGGAACGATACCCAATATGCCAACTGAATAAAACATGTAGCATATTGTTTATGAACATAATTTAATCAACGAAAACAAGAATAACGTTTTAGTCATAAATTGACAAACAATAAAGTTTCTTATTGTTATTTGTAACGCCGTCTTAGGGTAAGTTGAGGCAAGCCAGGTAGTTAGGACCGGTCTGGGCGATGAATAGGCGGCGACGGCCTTACAAGTACAACCCATTAGTGACGCATCGCCGATTACTCCATTTAAAACGTTAATATAATAAATACACATTACAAGCGAAAACGCATGTTTGTTTTTTAATTAAACAAATTATTGTGTGTTTGTTTCATGTTAATCGGCCGACTTCAAGTGTGAATACCGCCTTAGAAGCCTATATTAAGTCAGTTATAACACTTGAAACTGACAAAATAACTTGAGACAAACATGTAATTTTTTGGTTAACAATAATTTAATTTGTTTAAATAATATTTAATATCATTCTTTTACTCAAATAATGCGTCTAAATTAGATTAACGTTTTTAAGTGGAGAAATCGGCGATGAGTCACTAATGTCTGTACTCACCGTCCCCGCCTATTCATCGGCCGAGCAGTTCCTAATCCCCCAGCTACCTCCCTTGTCTCAACTTACCGTGAAACGACCTATAAAAATTTGTTTAGTGACCCTTTACCTATTTAGTTAAGAAGAGTGAGAATGGACTTTACTTAGCAAACTATTTAGTAACTGTAAAGGAATATTGTCAGGTATTATATCATAATTACAAAGTAATATTTGTTCTAAAATAAAGACAACAAGTTAACCTATATGGTTAACTAAAAAATAATTGGATGGAACAGCTGATTCCAAACGAGCTTAATAAAGCAGCAGATTGCTAGCGCAACTGGTGGCCTAACGCATAACTACTCTCAATGCAGGAAGTGTTAAATATATAACAATTAAATGTATATATATATATATATATATATATATATATATATATATATATATATATGGGAGAGTTACAATATTAAGTGGCAAAATATTCACTAAAATGATTTAATTAATGAGTTATTATTTGAAAACACTGTATTACAACAAGTGCCATCCATTACAATTGGGGAAAAATATATTTGTACTAGAGTGGACAAATAAAAAGTATTATTAATGATTGAAAAGTGTACAAAATATACGAAAGGAGAGTGTGCACTAATAGAAAGAATTAAATATCTGTTCCGTAAAGACATTGGAAGATACAATGTTTACGTCATGCAAAATGTCACCGGTAATTTTTGCACCGTCCCTGTATGAACCAGTCACTGTTACGTGCAATTCAAGGTATTATATTCTATTAATTTGTTAAAACATTATAAGAGAATTTGTTACGAACAATATATATATATATATATATATATATATATACACACAGGGTTTTTCATCAGTACAAAACAAATGTTGCCATCAAATGTTCTACTTCTAAGTATGGAAAATTATAATATTGGAAATCTAAAAGCAAAGAAATCAATGACTTGTGTAGTGGAGTGAATTATGTGATTTATACAAATCACTCTCTGGATACATAAATAGAAAAACTCGTACAAATATGTGTAAATAGAATCATTTTCTCAACAAGAACTGTTCCAGTTATTCTGCGCACGATGCATAATATTCACGTTCCCTTAAAGTCAGATATTAAAGTCAGAACTTTATGTCGGAAACTTTTAATTCGATTGTGTCGGCTTTATTTCCTTTGCCACATTTGTGTTGCCTAAATTTGTATTCAGTAAGGCAGCCGCGTTATCGTAACACACACAACCTATGAACCCACATATAAATAAAGAGGGGTGGTATATTTCAGGGGCGGTTTTACTGATCGAGTTTTTGTTACCACAGGACTTGCGCAGTCCCTTTTTGAATAGCTTTACCACAAACAACATATCATACCTAACGTTAGCATCACAACTTTCTATTTTCCTCACAAACTGAACATTTCCAAGACCACCTGTTGCGGGAAATTTTTTTATCAAGGTAGCATATCCTTAAGTAAGTCATCATTTATTCGGATATATTGACACTTCACGCCTACGCCCCATTATAGATCTGGCCATTTAGTTAACGCTACTTGCCTACGCCCGTGTATAGCTCGGGTTTTCGTATTTATTTGCACAGCAACGTAATTCTTGCGTATTTTTAGTTTCGTCGGTATCATTCTACTTTGCATATCTTTACGTTGCCATTCTGAGTTTATTGTACAACCAGAAAGTTATTTGCTAAAGTGTGGCGACCCAAAGCTATAAAATATTTGTTTGACAGGTTTTGGTTTGGTTATATAGTGAGTGTTTTATTAGTGCGTGTTGTTTATGTTGCAAGTATGTTGTTTATTCTAAATTTTATCAGTCGGTAATTTCGTTTATTTAATTTGTAGTTTATGTAATTTTTGTTTAGGCTTGTGAGTGTGACGTTTTTCCCTTTAAATTAATTTCTCAGTTATATTTAACTTTTATTGTTAGAGATATTACGTTATAGATATCATGGGTAAAGACAGTTTGGGAAGCAATTCCAACGAGATAAGTTGCAGTAACAGTGAAACCGTTCTACGTCGAGGTTATTTTTCATTGGTGAACTGAATGGAAATGGAAATGACCCGATTTTAGAGTTTTCTAAAGTTTATTAGAATTATTTCTAAATTATGTTTTCTCTTGAGTTTAAAATGATATATAACATGTAAAATTTAATTTTGTTCCAATGTAAAATATGTATAGTGGAGTGCTGTGATGTACGGTGTTGCTATTTTATTTTTGTTGACTTTTATATACCATTTTTCAAACGAGCATAACGCCGTCTACCTGTAAATAATCAATTCATATCTATATATTTCCTGAAAGCATGTTCCATTCTCTTTACAACAATGTATAATTTGTTGTAAATATGGTATGTATTATATGTTGGAAATTTTTTATATTTTACATAAAAACATCCAGGCAGATAGAGAGGAGCTAAGGGTCCTACTAGGGGATTAGGCTTCAAAGCCTATTCATATTGTTCATATTGTTTATTGTACAGATGTAAGGAAACTTTTATCAAATTATTATTAATTTATTTTTTGAATAAAAAATATTCAATAATAAACGATGTTATAAATAATAATAAATTTAAACAAAATGTTTATCTAAAGAACGGAATCGTTAAATGTAAATTAAAGCAAAGTAATAAATGTTGCTGTAAAAAGAAAAAAACAAAAAAACATAACGTCCAAACATATTTTAGAACACAATTTTTTAATTTAAATTATTTTATTTATGATTTTTAACACTCGTCTTAGCTATAGTGTTTAGCACTTGAAATTACTCTATAGCTAGACTAAAATTATTATCAAACATTAGAGTTTTGAATGTACATTAATTTCAAATAAAAATAAAATGGAAAGTAATTTAAAAGACAGTATAAATAAACAACTAAACAGATTTGTGTGTCACCCTTTGAAATGATTTAAAGTTTTATCAACCTAGTTAATAAACGTTGTAACTGGTGGCGAGTAAATTTTAACTTTACAATTCTGTTTCGAGAAATAAAACGTTAAGATGGGAAACAATAATGCGTCCAGTCTGGCCCGCAGGTTAAAGTCCCCGGGGCCCAATGCTTTGCGGGACAAGAGCGTTGCAAGCGACTCTTTACGGCCATAAAATACCCACAGAGAACGCTTTACCTAAGCTTCTTTAAACATTGTTGGTCAGCTAGTGAAATATTTAGCTATCCACTTCCTGACACTTCTTCTTTGATAAATTTAGTAGATTTTTGTTTTATTTGCAATAATTTAATTTGTATTTAAGAGGTAGATAGATAAATGAATATATATGTATAGATAATTAGATAGATATATAGATGGACAGATATAAGCCTAAAGATAGAAAGAAATAGCGATAGATAGAGAAAGAGGGTGGAATCGAAATAGGGGGAAAAGAGAGAAGAGAAAAAAAATACTCAGAGAGAGACAGAGAGAGTGATATATATATATATATATATATATATATATAAAATGTATTAAATAGGGTAATATTTTTTCTTGTAATATAGTTAATAAATTGAAAATGTTTCAAAAACAAGAATACTTTTAATGCATATATTTATTCAAAGGTTTTCGCCAATAAAACAGTATCAGCATCTTCAGGAAAATAATTATCTAACAAAATGTTTTTATTATTATTTTTATTTTGTTAGCTAATTATTTTTCTAAGAATACTTTTAATGCATATATTTATTCAAAGCTTTTCGCCAATAAAACAGTATCAGCATCTTCAGGAAAATAATTATCTAACAAAATGTTTTTATTATTATTATTATTTTGTTAGCGAATTATTTATCTGAATATGCTGACACTGTTTTATCGGTGAAAAGCTTTGACTAAATATATGTATTAAAAGTATTCTTGTTTTTGAAGCACTTTCAATTTATAATATAATCAGGAAAATAATTATCTAATCTTAGATAATTATTTTCCTGAAGATGCTGGTACTATTTTATTGGCGAAAAGCTTTGAATAAATATATTCATTAAAAGTATTCTTGTTTTTGAAATATTTTTAATTTATTAACTACATTACAGGAAAACATATCACCATATTTAATACATTTAATATATATATATATAGCGAGAGCGAGAGAGAGAGAGAGAGAGAGAGAGAGAGAGAGAGAGAGAGAGAGAGAGAGAGACAGAAGTAAAAATAATGAGGAAGAGGGAGAAATGAACCAGGGAGAGATTTTCTTTTTGTTCAAATATTCTTCAGCTATTTTGATTCTAAAACAGTGACTTTGTGTAACCATTTTGTAGATATTTATTTTCCTGCATTGTATTATCTCTAATATGACAGCATTGGAAAAGTTTTTAATAGTTTTTAGATCATTAGTTTCATTCGATCGTTTTGTTTCTTTGTTATTTTCTACCTGTAAAAGTTCCTGTCAGGTACGCTTGTTCGGTAGGAAACTGACGTCACAATAAATTGAACGGAACATAATTTTTACCATACGTCATATATTTTCCTTAAAGTAAATTTGTTTGGGTTAGTTAAATGTTTTCTAAACCTTGCCTAATGTATTTAAGGCCGTGACGTTTACCCAGCGCCGAGGCCATAAATTATCACAGGATCTGCTCAGATATGTAGTCACGAAGGTTAATATCTTCTCGTTGAAATTCCTTGCTAAAAAATGATACCAAACAACATATATATGGTTTACTGCGTTTTCTTGTACTTTTATTTGGTATGTATTGCATAATCTAATTAATGTATTCGTTAATTTAACCCATTATTATTCTTAGGTTGTGTAAGGTATGTATTTATTTTTCAAAATTTGATGAGCATAATTTTGTTTATGTAACAGTGATTAAATAAAATAAAAAAAGCCCTTTTTTATATTACTATAGTTGGTTTGTAATGTTAAACCAAATCATTCTAATAATATGTAAGTGCGTCTACATAGTCGTTCAAGATTAACTGGGAGCATCTCAGAAGTACGAGAGTCGGCAAACTTAATTACAATTCATTTTTACTTTAGTATTCGAGACGCATCATCTCTGCAATGAAATGTATGGAAAATATTAATCATTCTAGTTCTGATCATCTACTATGCTCGGTTGGGAACACGTCACCACGGTTTCTTGCGTTTTAAAATTACAATTCGACTGTCAAAACTGTCAGATTATGCCAGATAGCCCGCTCGGCGCTTGGGAGACACGGCGCTGAGGAGATAGAATCAATATGGCGTATCTCTCTGTGGCGCGAGAAGGGAATGTATTACTGTCTTATACAAGAACAACAACAAAAACAATGGGTTTCTAAAATAAACTTTTAAAATAAATGTTCTAAACCACCCGCGGAAAGATTGATTTTAATAAATAATTTTTGTAATACATTTAAGATGAAAATATATTACATTATTAAAGATCTATTTAAAACTTATAGGGATGCCACTTGAGGTTAATATAGTTTCTTTCCAATTTTAATTCGTTAATTAAATTTTAAAAAAATTAGTTATATTTTGTTAGAAAATGTTTTGCTAAAAGTGGTAAAGTATGCAATATAGTTATTTTGTCACATTTGTCCTTAACTAAGTGATAACATATGATTTCATAAAACAGCTGATTTTATGTTATAGGTTATGTAGTATAATAAATGTTAAGCACATCGATTGTGTTTCTTTATTTATGTTAAATGTTATTATTTAATTAAAAGTAACTCAAACACAATTTTTCTTCTTCCAACTGATTGAAAATTCACTTTCAATGTTTTCAAAATTTATATTATTTGTTTAACATAAAGGTAGTTATCAGAATTCAGTGATGTTGAGTTTGTCAATAATATGCTTTAGTGGAGTAAATTATATATTATGAGTTTGTAATTGAAAATTAATTACAATTTGTTAGACACAAGTTTGCATTGTTATTAATTTATAAGCCTAAGAATAAAGGCTAGAAACGACTTTAAGGATTCCGTGCACTTTAAGTGTAGTATGGTGGCATGAGTAAAATTGGAAAAGTAAATATATATTTGTATTGACTTTCGATACATTATTCCCTCTATTTAATTTCGAGATGTACCAATAGAAAACTTATATTATCTAAAAAGTTAAGTTACGTAAAAATAACTTATATTTATCAATACAAAAAGTAAAATTATATCAACTATAATTTCCCCAAATAAACAAGCAATTAAAATAAAATTATAAACTAAATTCCTACTCAAATCAAGAAATAAAATTTTTATTTTAGTTTCTTTTAAGTACATACATATGTCACAATAACAATATTAGGTGGCAAAATAGAAAACGAATTTCATTGCAATTTTCCATTTTCCTTTCTATGTATGGTGTTAGATTATTATTTTAGTTAATTACTATTTATAAGCTTTCTTTTTTTTGTCACTTGCATTGAGTTGCATTTACTTTTCGCTTTCCTTTCGTTTTGTCCGTTTGTGAAGCAAGGTTCGATACCGTTAATCCAGTTTGTTTGTTTATTTTATTCTTTTGGTTCATGTTTAATCCTTGATAATTATTTATGATATTGTGTGGTAAACATGGCAACAATTAAGAGTTGTTGTTTCGACGACACCCAGATGGGGGCAAAACAAAAATTCGTATACTTTTTTTGGAATACATTTCTAGCTACGGTAAAAATGGCATAGTGCCAAAAGCACTAGATTTTGAACATGAAGATTCTCAGTTCAAATCCGGCCTAGACCTCTCAAATTTTTATAATTTAATTATTGAATAAATATTTCAAGAAACTGTATTTATTTATTAACGATTGAAAATTGGCACAAGATATTAGTTTGAGCTAATAGAAGGAATTAAAGAAAAGGCACGTAACGTAACGTATCACCGATTGTGGTAAGGATGAACAGCAAGAGTTTGTAATTAACGAATTTTAAACACATCTTGAAAAATCTTCGGTTACAAAGAAAGTTTATTTTCATTGGCTTCGCCTTCTCATTTGTGCGAGTAATTGGATCCAATTACGAACAATGTAATCACTTTTACAGGACCAGATCCTCTGCTCTCTATTACTGCCGTCAACGTGTCGCAAAACAATCCACTCTCTAAGGTCAGATGAGAGAGAAAATATTTAGTTACACTTTCTGAAAATGCATTAATAAACACGTAGACGTATGAGGGGAAACTCCTCCCTCAGAGTTTTGGATCTGGAAAGTGAGGAACCAGAATACAATGCCTCGTAGAATAAGACTTACTTTTGTTTCCCAATTTAGAGGCAGAACGCTTCCAGGGTTATTGTTTCTCTGTTTTATAATTAGAGAAGGAATCTCCTCAAGAGAATTTAATGCCTTACTTTTCTAAAGGTTAACAATGGCTGAACCGTCCTTTATAAACAAGTGGGAGCGACTTTATTTATTGTTCTTTTACAACAATATTAAATAGCGTTTTAGTAACTTAGATCTCGTGATTTGTACAACGTTTTTGTTCAGAAACAAGAAAATCTTTTTATTCAAAGCAAATCTTTCTGAATTTAAATAGACTACTTGTCGTGTATTTAATACCAAAACAAACCGCTTAGCATAAACTGCAGACTGTTCGGTTAAGTGACGTCTAACGTTCTATAGCGTCTTCACATGTTGAGAGTTTGGCTTCGTTTATTAGTAATTATATAGAAGTGTGAAATGGAGAGATTTTTACCTCCTAATATTATTTATTTATTATAACATATTTTACAATTATTAATATTTTATAATTATGAAATATCCTGAAGAGTCTGTAATGGAAAAATCAGCATAGAAAGTATTCTCGGACAGACAGTGTACCAATTATATCAAACTTGCAGTATTTGTGTTGTACATCTTGAGGTTTTTTCTAGAGATTACACTTTCGTGAATTAAATTGGCATAACAATCACTACTTATTAATTTATTCAGCTGACGCGTTTCGCGATAGGTCAATACATCATTCAATGGTGTGAATTACTGACAAGACAGTTGCTCAGGTGTGAGTCTCTGGTGCATTTCTGTTCTGTATTGTTCATAGAGTAGTTGTTAATTATGTGCTGAAATACACCAGTCAGTAGTTCACAGCATTGATTAATGGGGTGACCTAGAGTAAAATGCGATTATACAAGTTGGAACTTGTAACAAATTCAGTACGTAATTACTTGGTGAAGAACTTTAGGCCTTCATTTCATTCAATTCCTTATATTACTTTACATTCATCCTACAATATATCTTGTTCTAATTATCAGTCCTAAAAAAGTTTTGTGTTCATTCACACAATTTCAATTAGAATTTTTAAAGTTTATAGTAGATGAAACTTGGTGGTAATTCATTACAGAAATAATAATTCAATAACTAAATTTAATTAAACAATTCTAATAATTAATTTCGCTTTCAAATTTGCCACCTAATATTGTGATTCTGTCATAAGTACATTATAATATATATATATATATATATATATATATATATATATATATATACATAATTGTAATTACCGTATTTAATAAAAAGTATCAAAAATAAAATTTTCCTTTGTTGATACAAGTAAGAATTTACTTAAAACTTTTTTTATGTTACTCGTATATACACATGATTATAAGCCCTTTAAATATTAGGCTACGTAGGAAAGGTCATTTAAAAATAAATTTCGAAACAACATGGGCGGAAATAATTAAATATTTTTATTTCACAAATAACTAACATAGGCGTATCCAAGCGATGTTTCTTGAGAAACAAATGTATTGTATGGTAAACAGACGTTAAACCTGTCCAAACAAACTTCCACTGTACATACGTCTCGACTGGAACTGTGTTAGACAGATTGCCCGCAATTTCCATAGTCAAATTTCCCCACCCTTACTTGCTTCTCCCCAACCCCACAAGTCATCTGTTACAAGAGGCAAGGTTGGCGTGTGTTGTAACGAGTTGACGTAAATATCCGACGTTACAGCCCAGAGCTTCTTGAGCCAATCCATTAACAAGTATTGCACACTTCAGGAAGTATGTGCTATGTATATAGCTTGCGAACTAACACCCCTCATTATGGTGTCGTGGCAGAAATAAATGTATATACCTCGATCAGTCCCCCCCCAGCTCCTCCATGCAGCATAATATGATGCTCCGCAATCCGTCGACTCCATTAACCACCTTACTACATATTTTTGTATTTGTACAGCTATTACGTCATTGAATTTGGGGTGGAGGAGAGGGTTTTGTTGGTTATGGCGTTGTAGAAGATCCCGGAATTGCTAATTTTATTCTTTTGAATTCACACAGTGAAGTTTTTTCCTATAAATTGCTACCGGAACCCGATAAATAGCACCACAAGCAAGGCGAAAACATCAACGCCCTTTGTTGGAACGCTTAATTGATTTTGAATATACTTCGCTCTAAAAAGTTCTTATTTAGTTGTTTTCATAATTCTAGATTCGTGCAGGGAGAATTTTATACTTATTTAGAACACGAATTTTTTCTCATTTCTCCCCACTTACGTTTGACCTAACTGTAATAAAAGTGGTGAAACAGGACGGATATTTTTTCCTTATAATTTTGTACGTGCCCTTTGACTTTTTTCCTTTTGCACTTTCCGCACTGAGGAGGTGGAAAAAGTTCAAAGAATTTCACGAGCAGTGTTATAAGTGTGTGCACATAACAAACAATTCATAAAGTGGTCGTGTAATTCATTCATCTGTTTTATTTCTACCTCCATCGCAGTCTAGATCAC
This sequence comes from Prosapia bicincta, assembly GCA_036971475.1. Taxonomy (NCBI): domain Eukaryota; kingdom Metazoa; phylum Arthropoda; class Insecta; order Hemiptera; family Cercopidae; genus Prosapia; species Prosapia bicincta. The sequence goes on along the minus strand of JBAIZL010000006.1, from coordinate 18,613,986 downwards.
CACCACCAGGTATTTCCCACCTTATGCCCGTTTCTACTTGCCAAATATTGTCTTCTCTATCAACGTCCATCGCAATATGGCTTTCTCTTCGGGCTATGTTTGTATTATTATGAAAGGGGGGGAATTATTAAAGACTAAATTGGTTTAAGTCTGTCACTTATGCTGGAAGTAGTGATATAGTTAAGCCAATGTAACTAGATTGTATAGTGTAAAACCGTATAACAACGGTATATAATAGGGAAGCAATTCCACACACAGGGTCCATAAATCATTCACATTCCCAATTAACAGTTTATTGATATTGATGTGTAGATGATGGATCTTCTACAGATAATGCCTTGGGCTTTGGAAACTTTTCTAAAATTATGTACTGTGTTGTCACCTCCAAACATAAAGCTCCAATTCTGAATAAGCCAGGAAGGATGGCCGGACAGTTGCAAATGTGTGCTGGAGGTAGTTCTGTATCCGGACAGCTAAGGCAGTTTTGCTAGGTTTCCTTCCCTCTCTGTCCATGTTCATTTCTCTTTCTGGTTAAAGAGTATGTTACCAGGCGACCCTCGTGGCTTTTGTTTCATTGGGACTATAATCGAGAGAGGAGTACGTATAAACACCAGAGAGTTCGTCCCCAGAAGACAGATAGGGGAATCGCTATTTGGGTTTATCCTTTGAGTGGTAGAAGGGGAATAAAATAGCTTCCACGAACCAAACGGGCAGAACACCAGCCTTTCAAATATCAGACAGAATAACCCTATAGTCCCTAATATAAACCCTATAGTCTCAAATATCCGTTAACCTTATGCATCTATGTTTATACACTCACTTATAAATGTCCATACTTGTGACTTCAACCGTTAACTCTATAACAGGCAACAAAACAAGTATAAACATCATAGAGTTAGTGTGACAGAGAAAGACACATATACTATACTGTTTATATTAAATAAACAGAAAACGAGAAAATTATCTAAATAAACACATAATAAAAAAATAAAAATAAAAAGATAAAGATGGAAATAGTGTAAATATAGAGATAGAGAAGAAATTACCCGGAGGAACAATTAAATCTCTATTTTCTCTCATAATATATTTGAATCTTGTAATTTCAACTCTACTTGAAGTTTATTATTTTTAAACCTGTAGCATAGTTAAATGATTTCTCTTCCATAGCGTTGCCCTACCCAGCGTATAGGAAGGAAGTGCGCAGTTTGTTGTTGAAGAAGCGAGCTGCGATTATAGTTTTGTTTACCTTAAATCAATCTTTACAGTAACGCTTTACTCAGTCAGTTTTTCTTTGATTATTTTTTATATCTGGTTTTATTTTGTTTCCAGTATTTCTCTCATTGCATTAAACGTTTATATGACTATGATTGATATTAAACTTTACTACGTTATTTAAAAACATATATGACAATATCTTCTGCTTAGAAATTTTAATGTTTTTTTGAAAGATTTAGGAATTATTTATACCTTCAGTATAAGTTTTAATAAGTTTTTACCAATTTGTAATCTTAAAAATAGTTTTGCTGTTAAACTTGTAACCATTCCCGTTATATAGAATTGTATAAAGTTATTAGTATTTGTAATATTATATTATTATTTTCTACTTTTTACATTTATTCTGGTTTTTCCTTTTATTAGTATCTATTATTTTCGTCTTCTTGTTCAACCGCTTTCCTTTATATTTTCTTCATCGAACAAAATAGGAGATCTTTTCCCTCTAAACAAACTCTTACGCCAGATAGTTTAGCATTCTACACATTCTAGAAATCTCTTGGGATCTTTATAAACGGGTTTTGCATGCTAACTTTATTACCATATTAAAAAAAAATATCTGAACAAAACCTCTATTGTTTAGACATTTTAAATACTTTACTCAAAGAATTTAGGAAATATTTATATCATCAGTATACCATATACATGTCTATAACAGTTTTTAATAAAATATTTGTCCGTCAAACCTGAGGCATATTCCGTTATATAGAATCGTTTATTATTATTATAAATAATATTAGGACATTTTTATATTTTAATTTTATGATAATTCTGTTTTCCCTCTTATTCGTAGCTTTTTTGACTATATAATAGCCACATTTTTCCTTATGTGATCTTCATCTGACACAATAGGGTCGTCTTTGACCTCTAATAAACTTTGTCGCCGGATAGTAAAGCATTATCGTCCTCCTACAAACCTCTTGGAATCGTTACAAACTCATGCTCATGTTATTCCTTTTTTCTAATTGGTACATTTTTCAGTAATAGCAGTAAAGCAGATGATTCCCTCGTTAAATCATAAATTTCAAAAAATCACAATCTTATTGTAAAGGTTTTTTTAATGTTGAGACTCAAAATACATTTAAAAGTCTACTCGCAAATAAACCAAGTTAAATACTTGCTTAAATACATGAAAGTATAAGTAATAAATGAATACAGGAAATCAGGGTTGTGAGTATATATATATATATATACACATGTTATTGTTTCGTCCCAAAAGAAAAATGATTGGAAACCGTCTACGTACGTCGAGTGTTTTTACAAAGCTTGATCTATCAAAGTCTTAGATCTGGTCAGTTCATATACCAAACGTTACCCTACTTCGACAGCAAGACACAGATACATTTAATCACAAGGCTCAGAGTTCCAATTTGATTGCAAATCGGTTCTTGACGTAGGGGCTGCAACCATATCATCAACTTTTCGTCATATTCCAAGAGAATCAAACAACCTGTTTGTATTTGTATTTGGGGTGGCTTTAATTTACTGAAGTTAAATACCAATAAATTTATTAAGTGATAGTTTGTAACCTTAACGATAATTGTCTTGAAAAACCAAGTGAAAAAAAACTTCTGCTTACAACATGACATTTGTAAAGTATAACTAGCCTTGATATATGAATAATAACAATTACTATCAGCTGTTTAAATGTGTTTGGAAGTGAATTTCATATGTGATTATCATATGATTAAACTAAAGATGTAATGCAGTGAAGATAATTGAAAATTAAGGAGATTCAAGGCCCGAGGGCTGTGCTCTGACTGAATTTCTAAATAAAAATTGGCCCACATGTTAACCAGGGACCCTAAGAATGTCTAAAATTTCAGCTCAATAGAACGAGTAGTTTAGAATGATTTAGTAAAACACACACACACCAATATATTCTTATATAATAGTATTGATCTAAAGATGTATAATAAGGTATATCCATGAAAGATAGTTTTCATGGAAGGAAAAAGAAACACATCTGAACGGAACTAATATCGAAGGAATGTGGACAGAGCGACAATAAGACAACCACTGCTGGTAACTTTCAGTCTGTATCGCGGGGGGGGGGGGGTATATTGGTTGTGAAATATATTGCTTCTGTTGAAATGGCCGTAGGTGGGTCGCAATGAAATGGTAAATATATACTGTCAGTTAGTGCGTTGGGGCGTGGAAACTATTCAAAGTCTCATAGATATGGCGCACAGAATTTGGTTGAATTCTCTGAATATACGAAATGGCAATACTGTATATTGATGTCAGTGTCTGGCCATTCAGTCAAATATGGACTGAAAAGACATTCAAATGTAATTGAAAATGTATTTCAACCCGTTTTATACATGGTCACCCTTTTATAATGTGTGTTAATCGCAGTGTGAATAGGAACCCATGGTAAAGCGATTTTATATGTCCCTTCTTGTCGTCCAATATAAGCAAGTCGTCCTTAGTCGCAAAAAATTTTGTCTTTAAACATCGTCAATTACTCCAACTCAAAAAATGTAAAGATTTGTCTATAAACCAGGTAAAATGAGTGTGACAACCGCATTAAGGTTATAAACACGGTGGCGATGAGTCCCGGAAAAATTGGGAGTGTTCCGATTTTTAAAGTTGTTCCCCCGAGTCCCATAAAATTCGTTAATTTCGAGTGCATTTAAACTCTAACTAATGCGTACAATTATTTATCTGAGCCGTAGGTCTATAAAAGTAAAGCAATGACGTATCGGCAATGTATCGGCAAATGTGCCTAAACAGATATTGGTTACTATTAGAAAGTTGGGAGGAGAAACATACATTTTCAAGAAATATTTATATAAAAATAAAGTATTGTGCAATGACGTATCGGCAATGTATCGGTAAATGTGCCTAAACAGATATTGGTTACTATTAGAAAGTTGGGAGGAGAAACATACATTTTCAAGAAATATTTATATAAAAATAAAGTATTGTGCAATGACGTATCGGCAATGTATCGGTAAATGTGCCTAAACAGATATTGTTAACTATTAGAAAGTTGGGAGGAGAAACATACAATTTTCAAGAAATATTTATATAAAAGTAAAGTATTGTGCAATGACGTATCGGCAAATGTGCCTAAACAGATATTGTTAACTATTAGAAGGTTGGGAGGAGAAACATACAAGTTTCAAGAAATATTTATATAAAAATAAAGTATTGTGCAATGACGTATCGGCAAATGTGCCTAAACAGATATTGTTAACTATTAGAAAGTTGGGAGGAGAAACGTACAATTTTCAAGAAATATTTATATAAAAGTAAAGTATTGTGCAATGACGTATCGGCAAATGTGCCTAAACAGATATTGTTAACTATTAGAAGGTTGGGAGGAGAAACATACAAGTTTCAAGAAATATTTATATAAAAATAAAGTATTGTGCAATGACGTATCGGCAAATGTGCCTAAACAGATATTGTTAACTATTAGAAAGTTGGGAGGAGAAACGTACAATTTTCAAGAAATATTTATATAAAAGTAAAGTATTGTGCAATGACGTATCGGCAAATGTGCCTAAACAGATATTGTTAACTATTAGAAAGTTGGGAGGAGAAACATACAATTTTCAAGAAATATTTATATAAAAGTAAAGTATTGGGCAATGACGTATCGGCAATGTATCGGTAAATGTGCCTAAACAGATATTGTTAACTATTAGAAAGTTGGGAGGAGAAACGTACAATTTTCAAGAAATATTTATATAAAAGTAAAGTATTGTGCAATGACGTATCGGCAAATGTGCCTAAACAGATATTGTTAACTATTAGAAAGTTGGGAGGAGAAACATACAATTTTCAAGAAATATTTATATAAAAGTAAAGTATTGTGCAATGACGTATCGGCAAATGTGCCTAAACAGATATTGTTAACTATTAGAAGGTTGGGAGGAGAAACATACAAGTTTCAAGAAATATTTATATAAAAATAAAGTATTGTGCAATGACGTATCGGCAATGTATCGGCAAATGTGCCTAAACAGATATTGGTTACTAATAGAAAGTTGGGAGGAGAAACATACAATTTTCAAGAAATATTTATATAAAAATAAAGTATTGTGAAATGACGTATCGGCAAATGTGCCTAAACAGATATTGGTTACTAATAGAAAGTTGGGAGGAGAAACATACAATTTTCAAGAAATATTTATATAAAAATAAAGTATTGTGAAATGACGTATCGGCAAATGCGCCTAAACAGATATTGGTTACTAATAGAAAGTTGGGAGGAGAAACATACAATTTTCAAGAAATATTTATATAAAAATAAAGTATTGTGCAATGACGTATCGGCAATGTATCGGCAAATGCGCCTAAACAGATATTGGTTACTATTAGAAAGCTGGGAGGAGAAACATACAATTTTCAAGAAATATTTATATAAAAATAAAGTATTGTGCAACTTGAAAGTTTCATGAATGAATTTTTAACAACATTACCCAACTATAAACAAGACGTTATTGAAAAATATAAAATATTTTTTTCTTTAATTAAATATCATTCAGATATAATTCTATAAACCGATACTTGAGAGGGTTTGCGGAATTGTATCGCTTCATAGTTTCCATTCCATTCAGCCGAGGCGATATTATTTACACCAAGTATATACACAAAATGACCGCCTTTACTTGTCGCATTGTACCTTTTTCCACATTCTAGGGACATTATTTCCTGTGTATCAGTTTTGCTTTCTGTTCATGACACCTTTCCTACAGCAAGACGTATAAATCTCATTAAAGTAATAACAATTTCAAAATGTAATATATTCTTATTTTATTGATGCAAATTGAAAATAAGAATTTAATTATTTCAAAAACGTGATAAAACGTAAAAAACGTCTTAGTAGGTGAGGTTTATATATTATGTTTATAATGTGAGGTTTTAATGGCAGGAAGATGTTTTACACTGGAATTATGGAAGATTGCTGGAACACTAGCAAGGAATGAATTACAGAAACGTTCACATAAAAACGTTTTTCTAAGTCAACATTTACGTAGTAAAGACCGACGTTTTTGGTCTTTGGATGAAATTGGTTTCCAGTGCTACAAATCATGATAGGTTTTGGCTTGCAAGTTATATTCAAAATTATATGAAAACTGCTTAACAAATTGTTCTAATTATACATTTCTCGATGTATTGACTTTTCATAATTATGAAAACCACGGAGGGAATAATGTCAGGCATTTAGAAGTTATATGTAAGAATAATATGAAGAGATTGTAATACAAAATTAAAGGTTTTAAATTTATATTCTCTGTCACGGTCAAAACATTTTTTCTTCTGATATTTTAAAAAGGCAGAGCCATCCAATACTGCTTTCGTAGCCATTTTAATGGTAGAGTAGCATATTAGTAATAAATATCTAGTCCAGGCCTCACGTGACACGTATAAATGTGAAATAAGTTTGAATAGTTTGGTCACAAATAAAGTGAGCAAGAAATGTAAATGAAGATAATTCCCAGAGGGTTACTTAATCAACGGAATTAGATCACGTCGAAGATCAAGCTATTTCACTGTTATGCGTAAATTTGTTTGTTGGTTTGGAAGTAAACAAGCCTACGTTATAATAAAAATGCATTTTATCATATTTTTCATTTGAGAGAGAAAATTAGACCGAAGGAAGCGCGTATAAAGTTTCCTCGCAGACTGAAACAACAACGCCATTATCAGGCTTTGTAAAATGGCCAAAGAGTTGTATTATTTCGTATATTTTGATGGTGGAGCTATACCAGGGACGGAGATACTGAAACCGAGTTTCTTAAATCTCGTTTTTTTCAACCCATTTTATTCGGTAATTTTATTTTAAGATAGACAAAACTACATCCCCTAACCCTCATCCCTTTGGTAAACAATGCACGGACTAATATGGATACTTCGCACAGGTTTTATTTCAAACATTATGGATACTTATATTTTAACAAATCATTTTTTAAAACTCAAAAACATAAGTAGAATATATCAAAACAACGTTGCCATATGTTTGCAGCTTAAGGCTGTACGTTGTCAGTTTTCAGATCCTTTTCGTGGTAAAAATGTTTATTTCCATAACTTTACGAGGGCTTTACTTTATTTGTACGCGCTCACACTGTCGCACACATATCTTGTAGGCTTGGTAAAGCTTTTGTCTCCACGCAACTTTAATTACGGTTCATTGCTTTGTTTTACCCTCAAACAGACGTAACCTGGTGTAAGTAGTGACACCAGAACGTATCTGAGACGTATAAAGTATTCGTATAGAGTTGTGCAATCTTGTCTGGGTAGCAATGCTACTGGGATCTAATTGTAGCCAATGCCGTTCATACAATTATCACCAGTTACACAACAACATTAACAAACAAAACAAAACCCAACAACACACACAAAGACATACAAAACTCCTCTAGTGTGTATAACTTAACATGAAGCTTATGTGTGAGTGACTACATGGGGAAGTGCGTCGATTGTTTAATATAAATTATCTCGATTGTTAAAGGAAAAAAGTCCTGATTGTTATATATTAAGTGTTTCAATTTTTATAGGGAATGTGTCTCGATTGTTTAATATTAAGTGTCTTAATTGTTGTAGGATTACTATGAAAGGATAGGAATGAAGTAAAATATCAGAAGCAGAGTTGGAAGGAATGCGGACAAAGCGACAATGACACCGGCTCTGCTGTACACTTTGTGGGTATCGGGGGAGGGGGGAAGTATATTGGTTGCGAAATATATTGCTTTGGATTCGGTTGGAATGGAAAAATATAATCCAATAAGTCGTAAACCTTCCAATCATTGACCACTGAGTCTGGATATGCAAATGTCACTTATCGACTATGACTAATGAATAGGGATTGTTTAGATATTATTTATGTGCATATCTCATTGTAAATTATTCTTTTCAAATAAGGATGTAATAAGTGGTTGGCAACAGAAGTGACCAAAACCTATTACACACAAGGATGAGGAGCCCATTTCCCCTAACTTCCTTGAAACATTTCTGTAGTTTTATTTAACTTGTAAAGTACAGTAGATGGTGACCTTGAGCATTGTTAGAAAAGCTAATTAGTCTTCGTAAATACATCTAAACTAAAATGTCAAAGGTCAGAGATTGTCATGAACAACAAAGTCTTGTTAAAGCTGTTCTAAATCCTAACCTATAATATAAAATCTGCTGTTGTATGAAATCATAAGTTATGGCAACTAAACAAAAAATAACTTCCTACAGCGCATAAACTATACAGGCCTACAGCTATACAGATGTGTTTGAATGTGAAGATTTTATCGTCATGCTAACCTAAAGAGTTTTTCTTACAAATTTTCTTTTCAAAAAAAGTATTTAAAAATTGTCACTTTCTGTTTTTACGGACCTCTGTAAAACTCTCCCGCATCACTTCTTTGCCTAAAATATACGCAATAAAAACTTCTTCACCCCCATTCTAAAGCCCGGTTGTTGTTTCGACTGTGGGAAACTTTGCGTTCAAACTAATTTTCCGTTTCCGTTGGCAAAATAATATAAACTGAAAACATTTCACATTCAAGTCGTGTTTATCTGTTAAGCTGGCACAGTGTTAATTAGCCTGGAATTTGAGGTTAACTCGTTCCGTCGATAATGAATTGGGCACCATCGATACAGAATATTATTTGGTTAATCGACGTGGACAAATGGCGAATGCCGAACACGTAAATTTATTTGTGTTTAGTGATGTCCGGCAGAATATTTCAACGAATCAAACCTGAATTTATTTCTGTTTCTGTTTGCATCAGTATTTTAACGTGAGGTCAGGTAATAGCTAATTACAGTTTTATCATCATAAATATTCTATCTTGTTTTAAAAAAAACTCACTGTAAAAGTGTGTATCAAGAAACGTTAATTAAAAAAATCCTTAGTAAATTATACATTGACTAATTTTTACTGTTCATGTACATATTACATAAAAATATTATTTGTCATTCAATGATTTAGTGTTCTGTGCTTTACGGAAGTAGGTGTTTATTTTCTCTTCCAAACTTAAAAGAAATTATTTTTTCTTATATAGATCATCTTCCAGCTGTACATTTCTTCATTCGTTTCGTCCTATTTTTGACTTTTGCTGGGTTTATGTCTGACAATATCAATAAACTTAATTTTTTTTTACTATCTTAGTCTCGTCACTAATGAAACAACCTTCGCAAGTGAACACCTGGATGTTGCAACTTCAATTATTGCGTGATTTTCGATTTTTACCAAGTTTGTTGTTCATTTCAACAGAAGGAAGTAATTTTGAGGAGTAAACTAAGGGGTGATTAGAAAGAGAATACGGATGCAAACTGAGAAGGTAAAGTAAAGTAAGTTAATAATTATGTCGTAACCCGAATCTTCGGACGTAAATTAGAAAGATATAAGCTGAGGTACGTCTAAAGGTTTGATAACTAGTAACTGTTATTAAGGTCAAGACAGTGTGGCACTTTCATTAATTACAGTCTCTGACGCTTTCATATTCACACCCTCAAACTATCTGTTGCCTGCCATCTTACTGTGCGTCACTCTCAGCAGTGAATAGTCCGTCTCCGATCTGGTGCATGTAATGCGATTACGTTATAAAGACCAGTGAAAGGGTCGAAATTCATGCCAATTGATTTTCTTCTATTTATTTAATTGGAAGAATTTAGTAGTATGATTTCATGGTTGAACCATATGATCACTGAAATAGTTGTAAGATTTTATTTAAATTTATTTACATAGTCTTACAAACACAAACAAGTAAAATGAAGCTAAATCTGTTAGACTTTGATATAAACACGATATATATGATCTCCGTTCAATTTAAGGCAACACTCGTGCCATTATTGAAGGTTTCGCTTCATTTTGCGTTGGTGAGTCATAACGCAAAATTGTTTCTTTCAACATTTCCCAGACGTAGGCATCAGATGGTACAATATTGGGGACTGGGCTGGGTAAGTAAAGTTTGTTCTAAGGAAGATAAGGCGGTTGCCAAAAGTTTTTTGAAGAAAAGCAATTTTTTCGTGGGCTGTGTGGCTAGTGACGCCATCTTGCTGGAACCATTGGGAAAAAAGAGATTACGGGCAGATGGAAATCTCCTGAGGTCTCTTATAAAAGCTGAATACGCGGCAAAGATCAAAGGTGTGCACAGCTGATCGAGAAGGCAACTACAGATGATTGAGCTACAGTACTGTTTGGCGCATATGGTATTTTCAGATTTTTAGACAAACGTTGGTAATAAATGTAAATAAATAAAATTTAAACACTGCCTGTCTAACTTCTTTGGTGCGATTTTGCCCTAACGTTTATAACATTACCGTTTTATTGTAAATGTCTCTTAATGTGTGACTTGTACGCTATGCGAGTGTCTTCTACTATCACTTTCCAACCCCTTCACAATCGCCCCATGTTCGCGTTTCCACATCCCCGTTAAGTTAGCGGAATAGATATTAGACTTTCTCCATGCAGACTGTTTTCCTTCCAAGGATAATCCCAACAAAGTTCTATCATTGTTTTCGACCCTTCTGCAGTCACGTGGCGAATCCGCAATAAAAGGGAATAAGCAGATATTATTTCCCAATTTCCAGTTTCATTGGATTTTTTTTAAAGGTTGTGCGATAGAATTAATGTTACCTTTGCATATAGGCTGCACTATAAATGTACCCAGTTTGGTATTTATATAGTGGGACTTTGTAATGTCTATCTAATTCGAGAACAACTTAAGCAGATGTAGGAGCTCGGCCAGAAAAAACCAGTTTGTCTCTAAGACTACACCTCACTTCCCCTCTCTTGCCTACGTCACATTACTGCGCCTCTCCAAGTGATAAGACCATAAGCTTAATTAAGTGGAAGCTGATGCTCGTTGAATGCTAACGTAACCTCGCATTAAACAGCTGTACAGAGTTATTCTAAATGGTAGACCCAATTTCCCTAAAGTTTTCCTAATTGCATACAAAGACATCTGCATCTACCACTGAAAAAGGAATATCGTATAAAGACAAACAAGAAAGGGTTTTAGTAGTCTAACGGAGGAGGAATGGGCTCAGAGACAAAATGCCGGACTTATTGGATTAGAGTGACAAGTTGGGGCATTACTTTGGTGAATGTGATCCTGTCAGGCGTTTCTTTATTCAATGCTTTTTATTTACGTGCAATATTTGGAAAGAAAATTTGCCTATATGGTTTCTAAAAATGTTATATCTCCCGGTAAGGGGATTCAAACTGACCAAAGAAGACAAATTTTCAACTTATGTTTTAACTAGTTTCTGCTTTTATTTCCATTTGTATATATTTAGTTAGTTGAGAAGTTACTTCCGGACATCGTCTAACATATTCTCGCTTTTACGTTTTTTCTAATACTTTGTAAAACTGTACCTTTACAAAAGTACTGTGTTTGCTATAGTCAGGTTTTATTTTAGTGTGCTTGACGTGTCTTACAAATTGTCGACAAATGAGATACATTAAATGCGAAAACTTCCCACATAACGTTTCGATATAATCCGTTATGTGTTTCATTGTTCTTTTGTTGTTCATTGGAACAACTACTTAAATTTATCCCCTATGCTGATATCATACTTCACTAATTAACCTTTTTTCTACTCTTTATAACTTGTCGTAGGTTTACCATTTTAGTCTAATCTAAAGAATGTATAAATTAGGATAAATATAGCTGTGATTGCGTTACACACGATACAATTACGCCTGTCAGGCTTTAGATAACCAAAGTGTCCAAAACCGCCCTGTTTATTTCTGGGTAGAGAGTTTCCAGTATGTATAGAACATTCCGTCTTAGATTTCATATGAATGAGTTTTTCTCCGATATTCTTTTAAATAACAGCTTTTTCTATCTGAGGTCTTTGCTTACACAGTATAAACAGTATTGAAACTGTTGTAAGATTTTATTTATTTCATTTCATGTTATTTGCGTAGTTTAGAAAGACTCGGGTATAAACATGTTCTATATGACCACCGTTCAGTTTGAAGCAACGCTCGTGCAGTTCTTGGTTTTGCATCATAAAAAACTACAACTGATTCAGTTTCAGCACTGTTTATTTTTGACGCATATGGTACCTTGGCGGTCTTTCCATTCCAACCTTCAAACAACAAAGTTATAATACTAATTGGTAATACTGTTATATTCTATGCCATTCTGCATTAGTAATAGTATTATTTATGCAGAATGTCTATAAAGGTGTTTTATGATCCATCTTAGAGATTGACTATACTGTCCATCCTTATGATCTTCTACCCTTAATTATAAAACATATTTAGGTGAAATGTGTACTTCCGTTTTAAGAATTTAAATTTTATGTTGACACAAGAAAGGTGGTCAATTTACTAAAACAATAATACACATAAACCTCTTATTTGATATAATTTAAAATGTTACAGTTTTATTTAAACTTGTCTGATCTTGGTAATAAGTAGCCACTGTAATAATCTGAAGACTGTATAAATTGGAGTAAAATATAGTTGTAATTACTTTAAACACGACAGAATAACGCCTGTCAGGTTTTAGATAACTTTAGTGTAAAAAACTGTTTATCTCTGGGAAGTGTATACTATACATTCGGTCTTACATTTCATATAAACGAGTTTTTCTACGAGGTTTTTTCAAATAACAGCTTTTTCTTTCTGAGGTCCTTGCTTAAGTATGCGCCAAAATAAACAGTACCGAAACTGTTGTAAGATTTTATTTTATTTCATTTCATTTGCTTATGAGATAGATTATACTGTCACCTTTAGTAATAAAAAAATTATTAAGGTGAAATGTGGACTTCCGTTTTAGGAATTTAAGATTTCAGGTTGACACGAAAAATGGTCAATTTACGAGAACACTCGTAGTCTAAATATCAAAACCTTGTTTGATATAATTAAAAATGTTATAGTTCTATATACATTTGTTTGATCTTGATAATAAATAGAAAAATCCTCAGAAAATCTTATTCCTATTTAAAAGCAGTTTATTTAAGAATAAAACTTCTTTCTCAATGAAAACGTTTCACAATGCGCAAAGTCTACGGTCTTAACTCGACAGCTATAAATAACGTTTTTATTCGTGCTTATATAGGGCGGTGCAGTAATTGTTACTTCCAACAAAGTAAAGCTTTAAATTCTCTGTATAAGATTTCGTCTTTACTGTTTAAACAAAGGCAAACATTTATACTGGAAGCATTTTGCCTCTGAATTCCTGAACAAAAGTAAATGCTACTGTTTTCCGCGGTATTGTATTCAGATGATATTGTTGTTAAGTTCGAAGCTCCAGTGATGCGGTCCCTTTATGTGATCGCGTATTTATTAATATATTTCCAGAAAGGGAATCGTATTAGACATCCGACAAACTGAGTGGCATGCCAATGCTAAAGGATCGGGGTGTTTTTGCTAGTTACGTGATCTAGCTCACGCGGCAATCTCAATCTCACCGTGGCAACGTGTTACAACATTAAGTCACTAAATTTTTCACGTTTAGGGTTTGTTTTTGTTTGTCTCAGTGCCGAAAATACTCTTTGTTTTCTAAGCAATGTTTAGAGTGAACGAAAACTTTATTTTTCGTGTTTGTCTTCAATCCCTTCTGTTAGTTCTCACATTCCTCGTATATATCTTGTTCAAAATTTCAATCACAATTAAAATACTCTTTGTTTTCTAAGCAATGTTTAGAGTGAACGAAAACTTTATTTTTCGTGTTTGTCTTCAATCCCTTCTGTTAGTTCTCACTTTCCTCGTATATATCTTGTTCAAAATTTCAATCACAATTAAAATACTCTTTGTTTTCTAAGCAATGTTTAGAGTGAACGAAAACTTTATTTTTCGTGTTTGTCTTCAATCCCTTCTGTTAGTTCTCACTTTCCTCGTATATATCTTGTTCAAAATTTCAATCACTATTAAAATACTCTTTGTTTTCTAAGCAATGTTTAGAGGGAACGAAAACTTTATTTTTCGTGTTTGTCTTCAATCCCTTTTGTTAGTTCCCACTTTCCTCGTATATATCTTGTTCAAAATTTCAATCACAATTAAAATACTCTTTGTTTTCTAAGCAATGTTTAGAGTGAACGAAAACTTTATTTTTCGTGTTTGTCTTCAATCCCTTCTGTTAGTTCTCACTTTCCTCGTATATATCTTGTTCAAAATTTCAATCACAATTAAAATACTCTTTGTTTTCTAAGCAATGTTTAGAGTGAACGAAAACTTTATTTTTCGTGTTTGTCTTCAATCCCTTCTGTTAGTTCTCACTTTCCTCGTATATATCTTGTTCAAAATTTCAATCACTATTAAAATACTTTTTATTTATTTACTCAAGTTCAAATAGATTTTTTAAACGTGTAGTGAACGACACTTGATGTTATTACAGATTTTTCAAATATTATTTCATTATTGAGCAAACCTTTTTTTTGTCTCAATGCCGGAAATACTTTTAGTTGTCTAACTCATTTCTTCCCAATAGGACAACATCTATATTTGATGTGATTTTTCCTTATTTAATCTACATTTCTACTATAGAAGTAATAAAATATAACCTGAATATGAATCTGATACTTTTGGTTTTTCAGTAATGACCTGTTTCGTTCGCGCAACGTTGGGAGTTCCGTGCATCTCGCGGTGTTGCGTTAACGCAACGTTGAAAAATGGTGTGTGCTGAAAAATACACGAAAATCATTACATGAAACGATTTATTGAAACACAATGTGCCCTTAGTTTTAATTTTTATAATTTATTTCAAACTGAATTGTGAAATGTTTCAAAACATTCAACATGTATAAATACTTGTCATTTATTGCATGTGTAGACTGACTGTGGCGCACTTTATATCTCCGTCTTGCATTACTTTTGTTTCGGTCTATGATATTGGTCCGTTTGGTCTTTTCGTACGTCGTCTGGTAAAGTAATTTTACTACAGTGACCTAATAACAGATTTTTGCTGGACTTGTCAGATTCTTCTATATTTGCTGATCGAAGTAAAGAGATAACGAGTTGCGATCTATACTTTATCTGACTGAGTTTATTTCCTGTTGATAAAATATAAAATTTCCATGCATATACTACAGCACAATCAATTCTATTTACAAATAAGGTCCAACACCATATTTTACCTCTAATTCTAATTCTGTAACTGGCAATAGCATTATCATGAGAATCCACTGCGTCCATTCCTTTATTATAATCGTTGATAACATTCGGCTGCTTTACAAAGTCCTGTTTCCTTTCTTTTCGATTGTAGTATTTTACATTTAGGGTTGGTTCAACTGATCCGTAATTTGTTATGACTGTAACAACTGAATTATCCCGCCATCGAACAACAAAAATATTCTTCTTTTTATCAAAGGCAAATTCATAACTTCCTTTCGGAACTTTTAGAAATGTTTTCACTGATGTGAGCGGAATATTGGGAAATCTACCTATTTTCCCCTATTGTTCCTGATACTAAGAAATTCATCTTTGTCAGTTTACTTACTAAAGTGTAAGTACTGAACAAATTATCAAAAACAGTTATGTAATTCTCTGGATTTCCAACTATTCTCAACAAATTATAAACGACCTTCTCTCCTAAACCATAGCCGTTTTTTATTTCACCACTCTTTCCCCCATATGGCTCAAAACTGTATACATAACCATCAACAGAAGCAATACACCAATTTTTGGAACCGAATCTCACTGTTTTTCCTCTCATGAACATTTTTGCTGAATGACGTCCAAAATAAGGCACCATTTGATCATTTATTGGTAATTTATGTGTAAACACTTCAAACTGACGAAATTTTGTATTTAATTCATCAAAATAAGGACGAACGTTTGAAAATTTATCGGATTTATGTAGTTTATTGTTGTCTGATGAATGAATGTATTTTTTATTTCATCAAATTTATTTCTAGACATTGTATCTCGTACAATTGGTACGACATGACTCGGCAGTAAAGTAAACATGATAAGAAAGGCTGACATAGCAAAACAATTTGTTCCAAGAATTGCAGATGTTTACTTCATACACCGAAAAAGTTGATTTTCTCGGCTTTTACTTTATTATAATTCAAGTCCTTATTGACCACTCAAATGATACTTCAAATTGAAAATAACGATATGGAGGAGTTGTGTGCAATATAATATACTGTTACGTTTACGCAACTTTGGGAAGAAATGGGCCAAGCAATGTTTATAGTAAAAATTTTATTTTCATTTTTTTTTTGAATCCCTTCTAGTAATTTACACTTTTCTTGTTCAAAATATCAATCGTTAATAAAATACTTTTTATTTATTTACTCAAGTACAAATAGATTTTCCAAACGTGTATTGAACGATACTTGATGTTATTACAGGTTTTTCAAATATTATTTCATTAAAGAAACCTAATTTTAGTTTTACATGGGAGTAAACGTTTCACAAAAGGATCAAGGTATGCAATACAGTTATTTCGTCCCAGGTGGCTTGAAATAAGTGATAACACATGATTTCATTAAATATCTGATTTTGTATAACTTTTAAAACAGCTCTATTTATATTACTTGTGATTATTTAACATAAAGAAACTAGAATAATCACTTTTTTGTTGACCCAAGTAAGAGGTAAATTAAATTTTTTTGTTTTTGTTTATACTACAAAGTTACGCTATATAAAGGTATTTTACTGCTTTTTATAAATAATAGTAAAGATTAAATTGGGCATGTTACGATGAAGTCTTTACTCCTTGTTGGGAGCAAAATGGTGTTACAATCTTCCTACTATGTTTTATAGCATTGAAAAATGCTATTTTATGAGATTACTTTTTATCTCTTATCATTTTCTCGGTGCTCCACTAATCTCGCAAAC
The DNA here is from genome assembly GCA_036971475.1 of Prosapia bicincta. Classification (NCBI taxonomy): domain Eukaryota; kingdom Metazoa; phylum Arthropoda; class Insecta; order Hemiptera; family Cercopidae; genus Prosapia; species Prosapia bicincta. The sequence goes on along the minus strand of JBAIZL010000006.1, from coordinate 18,596,966 downwards.
AATAAACTTATTACATCAAACCTTTAGGCACTATGAGAGTAAAAGAAATCAGGTTCGTTTGAAACCATTAGAAAAATAAATAAAATATCACAGATGTAACCCTTGGAATTGAAGATACTGACGACACTAAAGAGAGAAAAAGTAAAAAGAGAGGAATAAAAAGAGAGAAAAATGAACTGAGAAATATATAAAATGTTATATATGTGTATATATATATATATATATATATATATATATATAAATTAAATATGGTAATATGTTTTCTTGTAATATAGTTAATAAATTAAAAATATTTCAAAAACATTATATTCATTAAAATTATTCTTGTTTTTGAATTATTTTTAATTTATTATATATATATATATATATATATATATATATATATTTCACTGCAGGAGAAAATATAATGGCGATGATGAAACAGAGACTATATATATTTCTAATTTAATTACCTATTTTTATCAATAGGTCTAATTATTTCATAATTAATAATAAAATTTAAAGATAAAGATTTATTTTAAAACATTATGTAGCTAATAATATGAAAGTAAAATCGTATATTTAATGTTGTTGCCAACGATAAGTTCTGTCTTATGTCGTTTTGTGTTTTACATTAAAACTCATGACATCCAAAATTAATAAATGTTTTTTTTTGTTATAAAAAAATAAATTTTATTAGAACTCGAAAAGTGTGATGTTTAAACGAAAACAATAAATTTCTTATTGAAAATTCATACTAGATATTTTGCTGTTCCTTTCCTAAATCTAAGGATAAATACTTTGCATAGAGAAATGTTGCAACACTGCATAATACTAGGGATTTGTTCCCTGGAGGGATTTGCGAGTGTCGCTGGCTTATCTTCACCCGAGCACACCTCTTCAAGGTTTAACTTCATCCGGGCAATAAAACGTCTTGGGCTGATTGTGTGCGTCAATTAAAAAAAATTGAAACAGTAGAAAGATGGAAGTTATTATCTTAAGTAAAATTAAAATTGAGGATAAATTTGTTTGTAATGTATAATAAAAGACAAACGAATTACGTTTTATGAGGCCAAATAGATTTTTTAACATTGGGCTAGCACTATGATTCAGAAATGTTGACATATTAAAATGGTTTACGTGGTAAACACGCACGTCTCTTATCGAATGGGAATGTCTCCTAACGTGGTGGGTAAGTTCCACTTATTCTCATGTCTTACACCTTGTTCTGGCTGTTTTCCTTCCTTTTCCTTCCGTTCCAGTCCCTTTGGAGTCTTTCCCTCTTTCTTAGCTTACATTTAGGTCATCATTGTAGCATTTGCTTTGGGGATGTGTTTAATTCGTCAGCACTATGATATTTTCTTCATTTAGGTCCATTTTGAATTTTTGATGTTTGTTTTTAAAAGAAAAGGTTTTTGCCAAATATCACGAGGCTAAATCTAGGTTCCCAGAAGCATTGTCCTTTCTCGATTCAAAGTGTGTCCTGTCTGCCTTCTACATAATTCAATTTATCAATGAGGTGTATGCTTATTAACCTCTTCAGTCTTAAACTAATAATTTTGCAAGTTTTGTTTTATTGACATTGTTAGGCTATATTTTATATCTACTAAGGCCTGTATAAAAATATTTTTTTATATTAAATACAATTGTTTTTATTAGTTACAAAATGGCCGCCTGTCCTCATATGACGTCGCTCTGGAACAATATGTGTAGTATTGTGTAAACAATTCTTTAACAGAGATTTAACATATGTGCATTTATTGCACAAAATAATGGTACCTAATTCTAGTTAAAAACCTACAAGATGAATATACACATTTGAATAATTGTTTGCTCAATATATTGCAAAAAAAGTTATATAAAAGATACTTGGCATTTAGCACAAAACGTTCGTGGCTTTGAAGTGCAAGATTTTAAAACACTGAAATTTTCGTGACACATGAGAGGATTTGTTAAGTTCTCTAGTTTTCTTTGAAGGTAGTCACATGTTGTTTTCTGCCAAATCTTATATAGACTTAGATGTTCATAGTAGAGCTTGCGGTTTTCATACTAGAGCGAGTGGTAGACCTTGTTATAGAACAACTACAAGTTTCAAATATAGAAGTGAAAAAAAAATATTTGTCTAAAGAGGTACATTATACCCATGCTGGTTTTTGTATTCTTTTGCATATTCATTAGTAATAAATCTGTATACTTCAGTAGTCGAAAAATTTGAAAAATTGGGTAATTGAAGAATCATCTGACTTTTCTCATTTTATCCATTATTATTTCTTTAACTATTGCTTGAAAACTATTTTTAAGTCAATCATTGGCTACACTGTTTAGAATTTGTTGGATTTTTTTAGACGGACCTGTTGGTGGCCCTTTACGTTCATTGACACCTTATTAAGTTATATCTCACATCTGTGCTCCTTCATGACTTATTTTACTTTTAAAATGACACATTTACACAAGTTGCCGATTTTAATGAACCACTTGTGAAAGTGTGAAGATGCCACTATTATTTTATAAGTAAAACTGTGATTTTACGGGTAATACTAATGGATATAAATAGTAATTTCAAATTTTATGTAAGATGCATTTATTAACAAAGAATTTAAATTATATCTGCATATGTATTGTAAAATACACAAAAAGTAATATACTCCGATAGTGAGTGATTTGTAAGAACAGTAAAACAGCAGTTTGCACGACAACATTGTAAATCCACCCAGACATAGCGAAAGCATCTTTTGCCAAAAGATAAACGAATTATGTTTTATGAGGCCAAAGAGATTCTTTAACATTGGGCTAGCACTAAAATTCAGAAATGTTGACATATTAAAATGGTTTACAATAATTAGGCTTTGTAAATATCTCCGATAGTGAGTGAGTGAGATGTAAAAACAGTAAAAAAGTAGTTTGCACAAAAACATTGTAAATCCACCCAGAGCCGTCACTCACAGCAAAAGCTTAAGCATCTGTTGCCAAAGGAAAACTTCGCTTGCGTGCCGTGGACAAGTCTCTCATCTGTTGCATGATACACTCGCTCTGAGGAAACATGGTTATTGCTTTTATAAAAACAGACCCTTTATTCCTATTTCCCGAGATAGAATACTTTGTGTGGTTCCATTTTGTTAAAGTCTAATAATAAATATTTATTTGGTTTAGGAGAACCCTGCAGAGCTTTGGAAGTAGTAAACAATGGAACCATAAAGCCACAGTCTCGTGAAACAATAATACAAGTCTGCTTTGTTTGGAAATTCAGAGGTAAGTAATGCTCTACAGATAGGTCTAAAGTAGAGACTGTAATATTGTTTATTTTCTGTTTAAATAATATACCTTTATAAAGAAAAGTAATATCCCTCCAATAGAAGAAAGTTCCTTGCCGGTGAAGAATTTTACAGGATTTCTAGAAGCAACCTATCTTAACCTCAAATAGGTATACAGAAGAAACATTAACGAACGAAGCTAGTTTTACTAATTACAGAAGAAAAACCATCTGTAATTCCGTTTTCGTCCCTAACGTAAGATTTAATTTAGTTGCCCAAAACGTAATTTGTAACTTTTATTTCTTTATAAAAATTTGTTTAAAATTTCACTTGATCAATTTCAAAAATTATTTAACCTCAGAATATATTTACTTTTGTTAATACAGCACTCGTCCGTCCTTGTGGTTTTAAACGGAGTTTAACATTTTCCTGAAGGTTTTTAGAATTTCTGGAATATATATCATTTGGGTTAAAGGAATTTACTAAAAAAATTCTTGGAATTTTACATTCTTGCCTTCCTTATCTGGCTGAATTTTTGTTTACTCCATAAAGTTTTCCTTCCAATATTTCTATTTTTCTATTTTTAGACTATCACTCTGAATATGTAATTTTGTTGAAAGCTCGTACCATCACTATCCTAGTAAAAATATTAGTCTTATCTTGATTATTTATGTTACATTTTAACATAGAGTGTTGCACTTTTGTTGTATTTTTACTGTGAATCAGTTCAAACTACGAGTGTATTTACTCACAATTTACCTTTCAAAGTTTCATTTATAAAGAGAACTATCAGTTCTCCCCAGTTTAAATTTCATCTTCGCAGTTTGTATTCATTTTTCGTTTGTCTACACGAGTCTACAACTCACCCTTTAATATAAGTAACAAAGTTTCACTGTTGCGTGGATTCGCGATGCATTCATCTTGGTTTTTGTTGTATATATTTGTACTATTGGCTGATTGAGTAGTTTTTTAACTTGTTTATTGTCTGCTCCTCTTCGTGTTGAGAAAAGTATGCTTAGAAAGGACAAAATAACTGTTGTAATATTATAAATACACCCTAAAGATGACTGACATTCTGTGTCATCTCTAACATGATGGTAAAGGGGAAGGAGAAAAAAAGGAGATGACGCAACGTGAAGGAAGGAGATTTTAGGCATGAACGTAGGGCCTTATATCTTGTCCTCTAAGAGTAGTAAGGTTTTGCAAAACGTGTGAGTTGATATAAAGTTCAGTAGGCTACGTGTAACCATACCTCCAGCCGGACATTCCAAACCGGGCTCTAGTCAGTCTCGAGACGTAGGGTCGGAGGTTCTAACGGATCATATTGCCAGTATATAAGAGCGCAAACATCTTACTATAAAGCCTGGTCTTGTCACCGGTCCGCCCTTGGAACAAGACGATACTCCACTACGGCTTCGACTGCAGTACTACTCGGCAGCAGTAGAACCTTCAGGAAAACACAGCTTTCTCTACCGCTAGAATACCTCTTCTTCTTAGATTAGTCGTGTCTATTTTGAAAACAACATTTACTTGTCTTTTAGAGCCAACTTAGAAGTTTCGTAAATGGTTTAAAAGTTTTCGTACATCAATTCGTTTTTCACCAGTCACAGGCCGTAATTGTGAAATGTTTTTCTTTAAATTTATAATCCAGAAATTTGTGATAAAAAAAAGTAATTAACGAAAAGTCATGTATATTGTTAAATACATTGCTTAAAAACTTGAAACGAATTTAAATCTTTTTAAAATTCAATATCCTCTATCACTTCTTACTCTCCTTATATATATATATATATATATATATATATATATATATATATATATATATATATATATATATATATATATATATATATATATATAGTTCAACTTTTCAGGTGTTAATACAATATTTTTATTCATCCACTAACATAAAAAATGTATTTTTTTAAATTTTTAGGGGATAAAACTTGTTGTTAATATAGTTTTTTTCAATACTAATTCATTAATAAATTTTGTCATGAATTATTATTAGTATTATAAGGGAGAAAAACTTTTCACAAAAGGGGCAAGATATGCAATAAAATTATTTCCTCACATTTGGCTTGAAATAAGTTGTAACGTATGATTTCATAGAACATTTGATTTTACATTGGTTACATATATTTTATACATTATAGGTTTTGTGGTAGAACAGATATTTTAACGCATAGAGTATGTTACTTTATTTATAATCAATGCAATTATTTAGTAAAAAGTAACAAAATAAAATTTCTCTTTGGCGACATAAGTAGGATCTGTTTACTTTCTTCTAAAAGATCTTTAAAAGATCCGTAAATCTGATGTTGAAGAAACATTGTTACTTGCAAGCGAATTTAAAACGCTGGTTCATTAAATCGAGGCCAAGTTAAAGCTCTCTCTCTTTCAAAGGGTAATTGTTATCTGAAAATTAAAAATAAAACCAAACCGCAACACACTAAAACAAGAAGCGACCACTTCCCAACATTAGGCGTTAACGTGTAATATACAAATGTGCTTAAAGTGACAGATGTGAAGGGGGTCGATGAGGAGGGCGGCTCTTTGTTTCACAAGGGTCGGTTTTTGTTGAAGTTTGATACAATACGTCGTTGCCGAAAAACTTTACTAAGGGCGTCGTACGGGTTTAAGTTTCTTTCTTATTTTGAATTTAAAGGAATAATTGTGCTTTAATGGTTAAGTTTTATTATTTGCTCGATAATTCTATGATAATATTAGAAAATCCATCACATCTAATTTTGTACAGATAAAACGTACACAACTTAAAAAACATTTGAGTTACCAGTCTAAGTTAAAAGTAGTAAAAAAGTATGACGATTTGTATTTTTGGGTTTATTTTGTAAATGATGTTTGTTTTGGTAAATGATGAACTATAAAAAACATAATTTTCACACAGCTGGGGCCAGTATTTTACCCTTCAACGAAAGTGGCAAACAAACTAAACTTCACCATTTTGTTATTCGTTCGATATTATTTTGAATAAAATTAAGGTGGTTTCAGGATGCGAGAAAGGATGAGGTTTCTGCAACTAATTCGTTGTTCATGTCATTAATGAAATAATGACCTAAGGAAAATATATTGACAATCGACAATATCACTGCCAATACTAAAGGAACATTCTCGATGTGCTTTCTTTAAGCATAAAATTAATATTAATGACTTGAAAATGAAAACAAATTAGTTACATGAAGGGCTTCCTGTTAAATATTCGTTTTTGAATCAAATAAACAATTATAAATCTTTGCTACAAATATGAACATGTAGCTGTTTTTTAAACTGTTAGTAACCTTTTGATAATGCAAAGTACGTAAATGGGAAGTGTACGTAAATGTTGTGTAAATATTTGTATCAACAGTTTATAATTGTTTATTAATTATATACGCGATTCCGAGTTCTATTTGATTTTTGCATTCTTGGCTCATTAAAACCACAGTTTGTTTGATTCAAAACTAACTTTGTATTTCTACAAACACGTGGTCATTATAGATTGTATTGTTAAAAAGATACTCTCAATACTATCAAGCGAAACGGGATGATATTTTTAACTTTTTTATCGCATTATTTTTTGAATTATTCTTAGTGCCTAAGCTTTTATACCTGTATGTAGAAATTTTTAGGGAGCTAAATATACTTGTGGATTTGGAGTCTCTTCACTCTCTCTCTCTACCTACCTACCTCTCTATCTATCTATCTATCTACCTATCTCACTCAGTAATACTGTTTTTTTTGTATTAATTGCTACGTGAATGATATAATGTTTAGAACTATGGGAATATATGTGATATATACTGAGAGAGTGTAGTGTTGTCAATTAACACGATGACTAGCTCTTGACAATGACTGTTTCGGAAAAGCTTAGATACCTTGGCCCAAAAACATATAAGAAAACATAGAACGCGTTTAGACCTGCTCCAGCGGTAAGGGAAAGACTAATGAGCCGCGAAACCCTATGAGACTGTCTGTGGCAGATAAATCTCTTTAAGGATGGAGTTAGATCCTAAACCCAATTCATGTTATTTGTGTAACAATATTAACTTGTATATATATATATATATATATATATATATATATATATATATATATATATTTATTTATTTATTCCTTACCTTATATTGTAACTAAACAAGAATCTTACTTTCCATATATGATAGTCGACTTTCGAGAACTAATAATTCCTCATTTTCGAGAATCAACTAACACTCTATAAACAATATATGCTTACATATATATATTTGTGGACGGTATATTAGATACTTGTGAAGATGTTCTAGTTTTATATTTATAAAACTATCTACTGTAAGCGCTTTGACTGCATACGTAGTCAACATTATGAGGACCAAGTTTGCGTGTTGATTGACAACACAAGAAATCTGTAATATCGCGTTTACAGCTTCCATAATATTTTAAAACGTATAGATGCAATGCTACGGTAGGGCTATTTTAGATGAGTTGTGTTGTGTTGTTACTTAATGAGTTAACTAGGTTTTGATAATACAGACAGTGAATGTTATCGAAATTCGTAGAGGACTTTAGTTAAAAATAATGCTTGTGAAATGATTGTGTGCATCACAAGTTATGCATTATAGTTATTTCGTCCCATTTAGCATGGAATAGGTGATAAGATGTGTGCTCGTAAAACAACTGATTTTATGTAATAGGTTATGCGGTAGAGCAGCTGTTTTAACGCATAGGTTGTGTTCCTTTATTTATATTAGTTCTAATAAATAAATAAAAAGTAACTAAAACAGAATTTTTCTTTGTTAACTCAAATAGAAATTGACTTTAAAAATTGGCTGTGTATATTGCTTGTTTATTTTTTGGATTTTATTATTTTGTTTATTCTTGATTTACGTTGCAATTTCCTTCGTTTTTGTCAACATCCCCATGTTCTATATTCAAGTATAACATTTTTACTTAAAATTTTCACTAAAGTTAGTTTGGAAAAATCAAGAACGGACAAAGGTATCGTGACCTAGAGGAGTTGTAATCGATCCAACAACTTCCTTGGCTTAATACTGTAGGGGACATTGTTTTACTCAGTTTTTATTCTGATATTGACAAAGGATGGCGAGCTATAACTCAGTTTAATTAAATCCAGAAGTTTAACAAGTTTTTAAATTTCATTAAAATTCTCTCCCGGGTGTAGAATTTTCCCCCATAACTTGAAGAATATCTGAACTTTAAATTTGAATTTAAACTTTATTAATCTAATATTTTTCATCATACTCTTTTATAAAACTTAATTTTCTAACAACGCTTTTATAATTTTATATAGAAGATTATAATTTGAAAGGATTATATGTTTAAAAATTATATATTAAAACGATTTTACATATTTAAATGGATTCTGAAAGAAATCGTGCTAATGTTTGTGTGTCAAACGTATAATTCAAAGGGAAAAATGTCGCAAATAAAGCGACTTAGAAATATCATCCAATTTCAGAGATATATCGTGTTAATACCAAAATATAGAGTAGTGAAACAGATTTATTTTATTTATTTTTATTTTATTCACACAGTTTCACAAACGAAATCAAATAAAAGATGCTAAATCGGTTAGACTCGGGTATAGACATGTTCTATATGACCTCAGTTCAATTTGAGGCCACACTCGTCCCGTTCTTGAAGGTTTTGCATCATTTTGGCGAAGAGAGGTTGTTTCATGCTCATTATACAGATGGTTATTTATTTTCTGTTTTGAACGATGGTGGTTGGCTCGTCATCTTCTCCTTCATATTCCCCAGACGTAGGCGTCAATTGGAGTAAGATTGGAGGGGGTGGACTGGGTAAGGAAAGTTTGTTCTAAAGGAGATGAGGAGGTTGCCAACAGTTTCTTTAAAGAAAGCAATGTTTCCTAAGCCAGTTTGACTGGTTGCGCCATCTGGTTACAAATATTTACATAATACTAATGTACATTTTGCAATGACAGCTAACATCATCAGGAGTTTACAAACAAAAAGTGTAACTGTGTTAGTTGTATGAACATAAATGTTGTAAATATTTGAAGCAAGGTTTTATAAATATTTAATAGTTTTAATAACGCTAGTGTGATTTCTTTTGTTTTACCGTTAGTTATTAAGCCTTTGTTCCTGTAAAATTACTCAACTTATAAATATTTTTTATGGACATACAAATATCACATACAAGTTCTATTCAGCTTTTTATTTCTAAATTTAAGACATCTTTAGAAGTGTTTCTGATAAAAAAACAAGTATTATGACAATATGAAAGTATTAAAATTTAATGACTTATTTCAAGGTCTTTAGTTATTGATTTTATTCATGTTTTTCTACAACCACTCAAGGAATAAATATGTTTATTGACATATTGAAACACCCACAAGAAACGTGTGGATATATTAATTTGTTTCGTTCTATTATATTGATTTATATAGTAATAATAAATATCAGGGAGTAAAACATAAACAGAAGATAACCAAAACAAAGCAAGTAATATATTCATCCTACAACCCCCTTTGTGAAGTCGTCTCCGTTCTTGCTTAGCAACATTTAATGTAAAAAGAACGTAAGAAGCTGAACATTCGTATTACTACCCTTAACGGCGAGGGGTGGAAATAAAGCTCTGGAGATACGTGTTTGGACTTATGCTTTATATTTAGATATAGTGGTTAAATATGACAATATATTTAACCCTTGGTTTTAGAGCGAGGTTTTGTGGTGTTCGAATATGTGATAGCTTATATTAGTTATTATTAGTTGTTATATTAACAAGTTTTAGAAATATTAAATATTACCCTAGTTTAAAATTTTCATTTACGCTATGCTTATAAGATTTACTTTGTATTTGTATTCAAAGTTTAATAATAAGATACATGTTCCATCCTATGTTTATCAAGAAATTTTTTTTTTCAATGACGTCATTCCTAGTTTAGTTGGTATTTGGTCGAAAATTTTAAATGGTTTAATATATAAACCAGACACCAGAAAATAATTGTCCACCTTAGGCCGAAAACGTAATATCAATATTTGTATCAAACATGTACCGTCTTTACACATTAAGAGAATTCTGTATGCATTGACTTGATATAGATGTTAGTGTCATAAACGTTTGATACATTTAATGAGACAAGAAATATGTGTAAATGTTATGTAAGGCCTGTCATATTGAAATGCGTTCTTTTGCGAGCAACTTCATCAAATTATAAAGAAGCAATTCAAGAAATTTATAACCTTCAAAATATGTTACGAAGCCGATTGTGTTTTCGCTATTGAAGGCTTTGTTTTAGAGGGACTGGAGCTTGTCTACAGTACGCCAATGTTTTGCTAAACGTTAAGGAAGTTTTAAATTCGTTAAAATAGATAATACACGTATTGGAGTTCTCTTGTATTTCATTTGCTACATTTTTATAAGTGAAAACTAGTGATATATACACACAATACGGTTTTAAAGTAAATTCCTAATTGAGTCAACAAATGTATATATATATATATATATATATATATATATATATATATATATATATATATATATATATCGCAATATGTATTCTTGTATATTAATAAAGAACATAAGTTAAAATACAAATACAAGAATTATAATTGAATTTACAATTCAAAGCTTTTCGTTGGCTAACAGTACCAACATCATCAGGAATATTAAACAAAAACATAAAGGATTTTGTTTAATATTCCTGATGATGTTCCTACTGTTAGCCAATGAAAAGCTTTGAATTGTAAATTCAATTATAATTCTTGTATTTGTATTTTGACTTATGTTCTTTATATATATATATATATATATATATATATATATATATATATATATATATATATAAATATCGCTATATGTATTCTTGTGTATTAATAAAGAACTTAGTCAAAATACAAATACAAGAGTTATAATTGAATTTACAATTCATAATTATTCATAATTGTAAATTCAATTATAATTCTTGTATTTGTATTTTGACTAAGTTCTTTATTATATATAAATATAAAATACGTTTTCTTGTTTAATAATTTAAAACAACATAGGTTATTCAAATACAAGAATATTTATTATTTTATATCCAAAGCTTTTCGTTGGCAAACAGTACCAACATCATCAGGAATGAAAATTCATAAATATTTTTGTATTTGAATAACCTATGTTGTTTATATATATATATATATATATATATATATATATATATATATATATATATATATATATATATATGCTGATACGTATTCCTTCACGGTTGGAAAAATATGATGAATAGTTACTATCTGGAGTACATCCGTTTATTCTGCAGTCCATAAATTCGCAGTTCCGACGTTTCGCTAGAGTACCATCCAGCATATATATATAGATAGATTATAAATTATATATTTATATAAACTATATGAAATATATATAAAGAGAGAGAGAGAGATAGAGTGGGTTAATAGGAGGAATTGAAAAAATACCACGAAACTCGTTTATGTAATAATATACATATGCATTAGCGATCCCTGCCGGTTGTCTACAACATACACAAACAAACCCCTCCCTCGTAGCTACACAGTGTTTCCTCACCTAACACAGATGTGTTATCCTTTAATTATTCTCAACAAAGAAGCATCTAGTAAATGTAACTAAATTAGAACAGAACGTTGCATAGCAACGTGAACAGTTTTTTTTTTATAGTTGTTTATAGCTGCATTTACACCGGTTACAGCTAGAATAACACTGGCTTGTTTGTGTAACACGGTGCAAAGTGTATCGTCTCACTACAAATACATACATGCCTGCAGCTAAATGAAATGTCCATTTACATTCTCATAGAACGCCTTATTTAGTCACAGATACAAGGGTTTTAAAATATAATATTTCACAAGTAGCTCCAAAATCGGCCATCTCCGGGTCGTGATTACGGAGATTCAAACAAAGACTTTAAAGCATGTGCGAGTTAGGAACGATACCCAATATGCCAACTGAATAAAACATGTAGCATATTGTTTATGAACATAATTTAATCAACGAAAACAAGAATAACGTTTTAGTCATAAATTGACAAACAATAAAGTTTCTTATTGTTATTTGTAACGCCGTCTTAGGGTAAGTTGAGGCAAGCCAGGTAGCTTGGAGATTAGGAACGGCCTGGGCGATGAATAGGCGGCGACGGCCTTACAAGTACAACCCATTATTGACGCATCGCCGATTACTCCATTTAAAACATTAATATAATATAATAAATACACATTACATGCGAAAACGTGAATGCGGTTTTTAATTAAACAAATTATTGTGTGTTTGTTTCATGTTAATCGGCCGACTTCAAGTGTGAATACCGCCTTAGATGCCTATATTAAAATTTGTAATAAGTTTCAGTTATAACACTTGAAACTGACCAAATAACTTGAGACAAACATGCAATTTTTTGTTTAACAATAATTTAATTTGTTTAATTAATATTCAATATCATTCTTTTACACAAATAATGCGTCTAAATTAGATTAACGTTTTTAAGTGGAGAAATCGGCGATGAGTCACTAATGTCTGTACTCACCGTCCCCCCCCCCCTATTCATCGGCCGAGCAGTTTCTAATCCCCCAGCTACCTGCCTTGTCTCAACTTACCCTGAAACGACATATAAAACTTTGTTTAGTGACCCTTTACCTATTTAGTTAAGAAGAATGAGAATGGACTTTACTTAGCAAACAATTTAGTAACTGTGAAGGAATATTGTCAGGTATTATATCATAATTACAAAGTAATATTTGTTCTAAAATAAAGACAACAATTTAACCTATATTGTTAACTAAAATAATTGGATGGAACAGCTGATTCCAAACGAGCTTAATAAAGCAGCAGATTGCTAGCCATCCATTATAAGTGCCATCCATTATAATTGGGGGAAAATATATTTGTACTTGAGTGGACAAATAAAAAGTATTATTAATGATTGAAAAGTGTACAAAATATACGTAAGGAGAGTATGAACTAATAGAAAGAATTACATATCTTCAAATAATATGCTTGCGTAAAGACATTGGACGATACAATGTTTAAGTCATGCAAAATGTCACCGGTAATTTTTGCACCGTCCCTGTATGAACCAGTCACTGTTACGTGCAATTCAACGTATTATATTCTATTAATTTGTTAAAACATTATAAGAGAATTTGTTACGAACAATATATATATATATATATATATATATATATATATATATAAATATATATATATATATATATATATATATATACATACAGGGTTTTTCATCAGTACAAAACAAATGTTGCCATCAAATGTTCTACTTCTAAGTACGGAAAATTATAATATTGGAAATCTAAAAGCAAAGAAATCAATGACTTGTGTGGTGGAGTGAATCATATGATTTATACAAATCACTCACTGGATACATAAATAGAAAAACTCGTACAAATAAGTGTGAATATAATCATTTTCTCAACGAGAACTGTTCCAGTTATTCTGCGCACGATGTATAATATTCACGTTCCCTTAAAGTCAGATATTAAAGTCAGAACTTTATGTCGGAAACTTTTAATTCGATTGTGTCGGCTTTATTTCCTTTGCCACATTTGTGTTGCCTAAATTTGTATTCAGTAAGGCAGCCGCGTTATCGTAACACTCACAACCTATGAACCCACATATAAATAAAGAGGGGTGGTATATTTCAGGGGCGGTTTTACTGATCGAGTTTTTGTTACCACAGGACTTGCGCAGTCCCTTTTTGAATAGCTCTACCGCAAACAACATATCATACCCAACGTTAGCATCACAACTTTCTATTTTCCTCACAAATTGAACATTTCCAAGACCACCTGTTGCGGGAAATTTTTTTATCAAGGTAGCATATCCTTAAATCATCATTTATTCGGATATATTAACACTTCACGCCTACGCCCGTGTATAGCTCGGGTTTTCGTATTTATTTGCACAGCAACGTAATTCTTGCGAATGTTTAGTTTCGTCGGTATCATTCTACTTTGCATGTCTTTACGTTGCCATTCGGAGTTTATTGTACAACCAGCAAGTTATTTGCTTAAGTGTGGCGACACAAAGCTATAAAATATTTGTTTGACAGGTTTTGGTTTGGTCATATAGTGAGTGTTTTATTAGTGCGTGTTGTTTATGTTGCAAGTATGTTGTTTATTCTAAATTTTATCAGTCCGTAATTTCGTTTATTTAATTTGTAGTTTATGTAATTTTTGTTTAGGCTTGTGAGTGTGTCGTTTTCCCCTTTAAATTAATTACTATATTTAACTTTTATTGTTAGAGATATTACGTTATAGATATCATGGGTAAAGACAGTTTGGGAAGCAATTCCAACGAGAGAAATTGCAGTAACAGTGAAACCGTTCTACGTCGAGGTTATTTGTCATTGGTGAACTGAATGGAAATGGAAATGACCCGATTTTAGAGTTTTCTACAGTTTATTAGAAATATTTCTAATTTATATTTTCTCAGAAGTTTTAAATGATATATAACATGTAAAATTTAATTTTGTTCCAATGTAAAATATGTATAGTGGAGTGCTGTGATGTACAGTGTTGCTATTTTATTTTTGTTGGCTTTTATATACCTTTTTCACACGAGCATAGCGCCGTCTGCGTGCAAGTAATCAATTCATATCTATATATTTCCTGAAAGCATGTTTCTTTCTGTTTACAACAATGTATAATTTTTTGTAAATATGGTATTTATTATATTTTGGAAATGTTTTATATTTTGTCTAAAATCCTCCGGGCAGATAGAGACGAGCTAAGGGTCCTACTAGAGGATTAGGCTTCAAAGTGTTCATATTGTTTATTGTACAGAAACTTTAATCAATTTATTATTATTTTATTTTTTGAATAAAAAATATTCAATAATAAACGATATTATAAATAATAATAAATTTAAACAAAATGTTTATCTAAAGAAAGGAATCTTTAAATGTAAATTAAGGCAAAGTAATAAATATTGCTGTAAAAAACAAAAAACATAATGTCCAAACATATTTTAGAACACAATATTTAATTTAAATTATTTTATTTATGATTTTTGACACTCGTCTTAGCTATAGTGTTTAGCACTTGAAATTACTCTATAGCTAGACTAAAATTATTATCAAACATTAGAATTTTGAATGTACAATAATTTCAAATAAAAATAAAATGAAAAGTATTTCAAAAGACAGACAGTATAAATAAACAACTAAACAGATTTGTGTGTCACCCTTTGAAATGATTTAAAGTTTTATCAACCTAGATAATAAACGTTGTAACTGGTGGCGAGTAAATTTTAACTGCACAATTCTGTTTGGAGAAATAAAAGGTTAAGATGGGAAACAATAATGCGACCAGTCTGGCCCGCAGGTTAAAGTCCCCGGGGCCCAATGCTTTGCGGGACAAGAGCGTTGCAAGCGACTCTTTACGGCCATAAAATACACACAGAGAACGCTTTACCTAAGCTTCTTTAAACATTGTTGGTCAGCTAGTGAAATATTTGGCTATCCACTTCCTGACACTTCTACTTTGATAAATTTAGTAGATTTTGTTTTACTTACATTAATTAATTTGTATTCCAGAGGTAGATAGATAAAAATATATATATATATGTATAGATAATTAGATAGATATATAGATGGACAGATATAAGCCTATAGATAGAATGAAATAGCGATAGATAGAGAAAAAGGAAGGAATAGAAATAGGGGGAAAAGAGAGAAAAACACAGAGAGAGAGAGAGAGAGAGAGTGATATATATATATATATATATATATATATATATATATATATATATATATATATATATATATTAAATGTATTAAATATGGTGATATGTTTTCTTGTAATATAGTTAATATATTGAAAATGTTTCAAAAACAAGAATACTTTTAATGAATATATTTATTCAAAGCTTTTCGCCGATAAAATAGTACCAACATCTTCAGGAAAATAATTATCTAACAAAATGTTTTAATTATTATTATTATTTTGTTAGCTAATTATTTTTCTGAAAATGCTGATACTGTTTTATCGGCGAAAAGCTTTGAATAAATATATGCATTAAAAGTATTCTTGTTTTTGAAGCATTTTCAATTTATATTTATATATGTATATATGCTGATACGTATGACTTGCTCTTCTACTGTTGTTGGGTTCACCTCGTCAATGCTGGATTAGATTCTAACGAAACGTCGAAACTGCGAAATTATGGACTGCAGATGAACGGATGTACTCCAGATAGTAAGTATTCATCATATACATATATATATATATATGTATATATATATATATATATATATATATATATATATATATATATATAATAAATTAAGAATATTTCAAAAACAAGAATACTTTTAATGAATATATTTATTCAAAGTTTTTCGCCGATAGAATAGTACCAGCATCTTCAGGAAAATAATTATCTAATCTTAGATAATTATTTTCCTGAAGATGCTGGTACTATTTTATCGGCGAAATGCTTTGAATAAATATATTCATTAAAAGTATTCTTGTTTTTGAAATATTTTTAATTTATTAACTCTATTATAAGAAAACATATCACCGTATTTAATATATATATATATATATATATATATATATATATATATATATAACGAGAGAGAGAGACAGAAGTAAAAATAATGAGGAAGAGGGAGAAATGAACCAGGGAGAGATTTTCTTTTTGTTCAAACATTCTTCAGCTATTTTGTTTCTAAAACAGTGACTTTGTGTAACCATTTTGTAGATATTTATTTTCCTGCATTGTATTATCTCTAATATGACAGCATTGGAAAAGTTTTTAATAGTTTTTAGTTTCATTCGATCGTTTTGTTTCTTTGTTATTTTCTACCTGTAAAAGTTCCGGTCAAGAACGCTTGTTCGGTAGGAAACTGACGTCACAATAAATTGAACGGAACGTAATTTTTAACATACGTCATATATTTTCCTTAAAGTAAATTTGTTTGGGTTAGTTACATGTTTTCTAAGCCTTGACTAATGCATTTAAGGCCGTGACGTCTACCCAGCGCCGAGGCCATAAATTATCACAACACCTGCTCAGATATGTAGAGTCACGAAGGTTAATATCTTCTCTTTGAAATTCCTTGTTAAAAAATGATACCAAACAACATATATATGGTTTACTGCACTTTATTGTACTTTTATTTGGT
Organism: Prosapia bicincta; assembly: GCA_036971475.1. Classification (NCBI taxonomy): domain Eukaryota; kingdom Metazoa; phylum Arthropoda; class Insecta; order Hemiptera; family Cercopidae; genus Prosapia; species Prosapia bicincta. The sequence goes on along the minus strand of JBAIZL010000006.1, from coordinate 18,579,614 downwards.
ATTTATTGCATAATCTAATTAATGTATTGGTTAATTTAACCCATTATTATTCTTAGGTTGTGTAAAGTATGTATTTATTTTTCAAAATTTGATGAGCATAATTTTGTTTATGTAACAGTGATTAAATAAAATACAAAAACAAAGCCCTTTTATATATTACTAAAGTTGGTTTGTAATGTTAAAACAAATCATTCTAGTAATATATAAGTGCGTCTACATAGTCGTTCAAGATTAACTGGGAGCATCTCAGAAGTACGAGAGTCGGCAAACTTAATTACAATTCATTTTTACTTTATTATTCGAGACGCATCATGTCTGCAATGAAATGTATGGGAAATATGCATCACTCCAGGTGATGATCATCTACTATGCGCAGGTGGGAACACGCCACCACGGTTTCTTGCGTTTTAAAATTACAATTCGACTGTAAAAACTGTCAGATTATGAAAGATAGCCCGCTCGGCGCTGGGGAGACGTGGTGCTGAGGAGATGGAATCAATAAGGCGTACCTCTCTGTGGCGCGAGAAGGGAAATTATTACTGTCTAATACAAGAACAACAACGAAAACAATGGGTTTTTAAAATAAACTCTTATAAATTAATGTTCTAAACCACCCGCGGAAAGAGTGATTTTAATAAATAATTTTTGTAATACATTTCGGATGAAAATATATTACACTATTAAAGATCTGTTGCGAAATAAATTTAGAAATAAATTCAGGTTAAAACAAACATTTCAATCTAAAAACGGAGACTTTGTAGAATTTATAAGTCTTATTAAACTTCTGCATTTAATTATTCGTATTAAATGTAAGAAAGTTCTTGTCAATATCAGAAACAATATGAACAAAAACAATGTCCTCGTATTGTAACTGAAGTTTAGGGAAATGTTTCAACTTTTCTTTTCGTAGCATTGCTTATGTACTTTTATTACTCATACTTTTAAAATTAACTAAACATTTAAATCTGTAGTCTAGTGAATTTACACCTTAGAAGATTAAAGCAAGAAAGAAGGGTAGTCAGTAAAAGGAGTAGCCTATATATAAACAGTAAAAAGGTACAAAATGTTTCAGTTACAATTTAAAGAAATATTGACGTGTTCTACCCTGGCCTACAAGTTGCTACACAAATAACTTGAACGCGTTCATCTCCTTCCGTAACAAGATTTATCTGCCCGAGACAGTCTCCTCGTCTCGTATAATTAATATTCTCGGAGTTTCACGTCCCATTAGCTCCTTCTTTACGCCGGGCAGGTCGTAACGTGTTCTGACGTACAGAGAACATTGTTTACAGAGCAGTGGAATCATGTTATAAAACATTTAGGTGTTTGGTAAACTCGCACAAATCATATTATTATTTTGTATTTGCGTTTTAAAATATTCATTACATATAAATAATAGCTTCTAGACGTTTTAACTTCGCTTTCGAATACTGATAACAGGTAGGTCATAATAAAAAGATATTTTTGCAAATAATTATTTATTACACAAACGTGTTTCCATGAAAACGTCATTATCATTAGTGAGTACAAGGAGGCAATATTAAAACGTGATGTTTATTTCAATTCCTTCTATTAGTTCACAGTCTCAATATATCTATCTTTTTCAAATTTTCAATCGTTAATGGAATCATTTTGGTTCTTCCATTCAAGTTCAAATACATTTTTTTTAAAACTTATAGCTGATGCCACTTGATTTTAATATAGTTTCTTTCCAATTTTAATTCGTTAATTAAATTTTTTAAAAAATAGATTTCGTTATTTTTTTTTAGAAATTTTTTTTGCCAAAAGTGGAAGTATGCAATATAGTTATTTTGTCACATTTGTCATAAACTAAGTGATAACATATGATTTCATAAAACAGCTGATTTTACGTTATAGGTTATGTAGTATAATAAATGTTAAGCACATCGATTGTGTTTCTTTATTTATGTTAATTGTTATTATTTAATTAAAAGTAACTCAAACACAATTTTTCTTCGTCCAACTTATTGAGAATTCATTTTCTATTTTTTTAAAATTTATATTATTTGTTTAACATAAAGGTAGTTAACAGAATTCAGTGATGTTGAGTTTGTCAATAATATGCGTTAGTGGAGTAAATTATATATTATGAGTTTGTAATTAAAAATTAATTACAATTTGTTAGACACAGGTTTGCGTCGTTATTAATTTATGAGCCTAAGAATAAAGGCTACAAACGATTTTAAGGATTCCGTGTACTTTATGTGTAGTATGGTGGCATGGGTAAAATTTGGAAAAGGAAAATATGGATAAGTATAGAAAACAATATTATAATGTGTCTTTAGAGACGTTATAGCTGACATAGAGCAAAAGGACAAGTGAATACGTCTAAGGCAACTATAATAACTACAAAACATATATAATGGGTACAAACTAAATTGATAACGCGAAAGACCCGTTTAGAGTGTTCTCAGACTGAGATTACTACTATATTAGGCTCTAAAACATGTTTTTGCGATTCAAATCATAAATATATATTTGCATTAACTTTCGCTAGCTGTAGATACATTATTCCCTCTATTTAATCTCGAGATGTACCAATAGGAAACCTAAAAATAACTTATTTTATCAATACAAAAAGTAAAATTATATCAACTATAATTTCCCCAAATAAACAACCAATTAAAATAAAATTATAAACTAAATTCCTACTCAAGTCAAAAAAGAAAATTTTTATTTTAGTTTCTTTTAAGTACATACATTTGTCACAATAACAATATTAGGTGGCAAAATAGAAAACGAATTTCCTTGCAATTTTCCATTTTCCTTTCTATGTATGGTGTTAGCCTATTATTTTAGTTAATTACTATTATACGCTTTCTTTTTTTGTCGCTTGCATTGAGTTGCATTTACTTTTCGCTTTCCTTTCGTATTGTCCGTTTGTGAAGCAAGGTTCGATACCGTTAATCCAGTTTGTTTGTTTATTTTATTATTTTAATTCATTTTTAATCCTTGATAGTTATTTATGATATTGTGTGGTAAACATGGCAACAATTAAAAGATATTGTTTCGACAACACCCAGATGGGGGCAAAACAAAAATTCGTATACTTTTTTTGGAATACATTTCTAGCTACGGTAAAAATGGCATAGTGCCAAAAGGACTAGATTTTGAACATGAAGATTCTCAGCTCAAATCCGGCCTAGACCTCTCAAATTTTTATAATTTAATTATTGAATAAAGATTTCAAGAAACTCTATTTATTTATTAACGATTAAAAATTGGCACAAGATATTAGTTTGAGCTAATAGAAGGAATTAAAGAAAAGGCACGTAACACAACTTATCACCGATTGTGGTAAGGATGAACAACAAGAGTTTGTAATTAAGGAATTTTAAACCCATCTTGAAAAATCTTCGGTTACAAAGAAAGTTTATTTTCATTGGCTTCACCTTTTAATTTGTGCGAGTAATTGGATCCAAACACCTTGCGCGAACCATGTAATCACTTTTACAGGACCAGATCCTCTGTTCTCTATTACTGCCGTCAACGTGTCGCAAAACAATCCACTCTCTAAGGCCAGATGAGAGAGAAAATATTTAGTTACACTTTCTGAAAATGTATTAATAAATACGAAGACGTATGAAGGGAAACTCCCCTCGCAGAGTTTTGGATCTGGAAAGTGATGAACCAGAATACAATGCCTCGTAGAATAACGCTTACTTTTGTTTCCCAATTTAGAGGCAAAATGCTTCCAGTGTTATTGTTTCTCTGATTTATAATTAGAGAAGGAATCTCCTCAAGAGAATTTAATGCCTTACTTTTCTAAAGGTAAACAATGGCTGAACCGTCCTTTATAAACAAGTAGGAGCGACTTTATTTATTGTTCTTTTACAATAATATTAAATAGCGTTTTAGTAACTTAGATCTCGTGATTTGTACAACGTTTTTATTCAGAAACAAGAAAATATTTTAATCCAAAGAAAATCTTTCTGAATTTAAATAGACTACTTGTCGTGTATTTAATACCAAAACAAACCACTTAGCATATACTGCAGACTGTTCGGTTAAGTGATGTCTACGTTCTATAGCGTCTTTACACGTTCAGAATTTGGCTTCGTTTATGTTTATTTGCATTATATAGAAGTGTGAAATGAAGAGATTTTTACCTCCTAATATTATTTATTTATTATAACATATTTTACAATTATTAATATTTTATTATTATGAAATATCCTGAAGAGTCTGTAATGGAAAAATTAGCAGAGAAAGTATTCTCGGACAGACAGTGAACCAATTATATCAAACTTGCAGTATTTGTGTTGTACATCTTGAGGTCTTTTTGTAGAGATTACACTTTCGTGAATTAAATTGGCAAAACAATCACTACTATTTATTTATTTATTGAGCTGACGCGTTTCGCGATAGGTCAATGCATCATTCAATGGTGTGAATTACTGACAAGACAGTTGCTCAGGTGTGTTGTGTTGGTGTGAGTCTCTGGTGCATTTCTGTTCTGTATTGTTCATAGAGTAGTTGTTAATTATGTACTGAAATACACCAGTCAGTAGTTCACAGCATTGAATAATGGGGTGACCTTGCGTAAAATGCGATTATACAAGTTGGAACTTGTAACAAATTCAGTCACGTAATTACTTGGTGAAGAACTTTAGGCCTTCATTTCATTCAATTCCTTATATTACTTTACATTCTTCCTACAATATATCTTGTTTAAATTTTCAGTCCTAAAATTGTTTTGTATCCAATCACTCAATTTCAATTACAATTTTTTAAAGTTTGTAGTAGATGAAATTTGGTGTTAATTCATTACAGAAATAATAATGCAATAATTAAATTTAATTAAACTATTCTATTAATTAATTTAGCTTTCAAATTTGCCACCTAATATTGTGATTCTGTCAATAGTATATTATAATATATATATATATATATATAAAATATATTTTTATATTACATACTATTATATATATATATATATATATATATATATATATATATATATATATATATAAATATCGCAATATGTTTTCTTGTGTATTAATAAAGAACAAAAGTCAAAATACAAATACAAGAATTATATTTGAATTTACAATTCATATATATATATATATATATATATATATATATATATATATATATATATATATATATATATATATATAATATATATATATTATAATATATATTATAATATTAAATTATAATATAATTATATTATATATATATAATATATAATATAATAATATATATATATATATATATATATATATATATATATAATTGTAACTACTGTATTTAATAAAAAGAATCAAAAATGAAATTTTCCTTTGTTGATACAAGTAAGAATTTACTTAAAACTATCTTTATGTTACTCGTATATACACATGATTATAAGCCATTTAAATATTAGGCTACGTAGGAAAGGTCATTTAAAAATAAATTTCGAAACAACATGGGCGGAAATAATTAAATACTGTTATTTCACAAATAACTAACATAAGCGTATCCAAGCGATGTTTCTTGAGAAACAAATGTACAGTATGGTAAACATACGTTAAACCTGTCCAAACAAACTTCCACTGTACATACGCCTCGACTGGAACTGTGTTAGACAGATTGCCCGCAATTTCCATAGTCAAATTTCCTCACCCTTACTTGCGTCCCCCCCTCCACTAGTCATCTGTTACAAGAGGCAAGGTTGGCGTGTGTTGTAACGAGCTGACTTAAAGTATGTGTTATATATATAGACTGCAAACTAACACCCCTCATTATGGTGTCGTGGCAGAAATAAATGTCTATACCTCGATAAGGCACCCCCAGTTCCTCCATGCAGCATAATAGGATGCCCCCCAATCCGTCGGCTCCAGTAACCACCTTACTACATATTTTTGTATTTGTACAGCTACTACGTCATTGAATTTGGGGCGAAGGAGAGGGTTTTGTTGGTTATGGTGTTGTAGAAGATCCCGGAATTGCTAATTTTATTCTTTTGAATTCTCACAGAGAAGTTTGTTCCTATAAATTGCTACCGGAACCCGATAAATAGCACCACAAGCAAGGCGACAAACCCTACGCCCTTTGTTGGAACGCTAAAATGGTTTTTTGAATATAGTTCGCCCTAAAAAGTTCGGATTCGTGCAGGGAGAGTTTTATACTTATTTAGAACACGAATTTTGTCTCATTTCTCCCCCCTTACGTTTGACCTAACTGTAATGAAAGTGGTGAAACAGGACGGACTTCTTTTCCTTATAATTTTGTACGTGCCCTTTGACTTTTTTCCTTTTGCACTTTCCGCACTGAGGAGGTGGAGGAAATAATACATTACGTCGAGTGTGAACTACTGAAAAAGTTCAAAGAATTTCACGAGCAGTGTTATAAGTGTGTGCACATAACAAACAATTCACAAAGTGGTCCTGTAATTCATTCATCTGTCCTCTTTCTACCTCCATCCCAGTATAGATCACCACTACCAGGCATATCCCACCTTATAACCGTTTCTACTTGCCAAATATTTTCTATTGCACTAGAAAATTCGCCACCGTGAAATTCACAAACAAAATCAGGAGAAATCACGAACAACATATCTCAAAAATCACCTTTCGGAACTGGTCGGAAAAAACCAGGCTATAAAGAACTTCTACTCTCCAGTACGACGAAAACATCAGACAGGACATCAACCTACAGCACACGAGCTTTGACATCTTTCAAGAACCAGGTTCCCGGTCAAACTACCCTCCTTTGTGAATATAAACTTGAATCTCCTTGAACCCTGCTCCAAAAAAGAGCCTCAAGAAACAATCAAGAGGAACGGAATGGAAACTATTGCCAAGATTTTAAAACCACACTTGGTCGCTGCTTACACCGACGGCTTACACTGACTGCGATAGAGGTGGATCCGGAATCTTTATAACCTACCCTGATGGCTCAACTTCCAGACACAAAACTGCATCAGGCAAAATAGCCTCCAACGTCACAAGCGAACTCATCGCAATCAAAGAAGCTCTGAGTATTTACCTCACTTGGACAACACTCAACCCCTCTGATGGCATAGTAATCTTCACGGACTGCAGATCTGCTCTTCAGGCCCTCCAAAAAGGAAATACAAACCTCGCCCAAAAGATCAATATCCTAATGCCCTTAATAGAGGAAAAGAAGAAGCTTTGTACGCTTCAATGGATCCCGGCACACGTCGACTTCAAAAGGAACGAAGAGGCCGATTCTCTGGCCAAGGAAGCGAGGACCATCGAACCAGCCTCCGTGATTACAAAATCTTCCGACGTTAATGCCGTTGCAAAACAGAAGCTCTGCCATAACAACCGAAGAAAATCATCACCTTCCGAGCTTAACCTCGACAGGGAAATAACAAAAACAATTGCCAGACTGAGGACAATTCACCTCAAAGACATGAGAATCTTGCCTGATGGATCAAGAACATACTTTGAATGTAGGCACTGCCCAGGGATACAGCTTAATCCCGATCATCTCTTCAACTGCCCGTCCATCATTGCAGCACTATTTAAAATTTACTTAAACTGTTCTAGGGATAACCTTTATACGGACAAAGCTGCAGTTGTGGCCAGTGCAGTGCCTCACGCCTTTGGACCCGTGTAAATGTGCTCTCTCTACCTTTCTCTGGAGATTTTTTTTCTGTTATTTTTGTTTATATTGCACTTGTCACACGACAACAACAACAACTATTGTCTTCTCTATTAACGTCCATCGCAATATAGCTTCCTCTTCGGGCCGTGTTGGTTTTAATATGAAAGGGGGGACTTATTTAAGACTAAATTGGTTTAAGTCTGTCACTTACGCCGGAGGTGATATAGTTAAGCCAATGTAAAAAGATTGTATAGTGGACAACCGTATAGCAAAGGTATATAATAGGGAAGCACAGGATCCAGAAATCTTTCACATACCCAATTAAAAGTTTATTGATAATGATGTGTGGATGACGGACCCGGGGGCTTTGAAAACATTACTAAAAATGTGTACTGTGTTGTCACCTCCAAACATAAAGCTCCAATTCTGAATAAGCCAGGAAGGATGGCCGGACAGTTGCAAATGTGTGCTGGTGGTAGTTCTGTATCTACCCAGCTGAGACAGTTTTGCTAGGTTTCCTTTCCTCTCTGTCCATGTTAATTTCTCTTTCTGCTTAAAGAGTATGTTACCAGCCGATCCTCCATGGCCTTTGTTTCAATGGGGCTATAATCGAGGGAGGAGTGCGTATAAACACCAGAGAGTTCGTCCACAGAAGACAGATAGGGGAATGGCTATTTGGGTTTATCCTTTGAGTGGTAGAAGAGGAATAAAATAACTTCCGCGAACTAAATGGGCAGAACACCAGTCTTTCAAGGAAAACACACTGCTCTCTGTGATAGACAGATTAACCCTATATTCCCTAATATAAACCCTATAGTATCAAATATCCGTTAACCTTATGCATCTATGTTTATACACTCACGTATAAACGTCCATACTTGTGACTTTAACCGTTATCTCTGTAACAGACAACAAAACAAGTATAAACATCATAGAGTTAGTGTGACAGAGAAAGACACATATACGTTAAATAAACAGAAAAACGAGAAAATTATCTAAACACATAATAAAAAAAAATAAATAAAACAAAAAGATAAAGATGGAAATAGTGTAAATATACAGATAGAGAAGAAATCTCTATTTTCTCTCATAATATGTTTGAATCTTGTAATTTCAACTCTACTTGAAATTCATTATTTTTAAACCTGTAGCATTGTTGAAAGATTTCTCATGTCGCCTGACTGTACACACACATTGTCCGATAGTTTTTCTGATAAAGCTATTGAAAATAGCGTTGCCCAAGCCAGCATATAGGAAGGAAGTGCTCAGATTGTTGTTGAAGAAGCGAGCTGCGATTATAGTTTTGTTTACCTTAAATCAATCTTTACAGTAACGTTTTACTCAGTCAGTTTTTCTTTGATTATTTTTTATATCTGGTTTTATTTTGTTGTCAGTATTTCTCTAATTGCAATAAACGTTTATGTGATTATGATTGATATTAAACTTTACTACGTCATTCAAAAACATATATGACAATATCTTCTGCTTAGAAATTTTAATGTTTTTTTGAAAGATTTAGGAATTATTTATAACTTCAGTATAAGGTTCAACATGTTTTTACCAATTTGTAATCTTAAAAATATTTTTTCTGTTAAACTTGTAACCATTCCCGTTATATAGAACTGTATAAAGTTATTAGTATTTGTAATATTATATTATTATTTTATACTTTTTACATTTATTCTTGTTTTTCTTTTTATTAGTATCTATTATTTTCGTCTTCTTGTTCAACCGCTTTCCTTTATATTTTCTTCATCGAACAAAATAGGCGATCTTTTCCCTCTAAACAAACTCTTACGCCAGATAGTTTAGCATTCTACACATTCTAGAAATCTCTTGGGATCTTTATAAACGGGTTTTGCATGATAACTTTATTAACATATTAAAAAAAAAATCTGAACAAAACCTCTCTTGTTTAGACATTTTAAATACTTTACTCAAAAATTTTAGGAAATATTTATATCATCAGTATACCCTATACATGTCTATAACAATTTTTAATAAAATATTTGTCCGTCAAACCTGAGGCATATTCCGTTATATAGAATCGTTTATTATTATTATAATTAATATTAGGACATTTTTATTTGTTAATTTTTTGATATTGGCCCCTTTAAACCTCTAATAAACTTTGTCGCCGGATAGTAAAGGATTATCGCCCTCCTACAAACCTCTTGGAATCGTTACAAACTCATTCTCATGTTAATCCTTTTTTATATTGGTACATTTTACAATAATAGCAATGAAGCTGATGATGCCCTCGTTAAATCATAAATTTCAAAAAAACACAATCTTATTGTAAAAGTTTTTAAATTTTGAGACTCAAAATACATTTAAAAGTCTACTCGCGAATAAACCAAGTTAAATACTTGTTTAAATACCTGAAAGTATAAGTAATAAGTGAATACAGGAAATCAGGGTTGTGAGTATATATATATATATATATATATATATATATATATATATATATATATTTATATATATATATATATATATATATATATATATATATATATACATGTTAATGTTTTGTCCCAAAAGAAAAATGAGTGGGCTACAGTCTACGTACGTCGAGTGTTTTTACAAAGCTTGATCTATCAAAGTCTTAGATCTGGTCAGTTCATATACCAAACGTTACCCTACCTCGACAGCAAGACACAGATACATTCAATCACAAGGCTCTGGGCTCCAATATGATTGCAAATCTGTTCTTGACGTAGGGGCTGCAACCGTATCAGCAACATTTCGTCATATTCCACGAGAATCAAACCACCTCTTCGTGTTTGTATTTGGGGTTGATTTAATTAATTGAAATTAAATACCAATGAATTTATTAAGTTATAATTTATAAACTTACCGATTATTGTTCTGAAAAACCAAGGGAAAAACTTCTACTTGCAAGAAGACATGTGTAAAGCATTACTGGCCTTTAAATATGAATAATAACAAACAATTACTATCAGCTGTTTAAATGTGTTTGAAAGTGAATTTTACATGCGATTATCATTTGATTAAACTAAGGATGTAATGCAGTGAAGATAATTGAAAATTATGGAGATTCAAGGCCCGATGGCTGTGCTCTGACAGAATTTCTAAATGAAATTAGATCCAGGTGTTAACCAGGGACCATAAGAATGTCTAAAATTTCCGCTCAATAGAACCAGTAGTTTAGAATGATTTAGTAAAACACACACACACACCAATATATTCTAATATAATAGTATTGATCTAAAGATGTATAATAAGGTATATCCATGAAAGATAGTTTTCATGGAAGGAAAAAGAAACACATCTGAACGGAACTAATATCGAAGGAAAGTGGACAGAGCGACAATAAGACAACCACTGCTGGTAACTTTCAGTCTGTATCGCGGGGGGGGGGTATATTGGTTGTGAAATATATTGCTTCTGTTGAGATGGCCGTAGGTGGGTCGCAAAGAAATGGTAAATATATACTGTCAGTTAGTGCGTTGGGGCGTGGAAACTATTCAAAGTCTCATAGATATGGCGCACAGAATTTGGTTGAATTCTCTGAATATACGAAATGGCAATATATTGATGTCAGTGTCTGGCCATTCAGTCAAATATGGACTGAAAAGACATTCAAATGTAATTGAAAATGTATTTCAACCCGTTTTATACATGGTCACCCTTTTATAATGTGTGTTAATCGCAGTGTGAATAGGAGCCCATGGTAAAGCGATTTTATATGTCCCTTCTTGTCGTCCAATATAAGCAAGTCGTCCTTAGTCGCAAAAAAATTTGTCTTTAAACATCGTCAATTACTCCAACTCAAAAAATGTAAAGATTTGTCTATAAACCAGGTAAAATGAGTGTGACAACCACACTAAGGTTATAAACACGGTGGCGATGAGTCCCGGAAAAATTGGGAGTGTCCCGATTTTTAAAGTTGTTCCCCCGAGTCCCATAAAATTCGTTAATTTCGAGTGCATTTAAACTCTAACTAATGCGTACAATTATTTATCTGAGCCGTAGGTCTATAAAAGTAAAGTATTGGGCAATGACTTATCGACAAATGTGCCTAAACAGATATTGTTAACTATTAGAAGGTTGGGAGGAGAAACATACAATTTTCAAGAAATATTTATATAAAAGTAAAGTATTGTGCAATGACGTATCGGCAAATGTGCCTAAACAGATATTGTTAACTATTAGAAAGTTGGGAGGAGAAACATACAATTTTCAAGAAATATTTATATAAAAGTAAAGTATTGTGCAATGACGTATCGGCAAATGTGCCTAAACAGATATTGTTAACTATTAGAAAGTTGGGAGGAGAAACATACAATTTTCAAGAAATATTTATATAAAAATAAAGTATTGTGCAATGACGTATCGGCAATGTATCGGCAAATGTGCCTAAACAGATATTGTTAACTATTAGAAAGTTGGGAGGAGAAACATACAATTTTCAAGAAATATTTATATAAAAATAAAGTATTGTGCAATGACGTATCGGCAATTTATCGGTAAATGTGCCTAAACAGATATTGGTTACTAATAGAAAGTTGGGAGGAGAAACATACAATTTTCAAGAAATATTTATATAAAAATAAAGTATTGTGCAATGACGTATCGGCAATGTATCGGCAAATGTGCCTAAACAGATATTGTTAACTATTAGAAAGTTGGGAGGAGAAACATATAATTTTCAAGAAATATTTTTATAAAAATAAAGTATTGTGCAATGACGTATCGACAATGTATCGGCAAATGTGCCTAAACAGATATTGGTTACTATTAGAAAGTTGGGAGGAGAAACATACAATTTTCAAGAAATATTTATATAAAAATAAAGTATTGTGCAATGACGTATCGGCAATTTATCGGTAAATGTGCCTAAACAGATATTGTTAACTATTAGAAAGTTGGGAGGAGAAACATACAATTTTCAAGAAATATTTATATAAAAATAAAGTATTGTGCAATGACGTATCGGCAATGTATCGGCAAATGTGTCTAAACAGATATTGGTTACAATTAGAAAGTTGGGAGGAGAAACATACAATTTTCAAGAAATATTTATATAAAAATAAAGTATTGTGCAATGACGTATCGGCAATGTATCGGCAAATGTGCCTAAACAGATATTGGTTACAATTTGAAAGTTGGGAGGAGAAACATACAATTTTCAAGAAATATTTATATAAAAATAAAGTATTGTGCAATGATGTATCGGCAATGTATCGGCAAATGTGCCTAAACAGATATTGTTAACTATTAGAAAGTTGGGAGGAGAAACATACAATTTTCGAGAAATATTTATATAAAAATAAAGTATTGTGCAATGACGTATCGGCAATGTATCGGCAAATGTGCCTAAACAGATATTGGTTACTATTAGAAAGTTGGAAGGAGAAACATACAATTTTCAAGAAATATTTATATAAAAATAAAGTATTGTGCAACTTGAAAGTTTCATGAATGAATTTTTAACAACATTACCCAACTATAAACAAGACGTTATTGAAAAATATAAAATATTTTTTTCTTTAATTAAATATCATTCAGATATAATTCCATAAAACCGATACTTGAGAGGGTTTGCGGAATTGTATCGCTTCATAGTTTCCATTCCATTCAGCCGAGGCGATATTATTTTAACCAAGTATAAACACAAAATGACCGCCATTACTTGTCGCATTGTACCTTTTTCCACATTCTATGGACATTATCTCCTGTGTATCAGTTTTGCTTTCTGTTCATGACACCTTTCCTACAGCAAGACGTATAAATGTCATTAAAGTAATAACAATTTCAAAATGTAATATATTCTTATTTTATTGATACAAATTGAAAATAAAAATTTAATTATTTCAAAAACGTGATAAAACGTAAAAAACGTCTTAGTAGGTGAGGTTTATATTTTATGTTTATAATGTGAGGTTTTAATGGCAGGAAGATGTTTTACACTGGAATTATGGAAGATTGCTGGAACACTAGCAAGGAATGAATTACAGAAACGTTCACACAAAAACGTTTTTCTAAGTCAACATTTACGTAGTAAAGACTGACGTTTTTGGTCTTTGGATGAAATTGGTTTCCAGTGCTACAAATCATGATAGGTTTTGGCTTGCAAGTTATATTCAAAATAATATGAGAACTTCTTAACAAATTGTTCAAATTATACATTTCTCGATGTATTGACTTTTCATAATTATGTAATCACTAAAACATGAATGATTAGGAAAAATAAAATTATAATTCAAATTTTGACTTGTAGTAGCCCAAGGATTTAGGTTATATGGAGGTAATAATCTCAGGCATTTAGAAGTTATATGTAAGAATAATATGAAGAGATTTTAATACAAAATTAAAGGTTTTAAATTTATATTCACTGTCACGGTCAAAACATTTTTCCTTCTGATATTTTAAAAAGGTAGAGCCAACCAATACTGCTTTCGTAGCCATTTTAATGGTAAGAGTAGCATATTAGTAATAAATATCTAGTCCAGGCCTTATGTGACACATATAAATATGTGAAATAAGTTTGAATAGTTCGGTCACAAATCGAGTGAGCAAGATATGTAAATGAAGATAATTCCCAGAGGGTTACTTAAACAACGGAATTAGATCACGTCGAAGATCAAGCTATTTCACTGTTATGCGTAAATTTGTTTGTTGGTTTGGAAGTAAACAAACCTACGTTATAATAAAAATGCATTTTATCATATTTTTCATTTGAGAGAGAAAATTAGACCGAAGGAAGCGCGTATAAAGTTTCCTCGCAGACTGAAACAACAACGCCATTATCAGGCTTTGTAAAATGGCCAAAGAGTTGTATTATTTCGTATATTTTGATGGTGGAGCTATACGAGGGACGGAGATACTGAAACCGAGTTTCTTAAATCTCGTTTTTTTCAACCCATTTTATTCAACCCATTTCATTTTCTCCTAACCCTCATCGCTTTGGTAAACAATGTACAGACTAATATGGATACTTCGCACCGGTTTCATTTCTTACATTATGCATACTTATATTTTAACAAATCATTTTTTAAAACTCAAAAACATAAGTAGAATATATCAAATCAACGTTGCCATATGTTTGCAGCTTAAGGCTGTACGTTGTCAGTTTTCAGATCCTTTTCATGGTAAAAATGTTTATTTCCATAACTTTACGAGGGCTTTACTTTATTTGTACGCGCTCACAATGTCGCACACATATCTTGTAGGCTTGGTAGAGCTTTTGTCTCCGCGTAACTTTAATTACGGTTCATTGCTTTGTTTTACCCTCAGACAGACGTAACCTGGTGTAAGTAGTGACACCAGAACGTATCTGAGACGTATAAAGTATTCGTATAGAGTTGTGCAATCTTGTCTGGGTAGCAATGCTACTGGGATCTAATTGTAGCCAATGCCGTTCATACAATTATCACCGGTTACACAACAACTTTAACAAACAAAACCCAAAAACACACACAAAGACATACAAAACTCCTCTAGTGTGTATAACTAAACATGAAGCTTATGTGTGAGTGACTACATGGGGAAGTGCGTCGATTGTTTAATACAAATAATCTCGATTGTTAAAGGAAAAGAGTCCCGAATGTTATTTATTAAGTGTTTCAATTTTTATAGGGAATGCGTCCCGATTGTTTAATATAAAGTGTCTTAATTGTTGTATAATTACTACGAAAAGAAAGGAATGAAGTAAAATATCAGAAGCAGAGTTGGAAGGAATGCGGACAAAGCGACAATGACACCGGCTCTGCTGGACACTTTGTGGGTATCGGGGGAGGGGGGAAGTATATTGGTTGCTAAATATATTGGTCTGGATTCGGTCGCAATGGAATGGAAAAATATAATCCAATAAGTCGTAAACCTTCCAATCATTGACTACTGAGTCTGGATATGCAAATGTCACTTATTTACTATGAATAATGAATAGGGATTGTTTAGATATTATTTATATGCATATCTCATTGTAAATTATTTTTTTCAAATAACGATGTAATAAGTGGTTGGCAACAGAAGTCACCAAAACCTATTACACACAAGGATGAGGAACCCATTTCCCCTAACTTCCTTGAAACCTTTCTTTAGTTTTATTTAACTTGTAAAGTACAGTAGATGGTGTCCTTGAGCATTGTTAGAAAAGCTAATTAGTCTTCGTAAATACATCTAAACTAAAATGTCAAAAGTCATAGATTGTCATGAACAACAAAGTCTTGTTAAAACTGTTCTAAATCCTAACCTATAATATAAAATCTGCTGTTGTATGAAATCATAAGTTATGGCAATTAAACCAAAAAATAACTTCCTACAGCGCATAAACTATATAGGACTACAGCTATACAGATGTGTTTGAATGTGAAGATTTTAACGTCGTGCTAACCTAAAGAGTTTTTCTTACAAATTGTCTTTTCAAAAAAAGTATTTAAAAATTGTCACTTTCTGTTTTTACGGACCTCTGTAAAACTCTCCCGCACCGTTTCTTTGCCTAAAATATACGCAATAAAAACTTCTTCACCCCCATTCTAAAGCCCGGTTGTTGTTTCGACTGTGGGAAACTTTGCGTTCAAACTAATTTTCCGTTTCCGTTGGCAAAATAATATAAACTGAAAACATTTCACATTCAAGTCGTGTTTATCTGTTAAGCTGGCACAGTGTTAATTAGTCTGGTATTTGAGGTTAACTCGTTCCGTCGATAATGAATTGAGCTCCATCGATACAGAATATTATTTGGTTAATCGACGTGGACAAATGGCGAATGCCGAACACGCAAATTTATTTGTGTTTAGTGATGTCCGGCAGAATATTTCAACGTATCAACCCTGACTTTACCTCTGTTTCTGTTTGCATCAGTATTTTAACGCGCGGTCAGGTAATAGCTAATTACAGTTTTATCATCATAAATATTCTATCTTGTTTTAAAAAAACTCACTGAAAAAGTGTGTATCAATAAACGTTAATTAAAAAAAATTAATATCCTTGGTAAATTATATGTTGACTAATATTTACTGTTCATGTACATAAAAGTATTATTTGTCATTCAATGATTTAGTGTTCTGTGCTTTACGGAAATAGGTGTTTATTTTCTCTTCCTAACCTAAAAGAAATTATTTCTTCTTATATAGATAATCTTCCAGCTGTACATTTATTCATTCGTTTCGTCCTATTTTTGACTTTTGCTGGTTTTTTGTCTGGCAATATCAATAAACTTAATTTTTTTTTACTATCTTAGTCTCGTCACTAATGAAATAACCTTCGCAAGTGAACACCTGCAATGTTGCAACTTCAATTATTGTGTGATTTTCGTTTTTTACCAACAACCGTTTGTTGTTCATTTCAACAGAAGGAAGTAATTTTGAGGAGTAAACTAAGGGATGATTAGAAAGAGAATACGGATGCAAACTGAGGAGGTAAAGTAAAGTAAGTTAATAATTATGTCGCAACCCAAATCTTCGGACGTAAATTAGAAAGATTTATAAGCTGAGGTACGTCTAAAGGTTTGATAACTAGTAACTTTTATTAAGGTCAAGACAGTGTGGCACTTTAATTAATTACAGTCTCTGACGCTTTCATAGTCACGCCCTCAAACTATCTGTTGCCTGCCATCTTACTGTGCGTCACTCTCAGCACAGAATTGTCCGTCTCCGATCTGGTGCATGTAATGCGATTACATTATAAAGACCAGTGAAAGGGTCGACTTTCATGCCAATTGATTTTCTTCTATTTATTTAATTGGAAGAATTTAGTAGTATGATTTCATAGTTAAACCATATGATCACTGAAATAGTTGTAAGATTTTATTTAAATTTATTTACATAGTCTTACAAACACAAACAAGTAAAATGACGCAAAATCTGTTAGACTTAGATATAATAATGATATATATGATCTCCGTTCAATTTAGGGCAACACTCGTGCCATTATTGAAGGTTTCGCTTCATTTTGGCTTGGTGAGTCATAACGCAAAATTGTTTCTTTCAACATTTCCCAGACGTAGGCATCAGATTGGGGACTGGGCTGGGTAAGTAAGGTTTGTTCTAAGGAAGATGAGGCGGTTGCCAAACGTTTGTTGAAGACAAGCAATTTTTTCGTGGGCTGTGTGGCTAGTGGCGCCATCTTGTTGGAACCATTGAGAAAAAAGAGATTACGGGCAGAGGGAAATCTCCTGAGGTCTCTTATAAAAGCTGAATACGCGGCAAAGATCAAAGGTTGGCACAGCTGATCGAGAAGGCAACTACAGATGGTTGAGTTACAGTACTGTTTGGCGCATATGGTATTTTCAGATTTTTAGACAAACATTGGTAATAAATGTAAATAAATAAAATTTAAACACTGCCTGTCTAACTTCTTTGGTGCGATTTTGCCCTAACTTTTATAACATTACCGTTTTATTGTAGATGTCTCCTAATGTGTGACTTATACGCTATGCGAGTGTCTTCTACTATCACTTTCCAACCCCTTCACATTCGCCCCATGATCGCGTTTCCACATCCCCGTTAAGTTAGCGGAATATATATTAGACTTTCTCCATGCAGACTGTTTTCCTTCCAAGGATAATCCCAACAAAGTTCTATCATTGGTTTTTACCCTTCTGCAGTCACGTGGCGAATCCGCAATAAAAGGGAATAAGCAGATATTATTTCCCAATTTCCAGTTTCATTGGATTTTTTTTAAAGGTTGTGCGATAGAATTAATGTTACCTTTGCATATAGGCTGCACTATAAATGTACCCAGTTTGGTATTTATATAGTGGGACTTTGTAATGTCTATCTAATTCGAGAACAAACTAAGCAGATGTAGGAGCTCGGCCAGACAAACCAGGTTGTCTCTAAGGCTACACCTCACTGCCCCTCTCTTGCCTACGTCACATTACTGCGCCTCTCCAAGTGATAAGACCATAAGCTTAATTAAGTGGAAGCTGATGCTGATTGAATGCTAACGTAACCTCGCATTAATCAGTTGTACAGAGTTATTCTAAATGGTAGACCCAATTTCCCTAAAGTTTTCCTAATTGCATACAAAGACATCTGCATCTATCACTGAAGAAGGAATATCGTATAAAGACAAACAAGAAAGGGTTTTAGTAGTCTAACGGAGGAGGAATGGGCTCAGAGACAAAATGCCGGACTTATTGGATTAGAGTGACAAGTTGGGGCATTACTTTGGCGAATGTGATCTTGTCAGACGCTTCTTTATTCAATGGTTTTTATTTACGTGCAATATTTGGAAAGAAAATTTGCCTATATGGTTTCTAAAAATGTTATATCTCCCGGTAAGGGGATTCAAACTGACCAAAGAAGACAAATTTTCAACTTATTTTTTTAACTAGTTCTCTGCTTTTATTTCCATTTGTATATATTTAGTTAGTTGAGAAGTTACTTCCGGGCATCGTCTAACATATTCTCGCTTTTACGTTTTTTCTAATACTTTGTAAAACTATACCTTTACAAAAGTACTGTGTGTGCTAAAGTCAGGTTTTATTTTAGTGTGCTTGACGTGTCTTACAAATGGTCGACAAATGAGATACATTAAATGCGAAAACTTCCCACATAACGTTTCGATATAATCCGTTATGTGTTTCATTGTTCTTTTGTTGTTCATTGGAACAACTACTTAAAATTATCCCTTATGCTGATATCATATTTCACTAATTAACCTTTTTTCTACTCTTTATAACTTGTCATAGGTTTACCATTTTAGTCTAATCTAAAGAATGTATAAATTAGGATAAATATAGCTGTGATTGCGTTACACACGATACAATTACGCCTGTCAGGTTTTAGATAACCAAAGTGTCCAAAACCGCCCTGTTTAGGTCTGGGTAGAGAGTTTCGAGTATGTATAGTACATTCGGTCCTAGATTTCATATGAATGAGTTTTTGTCCATTCTTCTCCGATATTCTTCTAAATAGCAGCTTTTTCTATCTGAGGTCTTTGCTTACACAGTATAAACATTATTGAAACTGTTGTAAGATTTTATTTATTTCATTTCATGTTATTTGCGTAGTTTAGATAGCCTCGGGTATAAACATGTTCTATATGACCACCGTTCAGTTTGAGGCAACGCTCGTGCAGTTCTTGGTTTTGCATCATAAAAAACTACAACTGATTCAGTTTCATCACTGTTTATTTTTGACGCATATGGTACCTTGGCGGTCTTTCCATTCCAACCTTCAAACAACAAAGTTGTAATAGTAATTGGCAATACTATTATATTCTATGCTATTCTGCATTAGTAATAGTATTATTTATGCAGATTGTCTATAACGGTGTTTTATGATCCATCTTAGAGATTGACTATACTGTCTAGCCTTATGATCTTCTACCCTTAGTTATAAAAAATATTTAGGTGAAATGTGTACTTCCGTTTTAAAAATTTAAATTTTATGTTGACACAAGAAAAGTGGTCAATATACTAAAACAATAATACACATAAACCTCTTATTTGATATAATTTAAAATGTTACAGTTTTATTTAAACTTGTCTGATCCTGGTAATAAATAGCAACTGTAATAATCTGAAGACTGTATAAATTAGAGTAAAATATAGTCGTAATTACTTTAAACACGACAGAATAACGCCTGTCAGGTTGTAGATAACTTTAGTGTAAAAATTGTTTATCTCTGGGAAGTGTATATAGTACATTCGGTCTTACATTTCATATAAACGAGTTTTTCTACGAGGTTTTTTCAAATAACAGCTTTTTCTTTCTGAGGTCCTTGCTTAAGAATGCGCCAAAATAAACAGTACCGAAACTGTTGTAAGATTTTATTTTATTTCATTTCATTTGCTTATGAGATAGATTATACTGTCACCTTTAGTAATAAAAAAATTATTAAAGTGAAATGTGGACTTCCGTTTTAGGAATTTAAGATTTCAGGTTGACACGAAAAATGGTCAATTTACGAGAACACTAGTAGCCTACATATCAAAACCTTGTTTGATATAATTAAAAATGTTTCAGTTCTATATACATTTGTTTGATCTTGATAAGAAATAGAAAAATCCTCAGAAAATCCTATTCCTATTTAAAAGCAGTTTATTCAAGAATAAAACTTCTTTCTCAATGAAAACTTTTCATAATGCGCAAAGTCTACGGTCTTAACTCGACAGCTATAAATAACGTTTTTATTCGTGCTTATATAGGGCGGTGCAGTAATTGTTTACTTCCAACAAAGTAAAGCTTTAAATTCTCTGTATAAGATTTCGTCTTTACTGTTTAAACAAAGGCAAACATTTATACTGGAAGCATTTTGCCTCTGAATTCCTGAACAAAAGTAAATGCTACTGTTTTCCGCGGTATTGTATTCAGATGATATTGTTGTTAAGTTCGAAGCTCCAGTGATGCGGTCCCTTTATGTGATCGCGTATTTATTAATAGAATTCCAGAAAGGGAATCGTATTAGACATCCGACAAACTGAGTGGCATGCCAATGCTAAAGGATCGGGGTGTTTATTTATCGTGTTGCAGATATATGTTTTTTGCTAGTTACGTGATCTAGCTCACGCGGCAATCTCAATCTCACCGTGGCAACGTGTTACAACATTAAGTCACTAAATTTTTCACGTTTAGGGTTTGTTTTTGTTTGTCTCAGTGCCGAAAATACTCTTTGTTTTCTAAGCAATGTTTAGAGTGAACGAAAACTTTATTTTTCGTGTTTGTCTTCAATTCCTTCTGTTAGTTCTCACTTTCCTCGTATATATCTGGTTCAAAATTTCAATCACAATTAAAATACTCTTTGTTTTCTAAGCAATGTTTAGAGTGAACGAAAACTTTATTTTTCGTGTTTGTCTTCAATCCCTTCTGTTAGTTCTCACTTTCCTCGTATATATCTTGTTCAAAATTTCAATCACAATTAAAATACTCTTTGTTTTCTAAGCAATGTTTAGAGTGAACGAAAACTTTATTTTTCGTGTTTGTCTTCAATCCCTTCTGTTAGTTCTCACTTTCCTCGTATATATCTTGTTCAAAATTTCAATCACAATTAAAATACTCTTTGTTTTCTAAGCAATGTTTAGAGTGAACGAAAACTTTATTTTTCGTGTTTGTCTTCAATCCCTTCTGTTAGTTCTCACTTTCCTCGTATATATCTTGTTCAAAATTTCAATCACTATTAAAATACTCTTTGTTTTCTAAGCAATGTTTAGAGTGAACGAAAACTTTATTTTTCGTGTTTGTCTTCAATCCCTTCTGTTAGTTCTCACTTTCCTCGTATATATCTTGTTCAAAATTTCAATCACAATTAAAATACTCTTTGTTTTCTAAGCAATGTTTAGAGTGAACGAAAACTTTATTTTTCGTGTTTGTCTTCAATCCCTTCTGTTAGTTCTCACTTTCCTCGTATATATCTTGTTCAAAATTTCAATCACAATTAAAATACTCTTTGTTTTCTAAGCAATGTTTAGAGTGAACGAAAACTTTATTTTTCGTGTTTGTCTTCAATCCCTTCTGTTAGTTCTCACTTTCCTCGTATATATCTTGTTCAAAATTTCAATCACAATTAAAATACTCTTTGTTTTCTAAGCAATGTTTAGAGTGAACGAAAACTTTATTTTTCGTGTTTGTCTTCAATCCCTTCTGTTAGTTCTCACTTTCCTCGTATATATCTTGTTCAAAATTTCAATCACAATTAAAATACTCTTTGTTTTCTAAGCAATGTTTAGAGTGAACGAAAACTTTATTTTTCGTGTTTGTCTTCAATCCCTTCTGTTAGTTCTCACTTTCCTCGTATATATCTTGTTCAAAATTTCAATCACAATTAAAATACTCTTTGTTTTCTAAGCAATGTTTAGAGTGAACGAAAACTTTATTTTTCGTGTTTGTCTTCAATCCCTTCTGTTAGTTCTCACTTTCCTCGTATATATCTTGTTCAAAATTTCAATCACAATTAAAATACTCTTTGTTTTCTAAGCAATGTTTAGAGTGAACGAAAACTTTATTTTTCGTGTTTGTCTTCAATCCCTTCTGTTAGTTCTCACTTTCCTCGTATATATCTTGTTCAAAATTTCAATCACAATTAAAATACTCTTTGTTTTCTAAGCAATGTTTAGAGTGAACGAAAACTTTATTTTTCGTGTTTGTCTTCAATCCCTTCTGTTAGTTCTCACTTTCCTCGTATATATCTTGTTCAAAATTTCAATCACAATTAAAATACTCTTTGTTTTCTAAGCAATGTTTAGAGTGAACGAAAACTTTATTTTTCGTGTTTGTCTTCAATCCCTTCTGTTAGTTCTCACTTTCCTCGTATATATCTTGTTCAAAATTTCAATCACAATTAAAATACTCTTTGTTTTCTAAGCAATGTTTAGAGTGAACGAAAACTTTATTTTTCGTGTTTGTCTTCAATCCCTTCTGTTAGTTCTCACTTTCCTCGTATATATCTTGTTCAAAATTTCAATCACAATTAAAATACTCTTTGTTTTCTAAGCAATGTTTAGAGTGAACGAAAACTTTATTTTTCGTGTTTGTCTTCAATCCCTTCTGTTAGTTCTCACTTTCCTCGTATATATCTTGTTCAAAATTTCAATCACAATTAAAATACTCTTTGTTTTCTAAGCAATGTTTAGAGTGAACGAAAACTTTATTTTTCGTGTTTGTCTTCAATCCCTTCTGTTAGTTCTCACTTTCCTCGTATATATCTTGTTCAAAATTTCAATCACAATTAAAATACTCTTTGTTTTCTAAGCAATGTTTAGAGTGAACGAAAACTTTATTTTTCGTGTTTGTCTTCAATCCCTTCTGTTAGTTCTCACTTTCCTCGTATATATCTTGTTCAAAATTTCAATCAGAATTAAAATACTCTTTGTTTTCTAAGCAATGTTTAGAGTGAACGAAAACTTTATTTTTCGTGTTTGTCTTCAATCCCTTCTCTTAGTTCTCACTTTCCTCGTATATATCTTGTTCAAAATTTCAATCACTATTAAAATACTCTTTGTTTTCTAAGCAATGTTTAGAGTGAACGAAAACTTTATTTTTCGTGTTTGTCTTCAATCCCTTCTGTTAGTTCTCACTTTCCTCGTATATATCTTGTTCAAAATTTCAATCACTATTAAAATACTCTTTGTTTTCTAAGCAATGTTTAGAGTGAACGAAAACTTTATTTTTCGCGTTTGTCTTCAATCCCTTCTGTTAGTTCTCACTTTCCTCGTATATATCTTGTTCAAAATTTCAATCACAATTAAAACACTCTTTGTTTTCTAAGCAATGTTTAGAGTGAACGAAAACTTTATTTTTCGTGTTTGTCTTCAATCCCTTCTGTTAGTTCTCACTTTCCTCGTATATATCTTGTTCAAAATTTCAATCACAATTAAAATACTCTTTGTTTTCTAAGCAATGTTTAGAGTGAACGAAAACTTTATTTTTCGTGTTTGTCTTCAATCCCTTCTGTTAGTTCTCACATTCCTCGTATATATCTTGTTCAAAATTTCAATCACTATTAAAATACTCTTTGTTTTCTAAGCAATGTTTAGAGTGAACGAAAACTTTATTTTTCGTGTTTGTCTTCAATCCCTTCTGTTAGTTCTCACTTTCCTCGTATATATCTTGTTCAAAATTTCAATCACTATTAAAATACTCTTTGTTTTCTAAGCAATGTTTAGAGTGAACGAAAACTTTATTTTTCGTGTTTGTCTTCAATCCCTTCTGTTAGTACTCACATTCCTCGTATATATCTTGTTCAAAATTTCAATCACTATTAAAATACTCTTTGTTTTCTAAGCAATGTTTAGAGTGAACGAAAACTTTATTTTTCGTGTTTGTCTTCAATCCCTTCTGTTAGTTCTCACATTCCTCGTATATATCTTGTTCAAAATTTCAATCACAATTAAAATACTCTTTGTTTTCTAAGCAATGTTTAGAGTGAACGAAAACTTTATTTTTCGTGTTTGTCTTCAATCCCTTCTGTTAGTTCTCACTTTCCTCGTATATATCTTGTTCAAAATTTCAATCACAATTAAAATACTCTTTGTTTTCTAAGCAATGTTTAGAGTGAACGAAAACTTTATTTTTCGTGTTTGTCTTCAATCCCTTCTGTTAGTTCACACTTTCCTCGTATATATCTTGTTCAAAATTTCAATCACTATTAAAATACTTTTTGTTTTCTAAGCAATGTTTAGAGTGAACGAAAACTTTATTTTTCGTGTTTGTCTTCAATCCCTTCTGTTAGTTCTCACTTTCCTCGTATATATCTTGTTCAAAATTTCAATCACAATTAAAATACTCTTTGTTTTCTAAGCAATGTTTAGAGTGAACGAAAACTTTATTTTTCGTGTTTGTCTTCAATCCCTTCTGTTAGTTCTCACTTTCCTCGTATATATCTTGTTCAAAATTTCAATCACAATTAAAATACTCTTTGTTTTCTAAGCAATGTTTAGAGTGAACGAAAACTTTATTTTTTGTGTTTGTCTTCAATCCCTTCTGTTAGTTCTCACTTTCCTCGTATATATCTTGTTTAAAAATTTCAATCACAATTAAAATACTCTTTGTTTTCTAAGCAATGTTTAGAGTGAACGAAAACTTTATTTTTCGTGTTTGTCTTCAATCCCTTCTGTTAGTTCTCACTTTCCTCGTATATATCTTGTTCAAAATTTCAATCACAATTAAAATACTCTTTGTTTTCTAAGCAATGTTTAGAGTGAACGAAAACTTTATTTTTCGTGTTTGTCTTCAATCCCTTCTGTTAGTTCACACTTTCCTCGTATATATCTTGTTCAAAATTTCAATCACTATTAAAATACTTTTTGTTTTCTAAGCAATGTTTAGAGTGAACGAAAACTTTATTTTTCGTGTTTGTCTTCAATCCCTTCTGTTAGTTCTCACTTTCCTCGTATATATCTTGTTCAAAATTTCAATCACAATTAAAATACTCTTTGTTTTCTAAGCAATGTTTAGAGTGAACGAAAACTTTATTTTTCGTGTTTGTCTTCAATCCCTTCTGTTAGTTCTCACTTTCCTCGTATATATCTTGTTCAAAATTTCAATCACAATTAAAATACTCTTTGTTTTCTAAGCAATGTTTAGAGTGAACGAAAACTTTATTTTTTGTGTTTGTCTTCAATCCCTTCTGTTAGTTCTCACTTTCCTCGTATATATCTTGTTTAAAAATTTCAATCACAATTAAAATACTCTTTGTTTTCTAAGCAATGTTTAGAGTGAACGAAAACTTTATTTTTCGTGTTTGTCTTCAATCCCTTCTGTTAGTTCTCACTTTCCTCGTATATATCTTGTTCAAAATTTCAATCACAATTAAAATACTCTTTGTTTTCTAAGCAATGTTTAGAGTGAACGAAAACTTTATTTTTCGTGTTTGTCTTCAATCCCTTCTGTTAGTTCTCACTTTCCTCGTATTTATCTTGTTCAAAATTTCAATCACAATTAAAATACTCTTTGTTTTCTAAGCAATGTTTAGAGTGAACGAAAACTTTATTTTTCGTGTTTGTCTTCAATCCCTTCTGTTAGTTCTCACTTTCCTCGTATATATCTTGTTCAAAATTTCAATCACAATTAAAATACTCTTTGTTTTCTAAGCAATGTTTAGAGTGAACGAAAACTTTATTTTTCGCGTTTGTCTTCAATCCCTTCTGTTAGTTCTCACTTTCCTCGTATATATCTTGTTCAAAATTTCAATCACAATTAAAATACTCTTTGTTTTCTAAGCAATGTTTAGAGTGAACGAAAACTTTATTTTTCGTGTTTGTCTTCAATCCCTTCTGTTAGTTCTCACTTTCCTCGTATATATCTTGTTCAAAATTTCAATCACAATTAAAATACTCTTTGTTTTCTAAGCAATGTTTAGAGTTAACGAAAACTTTATTTTTCGTGTTTGTCTTCAATCCCTTCTGTTAGTTCTCACATTCCTCGTATATATCTTGTTCAAAATTTCAATCACAATTAAAATACTCTTTGTTTTCTAAGCAATGTTTAGAGTGAACGAAAACTTTATTTTTCGCGTTTGTCTTCAATCCCTTCTGTTAGTTCTCACTTTCCTCGTATATATCTTGTTCAAAATTTCAATCACAATTAAAATACTCTTTGTTTTCTAAGCAATGTTTAGAGTTAACGAAAACTTTATTTTTCGTGTTTGTCTTCAATCCCTTCTGTTAGTTCTCACATTCCTCGTATATATCTTGTTCAAAATTTCAATCACAATTAAAATACTCTTTGTTTTCTAAGCAATGTTTAGAGTGAACGAAAACTTTATTTTTCGTGTTTGTCTTCAATCCCTTCTGTTAGTTCTCACTTTCCTCGTATATATCTTGTTCAAAATTTCAATCAGAATTAAAATACTCTTTGTTTTCTAAGCAATGTTTAGAGTGAACGAAAACTTTATTTTTCGTGTTTGTCTTCAATCCCTTCTCTTAGTTCTCACTTTCCTCGTATATATCTTGTTCAAAATTTCAATCACTATTAAAATACTCTTTGTTTTCTAAGCAATGTTTAGAGTGAACGAAAACTTTATTTTTCGTGTTTGTCTTCAATCCCTTCTGTTAGTTCTCACTTTCCTCGTATATATCTTGTTCAAAATTTCAATCACTATTAAAATACTCTTTGTTTTCTAAGCAATGTTTAGAGTGAACGAAAACTTTATTTTTCGCGTTTGTCTTCAATCCCTTCTGTTAGTTCTCACTTTCCTCGTATATATCTTGTTCAAAATTTCAATCACAATTAAAACACTCTTTGTTTTCTAAGCAATGTTTAGAGTGAACGAAAACTTTATTTTTCGTGTTTGTCTTCAATCCCTTCTGTTAGTTCTCACTTTCCTCGTATATATCTTGTTCAAAATTTCAATCACAATTAAAATACTCTTTGTTTTCTAAGCAATGTTTAGAGTGAACGAAAACTTTATTTTTCGTGTTTGTCTTCAATCCCTTCTGTTAGTTCTCACATTCCTCGTATATATCTTGTTCAAAATTTCAATCACTATTAAAATACTCTTTGTTTTCTAAGCAATGTTTAGAGTGAACGAAAACTTTATTTTTCGTGTTTGTCTTCAATCCCTTCTGTTAGTTCTCACTTTCCTCGTATATATCTTGTTCAAAATTTCAATCACTATTAAAATACTCTTTGTTTTCTAAGCAATGTTTAGAGTGAACGAAAACTTTATTTTTCGTGTTTGTCTTCAATCCCTTCTGTTAGTACTCACATTCCTCGTATATATCTTGTTCAAAATTTCAATCACTATTAAAATACTCTTTGTTTTCTAAGCAATGTTTAGAGTGAACGAAAACTTTATTTTTCGTGTTTGTCTTCAATCCCTTCTGTTAGTTCTCACATTCCTCGTATATATCTTGTTCAAAATTTCAATCACAATTAAAATACTCTTTGTTTTCTAAGCAATGTTTAGAGTGAACGAAAACTTTATTTTTCGTGTTTGTCTTCAATCCCTTCTGTTAGTTCTCACTTTCCTCGTATATATCTTGTTCAAAATTTCAATCACAATTAAAATACTCTTTGTTTTCTAAGCAATGTTTAGAGTGAACGAAAACTTTATTTTTCGTGTTTGTCTTCAATCCCTTCTGTTAGTTCACACTTTCCTCGTATATATCTTGTTCAAAATTTCAATCACTATTAAAATACTTTTTGTTTTCTAAGCAATGTTTAGAGTGAACGAAAACTTTATTTTTCGTGTTTGTCTTCAATCCCTTCTGTTAGTTCTCACTTTCCTCGTATATATCTTGTTCAAAATTTCAATCACAATTAAAATACTCTTTGTTTTCTAAGCAATGTTTAGAGTGAACGAAAACTTTATTTTTCGTGTTTGTCTTCAATCCCTTCTGTTAGTTCTCACTTTCCTCGTATATATCTTGTTCAAAATTTCAATCACAATTAAAATACTCTTTGTTTTCTAAGCAATGTTTAGAGTGAACGAAAACTTTATTTTTTGTGTTTGTCTTCAATCCCTTCTGTTAGTTCTCACTTTCCTCGTATATATCTTGTTTAAAAATTTCAATCACAATTAAAATACTCTTTGTTTTCTAAGCAATGTTTAGAGTGAACGAAAACTTTATTTTTCGTGTTTGTCTTCAATCCCTTCTGTTAGTTCTCACTTTCCTCGTATATATCTTGTTCAAAATTTCAATCACAATTAAAATACTCTTTGTTTTCTAAGCAATGTTTAGAGTGAACGAAAACTTTATTTTTCGTGTTTGTCTTCAATCCCTTCTGTTAGTTCTCACTTTCCTCGTATATATCTTGTTCAAAATTTCAATCACAATTAAAATACTCTTTGTTTTCTAAGCAATGTTTAGAGTGAACGAAAACTTTATTTTTCGTGTTTGTCTTCAATCCCTTCTGTTAGTTCTCACTTTCCTCGTATATATCTTGTTCAAAATTTCAATCACAATTAAAATACTCTTTGTTTTCTAAGCAATGTTTAGAGTGAACGAAAACTTTATTTTTCGTGTTTGTCTTCAATTCCTTCTGTTAGTTCTCACTTTCCTCGTATATATCTTGTTCAAAATTTCAATCACAATTAAAATACTCTTTGTTTTCTAAGCAATGTTTAGAGTGAACGAAAACTTTATTTTTCGTGTTTGTCTTCAATCCCTTCTGTTAGTTCTCACTTTCCTCGTATATATCTTGTTCAAAATTTCAATCACTATTAAAATACTCTTTGTTTTCTAAGCAATGTTTAGAGTGAACGAAAACTTTATTTTTCGCGTTTGTCTTCAATCCCTTCTGTTAGTTCTCACTTTCCTCGTATATATCTTGTTCAAAATTTCAATCACAATTAAAATACTCTTTGTTTTCTAAGCAATGTTTAGAGTGAACGAAAACTTTATTTTTCGTGTTTGTCTTCAATCCCTTCTGTTAGTTCTCACTTTCCTCGTATATATCTTGTTCAAAATTTCAATCACAATTAAAATACTCTTTGTTTTCTAAGCAATGTTTAGAGTTAACGAAAACTTTATTTTTCGTGTTTGTCTTCAATCCCTTCTGTTAGTTCTCACATTCCTCGTATATATCTTGTTCAAAATTTCAATCACAATTAAAATACTCTTTGTTTTCTAAGCAATGTTTAGAGTGAACGAAAACTTTATTTTTCGCGTTTGTCTTCAATCCCTTCTGTTAGTTCTCACTTTCCTCGTATATATCTTGTTCAAAATTTCAATCACTATTAAAATACTCTTTGTTTTCTAAGCAATGTTTAGAGTGAACGAAAACTTTATTTTTCGTGTTTGTCTTCAATCCCTTCTGTTAGTTCTCACTTTCCTCGTATATATCTTGTTCAAAATTTCAATCACAATTAAAATACTCTTTGTTTTCTAAGCAATGTTTAGAGTGAACGAAAGCTTTATTTTTCGTGTTTGTCTTCAATCCCTTCTGTTAGTTCTCACATTCCTCGTATATATCTTGTTCAAAATTTCAATCACTATTAAAATACTCTTTGTTTTCTAAGCAATGTTTAGAGTGAACGAAAACTTTATTTTTCGTGTTTGTCTTCAATCCCTTCTGTTAGTTCTCACTTTCCTCGTATATATCTTGTTCAAAATTTCAATCACTATTAAAATACTCTTTGTTTTCTAAGCAATGTTTAGAGTGAACGAAAACTTTATTTTTCGTGTTTGTCTTCAATCCCTTCTGTTAGTTCTCACATTCCTCGTATATATCTTGTTCAAAATTTCAATCACAATTAAAATACTCTTTGTTTTCTAAGCAATGTTTAGAGTGAACGAAAACTTTATTTTTCGCGTTTGTCTTCAATCCCTTCTGTTAGTTCTCACTTTCCTCGTATATATCTTGTTCAAAATTTCAATCACAATTAAAATACTCTTTGTTTTCTAAGCAATGTTTAGAGTGAACGAAAACTTTATTTTTCGCGTTTGTCTTCAATCCCTTCTGTTAGTTCTCACTTTCCTCGTATATATCTTGTTCAAAATTTCAATCACTATTAAAATACTCTTTGTTTTCTAAGCAATGTTTAGAGTGAACGAAAACTTTATTTTTCGCGTTTGTCTTCAATCCCTTCTGTTAGTTCTCACTTTCCTCGTATATATCTTGTTCAAAATTTCAATCACTATTAAAATACTCTTTGTTTTCTAAGCAATGTTTAGAGTGAACGAAAACTTTATTTTTCGTGTTTGTCTTCAATCCCTTCTGTTAGTTCTCACATTCCTCGTATATATCTTGTTCAAAATTTCAATCACAATTAAAATACTCTTTGTTTTCTAAGCAATGTTTAGAGTGAACGAAAACTTTATTTTTCGTGTTTGTCTTCAATCCCTTCTGTTAGTTCTCACATTCCTCGTATATATCTTGTTCAAAATTTCAATCACAATTAAAATACTCTTTGTTTTCTAAGCAATGTTTAGAGTGAACGAAAACTTTATTTTTCGCGTTTGTCTTCAATCCCTTCTGTTAGTTCTCACTTTCCTCGTATATATCTTGTTCAAAATTTCAATCACAATTAAAATACTCTTTGTTTTCTAAGCAATGTTTAGAGTGAACGAAAACTTTATTTTTCGTGTTTGTCTTCAATCCCTTCTGTTAGTTCTCACATTCCTCGTATATATCTTGTTCAAAATTTCAATCACAATTAAAACACTCTTTGTTTTCTAAGCAATGTTTAGAGTGAACGAAAACTTTATTTTTCGCGTTTGTCTTCAATCCCTTCTGTTAGTTCTCACTTTCCTCGTATATATCTTGTTCAAAATTTCAATCACAATTAAAATACTCTTTGTTTTCTAAGCAATGTTTAGAGTGAACGAAAACTTTATTTTTCGTGTTTGTCTTCAATCCCTTCTGTTAGTTCTCACTTTCCTCGTATATATCTTGTTCAAAATTTCAATCACAATTAAAATACTCTTTGTTTTCTAAGCAATGTTTAGAGTGAACGAAAACTTTATTTTTCGCGTTTGTCTTCAATCCCTTCTGTTAGTTCTCACTTTCCTCGTATATATCTTGTTCAAAATTTCAATCACTATTAAAATACTCTTTGTTTTCTAAGCAATGTTTAGAGTGAACGAAAACTTTATTTTTCGTGTTTGTCTTCAATCCCTTCTGTTAGTTCTCACATTCCTCGTATATATCTTGTTCAAAATTTCAATCACAATTAAAATACTCTTTGTTTTCTAAGCAATGTTTAGAGTGAACGAAAACTTTATTTTTCGTGTTTGTCTTCAATCCCTTCTGTTAGTTCTCACTTTCCTCGTATATATCTTGTTCAAAATTTCAATCACAATTAAAATACTCTTTGTTTTCTAAGCAATGTTTAGAGTGAACGAAAGCTTTATTTTTCGTGTTTGTCTTCAATCCCTTCTGTTAGTTCTCACATTCCTCGTATATATCTTGTTCAAAATTTCAATCACTATTAAAATACTCTTTGTTTTCTAAGCAATGTTTAGAGTGAACGAAAACTTTATTTTTCGTGTTTGTCTTCAATCCCTTCTGTTAGTTCTCACTTTCCTCGTATATATCTTGTTCAAAATTTCAATCACTATTAAAATACTTTTTATTTATTTACTCAAGTTCAAATAGATTTTTTAAACGTGTAGTGAACGACACTTGATGTTATTACAGATTTTTCAAATATTATTTCATTATTGACCAAACCTTTTTTTTGTCTCAATGCCGGAAATACTTTTAGTTGTCTAACTCATTTCTTCCCAATAGGACAACATCTATATTTTATGTGATTTTTCCTTATTTAATCTACATTTCCACTATAGAAGTAATAAAATATAACCTGAATATGAATCTGTTACTTTTGGTTTTTCAGTAATGACCTGTTTCGTTCGCGCAACGTTGGGAGTTCCGTGCATCTCGCGGTGTTGCGTTAACGCAACGTTGAAAAATGGCGTGTGCTGAAAAATACACGAAAATCATTACATGAAACGATTTATTGAAACACAATGTGCCCTTAGTTTTAATTTTTATAATTTATTTCAAACTGAATTGTGAAATGTTTCAAAACATTCAACATGTATAAATACTTGTCATTTATTGCATGTGTAGACTGACTGTGGCGCACTTTATATCTCCGTCTTGCATTACTTTTGTTTCGGTCTATGATTTTGGTCCGTTTTGTCTTTTCGTACGTCGTCTGGTAAAGTAATTTTACTACAGTGACCTAATAACAGATTTTTGCTGATCTTGTCAGATTCTTCTATATTTGCTGATCGAAGTAAAGAGATAACGAGTTGCGAGCTATAATCTATCTGACTGAGTTAATTTCCTGTTGATAAAATATAAAAATTTTCATGCATATACTACAGCACAATCAATTCCACTTACAAATAAGGTTCACCACCATTTTTTACCTCTTATTTTAATTCTGTAATTGGCAATAGCATTATCATGAGAATACACTCCGCCCATTCCTTTTTTATAATCGTTGATAACATTCGGCTGCTTTACAAAGTCCTGTTTCCTTTCTTTTCGATTGTAGTGTTTTACATTTAGGGTTGGTTCAACTGATCCGTAATTTGTTATGACTGTAACAACTGAATTTTCCCGCCATCGAACAACAAAAATATTTTTCTTTTAATCAAAGGCAAATTCATAACTTCCCTTTGGAACTTTTAGAAATTTTTTGAGTGATGTGAGCGAAATATTGGCTACCTATTTTTCCCTATTGTTCCTGATACTAAGAAATTCATCTTTGTCAGTTAACTTACTAAAGTGTAAGTACTGAACAAATTATCGTATACAGTTTTGTGATTCTCTGGATTTCCAACTATTCTCAACAAATTATAAACGACCTTCTCTCCTAAACCATAGCCGTTTTTTATTTCACCACTCTTTCCCCCATATGGCTCAAAACTGTATACATAACCA
Organism: Prosapia bicincta; assembly: GCA_036971475.1. Taxonomy (NCBI): domain Eukaryota; kingdom Metazoa; phylum Arthropoda; class Insecta; order Hemiptera; family Cercopidae; genus Prosapia; species Prosapia bicincta. Next base: position 18,546,282 of record JBAIZL010000006.1, on the reverse strand, counting down.
TCAACAGAAGCAATACACCAATTTTTGGAACCGAATCTCACTGTTTTCCCTCTCATGAACATTTTTGCTGAATGACGTCCAAAGTAAGGCACCATTTGATCATTTATTGGTAATTTATGTGAAAACACTTCAAACTGACGAAATTTTGTATTTAATTCATCAAAATAAGGACGAACGTTTGAAAATTTATCGGATTTATGTAGTTTATTGTTGTCTGATGAATGAATGTATTTTTTTATTTCATCAAATTTATTTCTAGTCATTGTATCTCGTACTATTGGTACACCGTTATCAAGATCTTTACTCCAATACATTTTTGATTCAGGTAGCGAATGATACCTGTGTTTTAAGAACTGCAATCAATTCTTCTGCTGTTTTACAACACTTTCGTTTAAAACTCAAAGCGGATCTACTGATCAATTGCTTTCAACACGGCCGATATATCTCAACTGCCGGGGAACTCCCGACGTTGCGTCAACGCAACACATGCGAACTTTGTTGAATAAAGGGGAAGTGGAGAGCTGTAGTTCCACGAACATGACTCAGCAGTAAAGTAAACATGATAAGAAAGGCTGACATAGCAAAACAATTTGTTCCTAGAATTGCAGATGTTTATTTCTTACACCGAAAATGTTGATTTTCTCGACATTTATTTTATCATAATTCAAGTCCTTATTGACAACTCAATTGATACTTCAAATTGAAAATAACGATATGGAGGAGTTGTGTGCAATATAATATACTGTTACGTTTACGCAACTTTGGGAAGAAATGGGCCAAGCAATGTTTATAGTAAAAATTTTCTTTTCTTTTTTTTGAATCCCTTCTAGTAATTTACACTTTCCTTGTTCAAAATATCAATCGTTAATAAAATACTTTTTATTTATTTACTCAAGTACAAATAGATTTTCCAAACGTGTAGTGAACGATACTTGATGTTATTACAGGTTTTTCAAATATTATTTCATTAAAGAAACCTAATTTTAGTTTTACATGGGAGTAAACGTTTCACAAAAAGGGCAAGGTATGCAATACAGTTATTTCGTCCCATGTGGCTTGAAATAAGTGATAACACATGATTTCATTAAATATCTGATTTTGTATAACTTTTGAAACAGCTGATTTAACGCATAAGTTATTTTACTCTATTTATATTACTTGTGATTATTTAACAAAAAGAAACTAGAATAAACATTTTTTTGTTGACCCAAGTAAGAGGTAAATTAAAATTTGTTTGCTTGTTTATACTATAAAGTTACGCTATATAAATGTATTTTATTGCGTTTTATAAATAATAGTAAAGATTAAATTGGGCATGTTACGATGAAGTCTTTACTCCTTGTTGGGAGAAAAATGGTGTTAAAATCGTATGGTATCCTAATTCCTACTATGTTTTATAGCATTGAAAAATGCTATTTCATGTGATTTTTTTTTATCTCTTATCATTGCCATCGGTGCTTCACTAATCTCCCAAACAATAAACTTATTACATCAAACCCTTAGGCACTATGAGAGTAAAAGGAATCAGGTTCGTTTGAACACATTAGAAAAATAAATAAAATATCACAGATGTAACCATTGAAATTGAAGATAATGACGACAATAAAGAGAGAAAAAGTAAAAAGAGAGGAATAAAAAGAGAGAAAAATGAAGTGAAAAATATATAAAATGTTATATATGTATTTCACTGCAGGGGAAAATATAATTGCGATGATGAAACAGAGACTATATATATTTCTAATGAAATTACCTATTTTTATCAATAATTATTTCATAATTATTAATAAAATTTAAAGATAAAGATTTATTTTAAAACATTATGTAGTTAATAATATGAAAGTAAAATCGTATATCTAATGTTGTTGCCAACGATAAGTTCTGTCTTATGTCTTTTTGTGTTTTACATTAAATTTCATGACATCCAAAATTCATAAATGTTTTTTTGTTATAAAAAAATGAACTCGAAAAGTGTGGCGTTTAAACGAAAACAATAAATGTGTTATTGAAAATTCATACTAGATATTTTGCTGTTCCTTTTCTAAATCTAAGGATAAATACTTTGCATAGAGAAATGTTGCAACACTGCATAATACTAGGGATTTGTTCCCTGGAGGGATTTGCGAGTGTCGCTGGCTTATCTTCACTCGAGCACACCTCTTCAAGGTTTAACTTCATCCGGGCAATAAAACGTCTTGGGCTGATTGTGTGCGTCAATTAAAAAAAATTGAAACAGTAGAAAGATGGAAGTTAATATTTTAAATAAAATTAAAAATAGAAGATAAATTTGTTTGTAATGTATATTAAAAGACAAACGAATTAAGTTTTAAGAGGCCAAAGAGATTCTTTAACATTGGGCTAGCACTATGATTCAGAAATGTTGACATATTAAAATGGTTTACGTGGTAAACACGCACGTCTCTTATCGAATGGGAATGTCTCCTAACGTGGTGGGTAAGTTCCACTTATTCTCATGTCTTACACCTTGTTCTGGCTGTTTTACTTCCTTTTCCTTCCGTCCCAGTCCCTTTGGAGTCTTTCTCTCTTTCTTAGCTTACATTTAGGTCATCATTGTAGCATTTGCTTTGGGGATGTGTTTAATTCGTCAGCACTATGATATTTTCTTCATTTAGGTCCATTTTGAATTTTTGATGTTTGTTTTTAAAAGAAAAGGTTCTTGCCAGATATCACGAGGCTAAATCTAGGTTCCCAGAAGCATTGTCCTTTCTCGATTCAAAGTGTGTCCTGTCTGCCTTCTAGATAATTCAATTTATCAATGAGGTGTATGCTTATTAACCTCTTCAGTCTTAAACTAATAATTTTGCAGGTTTTGTTTTATTGACATTGATATATTTTATATCTACTAAGGCGTGTATGAAAATATTTGTATATTAAATACAATTGTATTTATTAGTTACAAAATGGCCGCCTGTCCTCATATGACGTCGTTCTGGAACAATATGTGTAGTATTGTGTAAACAATTCTTTAACAGAGATTTAACATATGTGCATTTATTGCACAAAATAATGGTACCTAATTCTAGTTAAAAACCTACAAGATGAATATACACATTTGAATAATTGTTTGCTCAATATATTGCAAAAAAAAGTTATATAAAAGGTACATGGCATTTAGCACAAAACGTTCGTGGCTTTGAAGTGCAAGATTTTAAAACACTGAAATTTTCGTGACACATGAGAGGATTTGTTAAGTTGTCTAGTTTTCTTTGAAGCTAGTCACATTTTTCTGCTGCCAAATTTTATATAGACTTAGATGTTCGTAGTAGAGCGAGTGGTAGACCTTGTCATAGAACAACTACAAGTTTCAAATATAGAAGTGAAAAAAATATATTTGTCTAAAGAGGTACAATATACCCATGCTGGTTTTTGTATTCTTTTGCATATATGTATATTCATTAGTAATAAATCTGTATACTTCAGTAGTCGAAAAATTTGAAAAATTGGGTAATTGAAGAATCATCTGACTTTTCTCATTTTATCCATTATTATTTCTTTAACTATTGCTTGAAAACTATTTTTAAGTCAATCATTGGCTACACTGTTTAGAATTTGTTGGATTTTTTTAGACGGACCTTTTGGTGGCTCTTTGCGTTCATTGGCGCCTTATTAAGTTATATCTCACATCTGTGCTCCTTCATGACTTATTTTACTTTTAAAATGACACATTTACACAAGTTGCCGATTTTAATGAACCACTTGTGAAAGTGTGAAGATGCCACTATTATTTTATAAGTAAAACTGCGATATTACGGGTAATACTAATGGATATAAATAGTAATTTCAAATTTTATGTAAGATGCATTTATTAACAAAGAATTTAAATTATATCTGCATATGTATTGTAAAATACACAAAAAGTAATATACTCCGATAGTGAGTGATTTGTAAGAACAGTAAAACAGTAGTTTGCACGACAACATTGTAAATCCACCCAGACATAGCGAAAGCATCTTTTGCCAAAAGATAAACGAATTATGTTTTATGAGGCCAAAGAGATTCTTTAACATTGGGCTAGCACTAAAATTCAGAAATGTTGACATATTAAAATGGTTTACAATAATTAGGCTTTGTAAATATCTCCGATAGTGAGTGAGTGGGATGTAAAAACAGTAAAAAAGTAGTTTGCACAAAAACATTGTAAATCCACCCAGAGCCGTCACTCACAGCAAAAGCTTAAGCATCTGTTGCCAAAGGAAAACTTCGCTTGCGTGCCGTGGACAAGTCTCTCATCTGCTGCAGATACACTCGCTCTGAGGAAACATGGTTATTGCTTTTATAAAAAACAGACCCTTTATTCGTATTTCCCGAGATAGAATACTTTGTGTGTTTCCATTTTGTTAAAGTCTAATAATAAATATTTATTTGGCTTAGGAGAACCCTGCAGAGCTTTGGAAGTAGTAAACAATGGAACCATAAAGCCACAGCCTCGAGAAACAATAATACAAGTCTGCTTTGTTTGGAAATTCAGAGGTAAGTAATGCTCTACAGATAGGTCTAAAGTAGAGACTGTAATATTGTTTATTTCCTGTTAAAATAATATACCTTTATAAAGAAAGGTAAAATCCCTCCAATAGAAGAAAGTTCCTTGCTGGTGAAGAATTTTACAGGATTTCTAGAAGCAACCTATCTTAACCTCTAATAGGTATACAGAAGAAACATTAACGAACGAAGCTAGTTTTACTCCTTACAGAAGAAAAACCATCTGTAATTCCGTTTTCGTCCCTAATGTAAGATTTTAATTTAGTTGCCCAAAACGTAATTTGTAGTAAGTTCTAACTTTTTATTTATTTATAAATATTTGATTAAAATTTCACTTGCTCAACTTCAAAAATTATTTGACCTCAGAATATATTTACTTTTGTTAATACAGCACTCGTCCGTCCTTGGGGTTTTAAACGGAGTTAAACATTTTCCTGAAGGTTTTTAGAATTTCTGGAATATATATCATTTGGGTTAAAGGAATTTACTAAAAAAACTCTTGGAATTTTACATTCTTGCCTTCCTTATCTGGCTGGATTTTTGTTTACTCCATAAAGTTTTCCTTCCAATATTTCTATTTTTCTATTTTTAAACTATCCCTCTGAATATGTAATTTTGTAGAAAGCTCGTATCATCACTATCCTAGTAAAAATATTAGTCTTATCTTGATTATTTATGTTACATTTTAACATAGAGTGTTGCACTTTTGTTGTATTTTTACTGTGAATCAGTTCAATCTACGAGTGTATTTACTCACAATTCACCTTTCAAAGTTTCATTTATAAAGAGAACTATCAGTTCTCCCCAGTTTAAATTTCATCTTCGCAGTTTGTATTCATTTTTCGTTTGTCTACACGAGTCTACAACTCACCCTTTAATATAAGTAACAAAGTTTCACTGTTGCGTGGATTCGCGATGCATTCATCTTGGTTTTTGTTGTATATATTTGTAATATTGGCGGATTGAGTAGTTTTTTAACTTGTTTATTGTCTGCTGCTCTTCGTGTTGAGAAAAGTATGCTTAGAAAGGACAAAATAACTGTTGTAATATTATAAATACACCCTAAAGATGACTGACATTCTGTGTCATCTCTAACATGATGGTAAAGGGGAAGGAGAAAAAAGGAGATGACGCAACGTGAAGGAAGGAGATTTTAGGCATGAACGTAGGGCCTTTTATCCTGTCCTCTAAGAGTAGTAAGGTTTTGCAAAACGTGTGAGTTGATATAAAGTTCAGTAGGCTACGTGTAACCATGCCTCCATCAACATGACATTCCAAACCAGGCTCTAGTCAGTCTCGAGACGTAGGGTCGGGGGTTCTAACGGATCATATTGCCAGTATATAAGAGCGCAAACATCTTACTATAACGCCTGGACTGGTCACGGGTCCGCCCTTGGAACAAGACGATACTCCACTATGGCTTCGATCGCTTTTGCAGTACTACTCGGGAGCAGTAGAACCTTCAGTATAACACAGTTTTCTCTACCGCTAGAATATCTCTTCATCTTACATTAGTCCTGTCAAGTTTAAAAACATTTACTTGCCTTTTAGAGCCAACTTAGAAGTTTCGTAAATGGTTTTAAAGTTTCCGAACATCAATTCGTTTTTCACAGTCACAGGCCGTAATTGTGAAATGTTTAAAAAAATTTATAATCCAGAAATTTGTGTTAAAAGAAAATTAATTAATGAAAATTTATGTATATTGTAAAATACATTGTTTGATAACTTAAACAATATCCTCTATCACTTGATAGTCTCCTAATATATATATATATATATATATATATATATATATATATATATATATATATATATATATATAGTTCAAATTTTCAGGAGTTAATACAATATTTTTATTCATCCACTAACATAAAAAATATATTTTTTTAAACTTTAAGGGGATGAAATTTGGTGTTGATATAGTTTTTTTTCAATACTAATTCATTAATAAATTTTGTCATGAAATATTATTTGTATTATAAGGGAGAAAAGCTATTCACAAAAGGGGTAAAATCTGCAATAAAATTATTTTTTCACATTTGGCTTGAAATAATTGGTAATGTATGATTTCATAGAACATTTGATTTTACATAGGTTACATATAGGTTACACATTATAGGTTATGTGGTAGAACAGATATTTTAACGCATAGAGTATGTTACTTTATTTATAATCAATGCAATTGTTTAGTAAAAAGTAACAAAATAAAATTTCTCTTTGGCGACATAAGTAGGATCTGTTAGTTCATATTACTTTCTTCTATTTAAAAGATCCGTAAATCTGATGTTGAAGAAACATTGTTACTTGAAAGCGAATTTAAAACGCTGGTTCATTAAATCGAGGCCAAGTTAAAGCTCTCTCACATTTCAAAGTGTAATTGTTATCTGAAAATTAAAAATAAAACCAAACCGCAACACACTAAAACATGAAGCGACCACTTCCTAACATTAGGCGTTAACGTGTAATATACAAATGTGCTTAGTGACAGATGTGAAGGGGGTCGATGAGGAGGGCGGCTCTTTGTTTCACAAGGGTCGGTTTTTGTTGAAGTTTGATACAATACGTCGTTGCCGAAAAACTTTACTAAGTGCGTCGTACGGGTTTAAGTGTCTTTCTTATTTTGAGTTTAAAGGAATAATTGTGCTTTAATGGTTAAGTTTTGTTATTTGCTCGATAATTCTATGATAATATTAGAAGATCCATCACATCTAAATTTGTACAGATAAAACGTACACAACTTAAAAAACATTTGAGTTACCAGTCTAAGTTAAAAGCAGTAAAAAAGTATGACGATTTGTATTTTTGGGTTTATTTTGTAAATGATGTTTGTTTTTGGTAAATGATGAACTATAAAAAATATAATTTTCACAAAGCTGGGGCCAATATTTTAGCCTTCCACGAAAGTGGCAAACAAACCAAACTTCACCATTTTGTTATTCGTTCGATATTATTTTGAATAAAATTAAGGTGGTTTCAGGATGCGAGAAAGGACGAGGTTTCTGCAACTAATTCGTTGTTCATGTCATTAATGAAATAATGATCTAAGGAAAATATATTGGCAATCGACAATATCACTGCCAATACTAAAGGAACATTCTCGATGTGCTTTCTTTAAGCATAAAATTATTATTAATGACTTGAAAATGAAAACAAATTAGTTACATGAAGTTCGTCCTGTTAAATAATCGTTTTTGACTCAAATAAACAATTATAAATCTTTGCTACAAATATGAACATGTAGCTGTTTTTTAAACTGTTAAAACTGTTATTAGTAACCTTTTGATGATGCAAACTGTGTTAGGGAAATGTACATAAATGTTGTGTAAATATTTGTATCAACAGTTTATAATTGTTTATTAATAATATAAGCGATTCTGAGTTCTATTTGATTTTTGCATTCTTGGCTCATTGAAACCACACTTTGTTTGATTCAAAACTAACTTTGTATTTCTACAAACACGTGGTCAGTATAGATTGTATTTTTAAAAAGATACTCTTAATACTATGCAAGCGAAACGGGATGATATTTTAAAGTTTTTTAACGCATTATTTTCTGAATTATTGTTAGTGCCCAAGCTTTTATACCTGTATGTAGATATTTTTGGAGAGCTAAATATACTTGTGGATTAGGAGTCCCAATCTCTCTCTCTCTCTACCTCTCTTTACCTCTCTCTCTCTCTCTCTTTCTCTCTCTCTCTCTCTCTCTCTCTCTCTCTCTCTCTCTCTCTCTCTCTCATTTAACACGATGACTAGCTCTTGATAAGGACTGTTTCGGAAAAGCTTAGATACCTTGGCCCAAAAACAACTGAGATCTGTCTACAACATATAACTAGTTGTTACGGTGGCATATTCCCTTATGTATTTTCCAGACGACTCCATCGTTGATCAATATTTTGAGAGTCGCTTACGTCAGTAATTGATAGTTTTACAGTTAGGTTTTATTGAAGTTTGCCTAAATAGTTTTACCAACCATTTATAATATACGTACGTATCACAAATCGAAACAATAATAAAAATTATTCTGGCTGTGGTTTAGACTTCAAAACATGTGACCACTTTCATTTACAGAAATCTACATAACTCTACATAGAGTCGCAACAGATACGCAACAAACTATATGTGTGCAGTAAAATAAATCTTTTAATTCGGAAATTAAAATCCTTTGTAATGTAAAATGACCACACTCCATCCCACGAAAGAATCCCTGGTAAGAAACATTTAAGAAAACATAGTACGCGTTTAGACCTGCTACAGCGGTAAGGGAAAGACTAATGAGCCGCGAAACCCTAGGAGACTGTCTGTGCCAGATAAATCTCTTTAAGGAAGGAGTTAGATCCTGAACCCAATTCATGTTATTTTTGTAAAAATATTAACGGGTATATATATATATATATATATATATATATATATATATGTGTGTGTGTGTGTGTGTGTGTGTGTGTGTATTTATTCCTTACCTTATATTGTAACTAAACAAGAATCTTACTTTGCATATATGATAGTCGACTTTCGAGACTAATTATTCAACTAACACTCTATAAACAATATATGCTTACACACACACACACACACATATATATATATATATATATATATATATATATATATATATATATATTTGTGGACGGCATATTAGATATTTGTGAAGATGTTCTAGTTTTATATTTATAAAACCATCTACTTTAAGCGCTTTGACTGCATACGTAGTCAACATTATGAGGACCAAGTTTGCTTGTTGATTGACAACACAAGAAATCTGTAATATCGCGTTTACAGCTTCCATAATATTTTAAAACGTGTAGATGCAATGCTACGGGTAGGGCTATTTTAGATTTGTTGTTGTGTTGTTACTTAATGAGTTAACTAGGTTTTGATAATACAGACAGTGAATGTCATCGAAATTCGTAGAGGACTTTAGTTAAATATAATGCTTGTGAAATGATTGTGTGCATCACAAGTTATGCATTATAGTTATTTCGTCCCATTTAGCATAGAATAGGTGATAAGATATGTGTTCGTGAAACCACTGGTTTTATGTAATAGGTTATTCGGTAGAGCAGCTGTTTTAACGCATAGGTTGTGTTCCTTTATATATAATAATTCTAATGATTAAATAAAAAGTTACTAAAATAGAATTTTTCTTTGTTAACTCAAATAGAAATTGACCCTAAAAATTAGTTGTGTATATTGCTTGTTTATTTTTCGGATTTTATTATTTTTTTAATTCTTCATTTACGTTGCAATTCCCTTCATTTTTGTCAGCAACCCCATGTTCTATATTCAAGTATAACATTTTTACTAGAAATTTTCACTAAAGTTAGTTTGGAAGAATCAACGCCGGACAAAGTTATCATGACCTAGAGGAGTTGTAATCGATCCAACAACTTCCTTGACTTAATACTTTAGGGGACATTGTTTTACTCAGTTTTTATTCTGATATTGACAAAGGATGGCGAGCAATAACTCAGTTTAATTAAATCCAGAAGTTTAACAAGTTTTTAAATTTCATTAAAATTCTCTCCCGGGTGTAGAATTTTCCCCCATAACTTGAAGATTATCTGAACTTTAAATTTGAATTTAAACTTTATTAATCTAATATTTTTCATCATACTCTATTATAAAACTTAATTTGCTAACAACGCTTTTATAATTTTATATAGAAGATTATATTTTGAAAGGATTATATGTTTAAAAATTATATATTAAAACGATTTTACATATTTAAATGGATTCTGAAAGAAATCGTGCTAATGTTTGTGTGTCTAACGTATAATTCAAAGGGAAAAATGTCGCAAATAAAGCGACTTGCAAATATCACCCAATATCAGAGATATATCGTGTTAATACCAAAATAAACAGTATTGAAACAGATTTTTTTATTTCTTTGTATTTTATTCACACAGTTTTACAAACGAAATCAAATAAAAGATACTAAATCGGTTAGACTCGGGTATAGACATGTTCTATATGACCTCCGTTCAATTTGAGGCCACACTCGTCCCGTTCTTGAAGGTTTTGCATCATTTTGGCGAAGAGAGGTTGTTTCATGCTCATTATACAGATGGTTATTTATTTTCTGTTTTGAACGATGGTGGTTGGCTCGTCATCTTCTCCTTCATATTAACCAGACGTAGGCGTCAATTGGAGTAAGTTTGGAGGGTCTGGACTGGGTAAGGAAAGTTTGTTCTAAAGGAGATGATGAGGTTGCCAACAGTTTCTTTAAAGAAAGCAATGTTGTCTAAGGCAGTTTGACTGGTTGCGCCATCTGGTTACAAATATTTACATAATCCTAATGTACATTTTGCAATGACTGCTAACATCATCAGGAGTTTACAAAAAAATTGTGTAACTGTGTTAGTGATATGAACATAAATGTTGTGTAAATATTTGAAGCAAGGTTTTATAAATGTTTAATAATTTTAATAACGATAGTGTGATTTATTTTGTTTTACCGTTAGTCATTAAGTCTATGTTCCTGTAAAATTACTCAACTAATAAATATTTTTTATGGACATACAAAAATCACATACAAGTTCCCTTTAGGTTTTTATTTCTAAATTTAAGACATCTTTAGAAGTGTTTCTGATAAAAAATACAAGTAATATAGCAATATAAAAGTATTAAAATTTAATGACGTATTTCAAGATCTTTAGTTATTTGTTTTATTCATGTTTTTCTACAACCACTCAAGGAATAAATATGTTTATTGATATATTAAAAACCCTACAAAAAACGTGTGGATATATTAATTTTTTTCGTTCTCTTATATTGATTTATATAGTAATAATAAATATCAGGAAGTAAACCATAAACAGAAGATAACCAAAACAAAGCAAGTAATATATTCATCATAGAACCCCCTTTGTGAAGTCGTCTCCGTTCTTGCTTAGCAAAATGTAATGTAAGAAAGAACGTAAGAGGCTGAACATTCGTATTACTACCCTTGACGGCGAGGGGTGGAAATAAAGCTCTGAAGATACGTGTTTGGACTTATGCTTTATATTTAGATATAGTGGTTAAATATGACTATATATTTAACCATTGGTTTTAGAGCGAGGTTTTGTGGTGTTCGAATATTTGATAGCTTATATTAGTTATTATTAGTTGTTATATTAACAAGTTATTAAATATTTCCCTAGCTTAATATTTTCATTTACGCTATGCTTATAAGATTTACTTTTTATTTGTATTCAAAGTTTATTATTAAAATACATGTTCCATTCTAAGTATATCAAGAAATATTTTTTGTTTAATATTCCTGATGATGTTTCTACTGTTAGCCAACGAAAAGCTTTGAATTGTAAATTCAATTATAATTCTTGTATTTGTATTTTGACTTATGTTCTTTATATATATATATATATATATATATATATATATATATATATATATATATATATAAATATCGCTATATGTATTCTTGTGTATTAATAAAGAACTTAGTCAAAATACAAATACAAGAGTTATAATTGAATTTACAATTCATAATTATTCATAATTGTAAATTCAATTATAATTCTTGTATTTGTATTTTGACTAAGTTCTTTATTATATATAAATATAAAATACGTTTTCTTGTTTAATAATTTAAAACAACATAGGTTATTCAAATACAAGAATATTTATTATTTTATATCCAAAGCTTTTCGTTGGCAAACAGTACCAACATCATCAGGAATGAAAATTCATAAATATTCTTGTATTGAATAACCTATGTTGTTTTAATATATATATTTATATGCTGATACGTATTCCTTCACGGTTGGAAAAATATGATGAATAGTTACTATCTGGAGTACATCCGTTTATTCTGCAGTCCATAAATTCGCAGTTCCGACGTTTCGCTAGAATCCCATCCAGCATATATATATATATATATATATATATATATATATATATATATATACAAATTATATATTTATATAAACTATATGCACTATATATAAAGAGAGAGAGATAGAGTGGGTTAATAGGAGGAATTGAAAAAATACCACGAAACTCGTTTATGTAATAATATACATATGCATTAGCGATCCCTGCCGGTAGTCTACAACATACACAAACAAACCCCTCCCCCGTAGCTACACAGTGTTTCCTCACTTAACACAGATGTGTTATCCTTTAATTATTCTCAACAAAGAAGCATCTAGTAAATGTAACTAAATTAGAACAGAACGTTTCCTAGCAACGAGATTTTTTTTTTTTATAGTTGTTTATAGCTTCATTTACACCGGTTACAGCTAGAATAACACTGGCTTGTTTGTGTAACACGGTGCAAAGGGTATCGTCTCACTACAAATGCATACATGCCTGCAGCTAAATGAAATGTCCATTTACATTCTCATAGAACGCCTTATTTAGTCACAGATACAAGGGTTTTAAAATATAATATTTCACAAGTAGCTCCAAAATCGGCCATCTCCGGGTCGTGATTACGGAGATTCAAACAAAGACTTTAAAGCATGTGCGAGTTAGGAACGATACCCAATATGCCAACTGAATAAAACATGTAGCAAATTGTTTATGAACATAATTTAAATAATGAAAACGAGAATAACGTTTTAGTCATAAATTGACAAACAATAAAGTTTCTTATTGTTATTTGTAACGCCTTCTTAAGGTAAGTTGAGGCAAGCCAGGCAGCTTGGAGATTAGGAACGGCCTGGGCGATGAATATTCGGCGACGGCCTTACAAGTACAACCCATTAGTGACGCATCGCCGATTACTCCATTTAAAACGTTAATATAATAAATGCACATTACATGCGAAAACGTGAATGCGGTTTTTAATTAAACAAATTATTGTGTGTTTGTTTAATGTTAATCGGCCGACTTCAAGTGTGAATACCGCCTTAGATGCCTGTATTAAAATTTGTAATAAGTTTCAGTTATAACACTTGAAACTGACCAAATAACTTGAGACAAAAATGCAATTTTTTGTTTAACAATAATTTAATTTGTTTAATTAATATTCAATATCATTCTTTTACTCAAATAATGCGTCTAAATTAGATTAACGTTTTTAAGTGGAGAAATCGGCAATGAGTCACTAATGTCTGTACTCACCGTCCCCCCCTATTCATCGGCCGAGCAGTTTCTAATCCCCCAGCTACCTGCCTTGTCTCAACTTACCCTGAAACAACCTATAAAACTTTGTTTAGTGACCCTTTACCTATTTACTTAAGCAGAATGAGAATGGACCTTACTTAGCAAACTATTTAGTAACTGTAAGGGAATATTGTCAGGTATTATATCATAATTACAAAGTAATATTTGTTCTAAAATAAAGACAACAATTTAACCTATACGGCTAACTGAATTAATTGGAACAGCTGATTCCAAACGAGCTTAATAAAGCAGCAGATTGCTAGCGCAACTGGTGGCCTAACGCATAACTACTCTCAATGCAGGAAGTGTTAAATATATAACAATTAAATGTAAATATATATATATATGGGAGAGTTACAATATTAAGTGGCAAAATAATTACTAAAATGTTTTAATTAATGAGTTATTATTTGAAAACACTGTATTACAACAAGTGCCATCCATTATAGCTGGGGAAAAATATATTTGTACTTGAGTGGACGAATAAAAAGTATTATTAATGATTGAAAAGTGTACATACGTAAGGAGAGTGTGAACTAATAGAAAGAATTACATATCTTCAAATCATATGCTTGCGTAAAGACATTGGAAGATATAATGTTTACGTAATGCAAAATGTCACCGGTAATTTTTGCACCGTCCCTGTATGAACCAGTCACTGTTATGCGCAATTCAAGGTATTATATTCTATTAATTTGTTAAAACATTATAAGAGAATTATTTACGAACAATATATATATATATATATATATATATATATATATATATATATATATATATATATATATACACAGGGTTTTTCATCAATACAAAACAAATGTTGCCATCAAATGTTCTACTTACAAGGTTGGAAAATTATAATATTGGAAATCTAAAAGCAAAGAAATCAATGATTTGTGTGGTGGAGTGAAGCATGTGATTTATACAAATCACTCTCTGGATACATAAATAGAAAAATTCATACAAATATGTGTGAATAGAATCATTTTCTCAACAAGAACTGTTCCAGTTATTCTGCGCACGATGTATAATATTTCACGTTCCCTTAAAGTCAGATATTAAAGTCAGAACTTTATGCCGGAAACTTTTAATTCGATTGTGTCGGCTTTATTTTCTTTGCCACATTTGTGTTGCCTAAATTTGTATTCAGTAAGGCAGCCGCGTTATCGTAACACACACAACCTATGAACCCACATATAAATAAAGAGGGGTGGTATATTTCAGGGGCGGTTTTACTGATCGAGTTTTTGTTACCACAGGACTTGCGCAGTCCCTTTTTGAATAGCTTTACCACAAACAACATATCATACCCAACGTTAGCACCACAACCTTATATTTTCCTCACAAATTGAACATTTCCAAGACCACCTGTTGCGGGAAATTTTTTTATCAAGGTAGCATATCCTTAAGTCATCATTTATTCGGATATATTAACACTTCACGCCTACGCCCGAGTATAGATCTGGCCATTTAGTTAACGCTAATTGCCTACGCCCGTGTATAGCTCGGGTTTTCGTATTTATTTGCACAGCAACGTAATTCCCGCGTATTTTTAGTTTCGTCAGTATCACTCTTTATATCGGTTATTCTACTTTGCATGTCTTTACGTTGCCATTCGGAGTTTATTTTACAACCATAAAGTTATTTGATTAAGTGTGGCGACACAAAGCTATAAAATATTTGTTTGACAGGTTTTGGTTTGGTCATATGTGAGTGTTTTATTAGTGCGTGTTGTTTATGTTGCAAGTATGTTGTTTATTCTAAATTTTATCAGTCCGTAATTTCGTTTATTTAATTTGTAGTTTATGTAATTTTTGTTTAGGCTTGTGAGTGTGTCGTTTTCCCCTTTAAATTAATTTCTCAGTTATATTTAATTAAAGTTAAATTTATGTTATATTTAACTTTTATTGTTAGAGATATTACGTAATAGATATAATGGTTAAAGCCACTTTATGGAGCGATTCAATACGAGATATGTTGCTTTTAAACAGTGACAGTAACAAAAAAAACCGATCTAGGCCGAGGTATGCTAAAATCAACATATTTATCAATGATGAACTGAATGGAAATGGAA
Source organism: Prosapia bicincta (assembly GCA_036971475.1). Lineage (NCBI taxonomy): Eukaryota > Metazoa > Arthropoda > Insecta > Hemiptera > Cercopidae > Prosapia > Prosapia bicincta. Next base: position 18,530,603 of record JBAIZL010000006.1, on the reverse strand, counting down.
AAACCCGATTTTAGAGTTTTCTAAATTTTAAAAGAAATATTTCTAAGTTATATTTTCTCTTAGGTTAAAATGATATATAACATGTAATATTTATTTTCGTTCCAATGTAAAATGTGTATAGTGGAGTGCTGTGATGTACAGTGTTGCTATTTTATTCTTGTTGACTTTTATATACCTTTATCAAACGAGCATAACGCCGTCTACGTGTAAGTAATCAATTCATATCTATATATTTCCTGAAAGCATGTTTCATTCTCTTTAAAACAATGTATAATTTGTTGTAAATATGGTATTTGTTATATGTTGGAAATTATTTAAATTTTACCTAAACACCTCCAGGCAGATAGAGACGAGCTAATGGTCCTACTAGGGGATTAGGCTTCAAAGCCTATTCATATTGTTTATTGTACAGATGTAAGGAAACTTTTATCAAATTATTAACGATTTATTTTTTGAATAAAAAATATTCAATAATAAACGATGTTATAAATAATAATAAATTTAATCAAAATGTTTATCTAAAGAACGGAATCGTTAAATGTAAATTAAGGCAAAGTAATAAATGTTGCTGTAAAAAACAACAAAAAAATATAATGTCCAAACATTTATTTAGAACAACAATTTTTTAATTTCAATTATTTTATTTATGATTTTTGACACCCGTCTTAGTTATAGTGTTTAGCACTTGAAATTACTCTATGGGTAGACTAAAATTATTATCAAACATTAGAATTTAGAATGAACAATGATTTCAAATAAAAATAAAATGTAAAGTAATTTAAAAGACAGTATAAATAAACAACTAAACAGATTTGTGTGTCACCCTTTGAAACGATTTAAAGTTTTATCAACCTAGTTAATAAACGTTGTAACTGGTGGCAAGTAAATTTTAACTGCACAATTCTGTTTCGAGAAATAAAACGTTAAGATGGGAAACAATAATGCGTCCAGTCTGGCCTGCAGGTTAAAGTCCCCGGGGCCCAATGCTTTGCGGGACAAGAGCGTTGCAAGCGACTCTTTACGGCCATAAAATACACACAGAGAACGCTTTACCTAAGCTTCTTTAAACATTGTTGGTCAGCTAGTGAAATATTTAGCTATCCACTTCCTGACACTTCTTCTTTGATAAATTTAGTGAATTTGTGTTTTATTTGCAATAATTTAATTTGTATTTAAGAGGTAGATAGATAAATGAATATATATGTATAGATAATTAGATAGATATATAGATAGACAGATATAAGCCTATAGATAGAATGAAATAGGGTGGAATAGAGATAGGGGAAAAGAGAGAGAGAAAAAATACACAGAGAGAGTTTTATATATATATATATAGCGAAAGAGAGTGAGAGAGAGAGGGAGGTAAACAAAAGGAGGAAGAGGGAGAAATGAACCAGGGAGAGATTTTCTTCAGCTATTTCGTTTCTAAAACAGTGACTTTGTGTAAACAATTTTTAGATATTTATTTTTCTGCATTGTCTTTTCTCTAATATGGCAGCATTGGAAACGTTTTTAATAGTTTTTGATCATTAGTTTCATTCGATCATTTAGTTTCTTTGTTCTTTTCTACTTGTAAAATTTCCGGTCTAGAAAGACGGCAGGGCTCGAGATGTGGAAACATGTTTGTCATGCTCCTAAAGTTTCAAGACTTTATGGCGGATTCCTTGGGAATGTCGAACGCACTATAGTATATTACAATTTAAAGTACAATTTCATTTTTTCTCTGTAAACAAGAGACTTACGAGAATCTAGCTGTGAATGGCTGCATGCACTTAGGAAAATGAGATAAATAATATTAAATGACTACTAATAAAAAAAAATCACTGAAGTATCAAAATTTATTTTAAATATAAATTATCATAAATTTAAAAAAAATGCAGTTCAATAAAATTTCCAAAATATCTGAACTTATTTAATAAATATCACAAAGTTTGTAACAAGAACGGAATGTTTGAACTTGGACTCCCTCACCTTCAATAAGGGTTGAATTTGCTACGCCTTTTATTAGGTTTTTAGCAAATTTCCTGAAAACGCTTTCTACTTAAGAACAGTGTTTCAAAGGAGAAAACATTTATTTAGACTGAATTTGTCTTCTTGTAATGTTTTCTTTAACATATAAACATTCATAACTTTGGTAATGGCTGAGAAAACAGCCAAATAGATCGGTTAATCATAATATTATCTCTTGATTTATATCTTATTTAGTGAGTTATTTATGTTTTCTTAAAGACAGTATTTTGATTCAGTTACACATCTACGTTCTGAACGATTGAAACAAAAATGAAGAACGTTTATGATGTTTAATCAATTAAATTAGATTCATGATCTACTTATCCTTTCCTATTTTGTTATTTGTTTTACAGCAAACTAACAGAACACACTTTCAACTTTAGAACTGTGATTCTAAGGGGAAAACATTAATTTTATCTTGATTTCTCCTCGATTTATGCTTACTTAATACATTGTCATTTATACCATTTGTTGATTCCATCTTCACGTGAGCTACTAGTAATCACTAAACACTTTTAAATGTTATAAAACTTGCCTATAGTAGCACTTACTTTGCTTGTTGAGGACGGCCGTTTCGAGAGATGTGTCCCTTTGTCAACTCTGAGTTACAGTCTGAGTTGACAAAGGGACACATCTCCAGAAACGGCCGTCCTCAACAAGCAAAGTAAGTGCTACTATAGGCATGTTTAAAACTTTTAAAAGCGTTTAGTGTAATTTATAGTTTGAACGCTTGTTCGGTAGGAAACTGACGTAACAATAAATTGAACGGAACATAATGTTTAACATACGTCATATATTTTCCTTAAAGTAAATTTTTTTGGGTTAGTTACATGTTCTATACCTTGCCTAATGCATTTAAGACCGTGACGTCTACCCAGCGCGGAGGGCAAATCAGTCTGCTAAGCGCCGAGGCCATAAATTATCACAACACCTGCTCAGATATGTAGAGTCACGAAGGTTAATATCTTCTCTTTGAAATTCCTTGCTAAAAAATGATACCAAACAACATATATATGGTTTACTGCGTTTTATTGTACTTTTATTTGGTATTTATTGAATAATCTAATTAATGTATTGGTTTTAATTTAACCCATTATTATTCTTAGGTTGTGTAAAGTATGTATTTATTTTTCAAAATTTGATGAGCATAATTTTGTTTATGTAACAGTGATTAAATAAAATAAAAAAAAACAAAGCCCTTTTTTATGTTACTAAAGTTGGTTTGTAATGTTAAACCAAATCATTCTAGTAATATATAAGTTTGTCCACATAGACATCCACGATTAACTGGGAGCATCTCAGAAGTACGAGAGTCGGCAAACTTAATTACAATTCATTTTTACTTTAGTATTCGAGACGTATCATCTCTGCAATGAAATTTATGGAAAATATGAATCATTCCAGTGCTGATCATCTACTATGCTCAGTTGGGAACACGTCACCACGGTTTCTTGCGTTTTAAAATTACAATTCGACTGTCAAAACTGTCAGATTATGCCAGATAGCCCGCTCGGCGCTTGGGAGACGCGGCGCTGAGGAGATGGAATCAATATGGCGTACCTCTCTGTGGCGCGAGAAGGGAATGTATTACTGTCTAATACAAGAACAACAACAAAAACAATGGGTTTTTAAAATAAACTCTTACAAATAAATGTTCTAAACCACCATTTCTAAAACAAACATTTCAAACTAAAAACGGAGACTTTGTAGAATTTATAAGTTTTGTTAAACTTCTGCATTTAATTATTCGTATTAAATGTAAGAAAGACCTTGTCAATATCAGAAACAATATGAACAAAAACAATGTCCTCGTATTGTATCTGAAGTTTAGGGAAATGTTTCAACTTTTCTTTTCATTGCTTATGTACTTTTATTATTCATACTTTTAAAATTAACTAAACATTTAAAACTGTAGCCTTGTGAATTTACACCTTAGAAGATTAAAGCAAGAAAGAAGGGTAGTCAATAAAAGGAGTAGCCTATATATAAGCAGTAAAAAGGTACAAAATGTTTCAGTTACAAATTAAAGAAATATTGACGTGTTCTACTCTGGCCTACAAGTTGCTACACAAATTACTTGATCGCGGGGTTCAGGCATCTCCTTCCGTAACAAGATTTATCTGCCCGAGGCAGTCTCCTCGTCTCGTATAATTAATATTCTCGGAGTTTCACGTCCCATTAGCTCCTTCTTTACGCCGGGCAGGTCGTAACGTGTTCTGACGTAAAGAGAACCTTGTATACAGAGCAGTGGAATGATGTTATAAGACATTTAGGTTTTTGGTAAACTCGCACAAATCATATTATTATTTTGTATTTGCGTTTTAAAATATTCATTACATATAATTAATAGCTTCTAGACGCTTAAACGTCGCTGGCGAATACTGATAACAGGTAGGTGATAATAAAAAGATAGTTTTGCAAATAATTATTTATTCCACAAATGTGTTTCCATGAAAACGTCATTATCATTAGTGAGTACAAGGAGGCAATATAAAAAACGTGATGTTTATTTCAATTTCTTCTATTAGTTCACAGTCTCAATATATCTATCTTTTTCAAACTTTCAATCGTTAATGGAATCATTTTAGTTCTTCCATTCAAGTTCAAATACATTTTTTTTAAACTTATAGCTGATGCCACTTGATTTTAATATAGTTTCTTTCCAATTTTAATTCGTTAATTAAATTCTAAAAAATTTAGTTATATTTTGTTAGAACATTTTCTTGCTAAAAGTGGTAAAGTATGCAATATAGTTATTTTGTCACATTTGTCTTAAACTAAGTGATAACATATGATTTCATAAAACAGCTGATTTTACGTTATAGGTTATGTAGTATAATAAATGTTAAGCACATCGATTGTGTTTATTTATGTTAATTGTTATTATTTAATTAAAAGTAACTCAAACACAAGTTTTCTTCGTCCAATTTATTGAGAATTCACTTTCAATGTTTTTAAAATTTATATTATTTGTTTTACATAAAGGTAGTTATCAGAATTCAGTGATGTTGAGTTTGTCAATAATATGCGATAGTAGTGTAAATTATATATTATGAGTTTGTAATTGAAAATTAATTACAATTTGTTAGACACATGTTTGCATTGTTATTAATTCATTAGCCTAAGAATAAAGGCTACAAACGACTTTAAGGATTCCGTGCACTTTAAGTGTAGTATGGTGGCATAGGTAAAATTGGAAAAGGAAATATATATTTGTATTGACTTTTGATACATTATTCCCTCTATTTAATTTCGAGATGTACCAATAGAAAACTTATATCATCTAAAAAGTTAAGTTACGTAAAAATAACTTATATTTATCAATACAAAAAGTAAAATTATATCAACTATAATTTCCCCAAATAAACAAGCAATTAAAAAGAAAATTATAAACTAAATTCCTACTCAAGTCAAGAAAGAAAATATTTATTTTAGTTTCTTTTAAGGACATACATATGTCACAATAACAATATTAGGTGGCAAAATAGAAAACGAATGTCCTTGCAATTTTCCATTTTCCTTTCTATGTATGGTGTTAGACTATTATTTTAGTTAATTACTATTTATACGCTTTCTTTTTTTTGTCGCTTGCATTGAGTTGCATTTACTTTTCGCTTTCCTTTCGCATTGTCCGTTTGTGAAGCAAGGTTCGATACCGTTAATCCAGTTTGTTTGTTTATTTTATTCTTTTGGTTCATGTTTAATCCTTGATAATTATTTGTGATATTGTGTGGTAAACATGGCAACAATTTAGAGCTGTTGTTTCGACGACACCCAGATGGGGGCAAAAACAAAAATTCGTTTACTTTTTTTGGAATACATTTCTAGCTACGGTAATAATGGCTTAGTGCCAAAAGCACTAGATTTTGAGCATGAAGATTCTCAGTTCAAATCCGGCCTAGACCTCTCAAATTTTTATAATTTAATTATTGAATAAATATTTCAAGAAACTGTATTTATTTATTAACGATTGAAAATTGGCACAAGATATTAGTTTGAGCTAATAGAAGGAATTAAAGAAAAGGCACGTAACGTAACTTATCACCGATTGTGGTAAGGATGAACAGCAAGAGTTTGTAATTAAGGAATTTTAAACCCATCTTTAAAAATCTTCGGTTACAAAGAAAGTTTATTTTCATTGGCTTCACCTTTTCGTTTGTGCGAGTAATTGGATCCAAACACCTTGCGCGAACCATGTAATCACTTTTACAGGACAAGATCCTCTGTTCTCTATTACTGCCGTCAACGTGTCGCAAAACAATCCACTCTCTAAGGTCAGATGAGAGAGAAAATATTTAGTTACACTTTCTGAAAATGTATTAATAAATACGTAGACGTATGAAGGGAAACTCCTCCCTCAGAGTTTTGGATCTGGAAAGTGAGGAACCAGAATACAATGCCTCGTAGAATAAGACTTACTTTTGTTTCCCAATTTAGAGGCAGAACGCTTCCAGTGTTATTGTTTCTCTGTTTTATAATTAAAGAAGGAATCTCCTCAAGAGAATTTAATGCCTTACTTTTCTAAAGGTAAACAATGGCCGAACCGTCCTTTATAAACAAGTGGGAGCGACTTTATTTATTGTTCTTTTACAACAATATTAAATAGCGTTTTAGTAACTTAGATCTCTTGATTTGTACAACGTTTTTATTCAGAAACAAGAAAATCTTTTTATTCAAAGAAAATCTTTCTGAATTTAAATAGACTACTTGTCGTGTATTTAATACCAAAACAAACCGCTTAGCATAAACTGCAGACGGTTTGATTAAGTGATGTCTACGTTCTATAGCGTCTTTACACGTTCAGAATTTGGCTTCGTTTATGTTTATTTGCAATATATAGAAGTGTGAAATGAAGAGATTTTTACCTCCTAATATTATTTATTTATAATAACATATTTTACAATTATTAATATTTTATTATTATGAAATATCCTGAAGAGTCTGTAATGGAAAAATTAGCATAGAAAGTATTCTCGGACAGACAGTGAACCGATTATATCAAACTTGCAGTATTTGTGTTGTACATCTTGAGGTTTTTTGTAGAGATTACACTTTCGGGAATTAAATTGGCATAACAATCACTACTTATTAATTTATTCAGCTGACGCTTTTCGCGATAGGTCAATGCATCATTCAATGGTGTGAATTACTGACAAGACAGTTGCTCAGGTGTGTTGTGTTGGTGTGAGTCTCTGGTGCATTTCTGTTCTGTATTGTTCATAGAGTAGTTGTTAATTATGTGCTGAAATACACCAGTCAGTAGTTCACAGCATTGAATAATGGGGTGATCTAGCGTAAAATGAGATTATACAAGTTGGAACTTGTCAGAAATTCAGTCACGTAATTACTTGGTGAAGAACTTTAGGTCTTCATTTCGTTCAATTCCTTATATTACTTTACATTCTTCCTACTACAATATATCTTGTTCGAATTTTCAGTCCTAAAATAGTTTTGTATCCATTCACTCAATTTCAATTACAATTTTTTAAAGTTTGTAGTAGATGAAATTTGGAGTTAATTCATTACAGAAATAATAATGCAATAATTAAATTTAATTAAACTATTCTAATAATTAATTTCGCTTTCAAATTTGCCACCTAATATTGTGATTCTGTCAATAGTATATTATAATACATACATACATTTATATATATATATATAAATATCGCAATATGTTTTCTTGTGTATTAATAAAGAACAAAAGTCAAAATACAAATACAAGAATTATATTTGAATTTACAATTCAAATTGAATTGTAAATTCAAATATAATTCTTGTATTTGTATTTTGACTTTTGTTCTTTATATATATATATATATATATATATATATATATAATATATTTTTATATTACATACTATTATATAAATAAATAAATAAATATATATATATATATATATATATATATATATATATATAATTTTAATTACTCTATTTAATAAAAAGTATCAAAAATGAAATTTTCCTTTGTTGATACAAGTAAGAATTTACTTAAAACTTTTTTTTATGTTACTCGTATATACACATGATTATAAGCCCTTTAAATATTAGGCTACGTAGGAAAGGTCATTTAAAAATAAATTTCGAAACAACATGGGCGGAAATAATTAAATACTGTTATTTCACAAATAACTAACATAAGCGTATCCAAGCGATGTTTCTTGAGAAACAAATGTATTGTATGGTAAACATACGTTAAACCTGTCCAAACAAACTTCCACTGTACATACGTCTCGCCTGGAACTGTGTTAGACAGATTGCCCGCAATTTCCATAGTCAAATTTCCCCACCCTTACTTGCTTCTCCCCCCCACAAGTCATCTGTTACAAGAGACAAGGTTGGCGTGTGTTGTAACGAGCTGACTTGAATATCCGACGTTATAGCCTAGAACTTCTAGAGCCCAGACATTAACAAGTATTGCACACTTCAGGAAGTATGTGTTATGTATATAGACTGCAAACTAACGCCCCTCATTATGGTGTCGTGGCAGAAATAAATGTCTATACCTCGATAAGGCACCCCCAGCTCCTCCATGCAGCATAATAGGATGCCCCCCAATCCGTCGGCTCCAGTAACCACCTTACTACATATTTTTTTATTTGTACAGCTATTACGTCATTGAATTTGGGGCGAAGGAGAGGGTTTTGTTGGTTATGGCGTTGTAGAAGATCCCGGAATTGCTAATTTTATTCTTTTGAATTCATACAGTGAAGTTTGTTCCTATAAATTGCTACCGGAACCCGATAAATAGCACCACAAGCAAGGCGACAAACCCAACGCCCTTTGTTGGAACGCTAAAATGTTTTTTGAATATAGTTCGCCCTAAAAAGTTCGGATTCGTGCAGGGAGAATTTTATACTTATTTAGAAGACGAATTTTGTCTCATTTCTCCCCACTTACGTATGACCTAACTGTAATGAAAGTGGTGAAACAGGACGGAATTTTTTTCCTTATAATTTTGTACGTGCCCTTTGACTTTTTTCCTTTGCACTTTCCGCACTGTGGAGGTGGAGTAGATAATACCTTACGTCGAGTGTGAACTAGTGAAAAAGTTCAAAGAATTTCACGAGCAGTGTTATAAGTGTGTGCACATAACAAACAATTCACAAAGTGGTCCTGTAATTCATTCATCTATCCTCTTTCTACCTCCATCCCAGTATAGATCACCACTACCAGGCATATCCCACCTTATAACCGTTTCTACTTGCCAAATATTGTCTATTGCACTAGAAAATTCGCCACCGTGAAATTCACAAACAAAATCAGGAGCAATCACGAACAACATATCTCAAAAGTCACCTTTCAGAACTGGTCGGAAAAAACCAGGCTATAAAGATCTTCTACTCTCCAGTACGACAAAAACATCAGACAGGACATCAACCTACAGCACACGAGCTATGACTTCTTTCAAGAACCCAGGTTCCCGGTCAAACTACAATCCTTTGTGAATATAAACTTGAATCTCCTCGAACCCTGCTCCAAAAAAGAGCCTCAAGAAACAATCAAGAGGAAAGGAATGGAAACTATTGCCAAGATTTTAAAACCACACTTGGTCGCTGCTTACACCGATGGCTCTTCGAATTCTGACTGCGATAGAGGTGGATCCGGAATCTTTATAACCTACCCTGATGGCTCAACTTCCAGACACAAAACTGCAGCAGGCAAAATAGCCTCCAACGTCACAAGCGAACTCATCGAAATCAAAGAAGCTCCGAGTATTTACCTCACTTGTACAACACTCAACCCCTCTGATGGCATAGTAATCTTCACGGACTGCAGATCTGCTCTTCAGGCCCTCCAAAAAGGAAATACAAACCTCGCCCAAAAGGTCAATACCCTCCTGCCCTTAATAGAGGAAAAGAAGAAGCTTTGTACGCTTCAATGGATCCCGGCACACGTCGACATCAAAAGGAACGAAGAGGCCGATTCTCTGGCCAAGGAAGCGAGGACCATCGAACCAGCCCCCGTGATTACAAAATCTTCCGACGTCAATGCCGTTGCAAAACAGAAGCTCTGCCATAACAACCGAAGAAAATCATCACCGCCCGAGCTTAACTTCGACAGGGAGATAACAAAAAAATTGCCAGACTGAGGACAATGCACCTCAAAGACATGAAAATCTTACCTGATGGTTCAAGAACATACTCTGAATGTAGGCACTGCCCAGGGATACAGCTTAATCCCGATCATCTGTTTAACTGCCCGTCCATCATTGCAGCACTATTTAAAATTGACTTAAACTGTTCTAGGGATACCCTTTATACGGACAAAGCTGCAGATGTGGCCAGTGCAGTGCCTCACGCCTTTGGACCCGTGTAAATGTGCTTTCTCTACCTTTCTCTGAAGATTTTTTTTCTTTTTTTTTTGTTTATATTGCACTTGTCACACGACTACAACAACAAATATTGTCTTCTCTATTAACGTCCATCTCAATATAGCTTCCTCTTCGGGCCGTGTTGGTTTTAATATGAAAGGGGGGACTTATTTAAAACTAAATTGGTTTAAGTCTGTCACTTACGCTGGAGGTGATATAGTTAAGCCAGTGTAAAAAGATTGTATAGTGGACAACCGTATAGCAAAGGTATATAATAGGGAAGCACAGGATCCAGAAATCTTTCACATACCCAATTAACAGTTTATTGATAATGATGTGTGGATGACGGATCTTCTACAGATAATGCCGGGGGCTTTGAAAACATTACTAAAAATATTTACTGTGTTGTCACCTCCAAACTTAAAGCTCCAATTCTGTATAAGCCAGGAAGGATGGCCGGACAGTTGCAAATGTGTGCTGGTGGTAGTTCTGTATCTGCCCAGCTGAGACAGTTTTGCTAGGTTTCCATTCCTCTCTGTCCATGTTCATTTCTCTTTCTGGTTAAAGAGTATGTTACCAGCCGATCCTCCATGGCCTTTGTTTCAATGGGGCTATAATCGCGGGAGGAGTGCGTATAAACACCAGAGAGTTCGTCCACAGAAGACAGATAGGGGAATGGCTATTTGGGTTTATCCTTTGAGTGGTAGAAGGGGAGTAAAATAACTTCCGCGAACTAAATGGGCAGAACACCAGTCTTTCAAGGAAAACACACTGCTTTCTGTGATAGCCAGATTAACCCTATATTCCCTAATATCAACCCTATAGTCTCAAATATCCGTTAACCTTATGCATCTATGCCTCTACACTCTATAAACTTCCATACTTGTGACTTTAACCGTTATCTCTGTAACAGTCAACAAAACAAGTATAAACATCATAGAGTTAGTGTGACAGAGAAAGACACATATACGTTAAATAAACAGAAAAACGAGAAAATTATCTAAACACATAATAAACAAAAAATAAATAAAACAAAAAGATAAAGATGGAAATAGTGTAAATATACAGATAGAGAAGAAATCTCTATTTTCTCTCATAATATGTTTGAATCTTGTAATTTCAACTCTACTTGAAGCTCATTATTTTTAAACCTGTAGCATAGTTGAAAGATTTCTCATGTCGCCTGACTGTACACACACATTGTCGGGCAAAGTTTTTCTGATAAAGCTATTGAAAATAGCGTTGCCCAAGCCAGCATATAGGAAGGAAGTGCGCAGTTTGTTGTTGAAGAAGCGAGCTGCGGTTATAGTTTTGTTTACCTTAAATCAATCTTTACAGTAACGTTTTACTCAGTCAGTTTTTCTTTGATTATTTTTTATATCAAAGAAATTATAAGGTTTTTTTTGAAAGATTTAGGAATTATTTATACCTTCAGTTTAAATTTTAGTAAGTTTTTACCAATTTATAATATTAAAAATAGTTTTGCTGTTAAACTTGTAACCATTCCCGTTATATAGAATCGTATAAAGTTATTAGTATTTGTAATATTAAATTATTATTTTCTACTTTTTACATTTATTCTGGTTTGTTTTTTTATTAGTATCTATTATTTTCGTCTTCTTGTTCGACCGCTTTCTTTATATTTTCTTCATCGAACAAAATAGGCGATCTTTTCCCTCTAAACAAACTCTTACGCCAGATAGTTTAGCATTCTACACATTCTAGAAATCTATTGGGATCTTTATAAACGGGTTTTGCATGATAACTTTATTACCATATTAAAAAAAAAATGTGAACAAAACCTCTCTTGTTTGGAAATTTTAAATACTTTATTCAAAGAATGTAGGAAATGTTTATATTATCAGTATACCATATAAATGTCTATAACAGTGTTTAATAAAATATTTGTCCGTCAAACCTGAGGCACATTCCGTTATATAGAATCGTTTATTATTATTTTCATTAATATAAAGAAATTTTTATATTTTAATTTTATGATAATTCGGTTTTTCCTCTTATTCGTAGCTTTTATGACTGTTTAATAACCACATTTTTACTTATGTGATCTTCATCTGACACAATAGGTCGTCTTTGGCCTCTAATAAACTTTGTCGCCGGATAGTAAAGCATTGTCGTCCTCCTACAAACCTCTTGGAATCATTACAAACTCATGTTCATGTTATTCCTTTTTTAAATTGGTACATTTTACAATAATTGCAATGAAGCCGATGATGCCCTCGTTAAATCATAAATTTCAAAAGAACACAATCTTATTGTAAAAGTTTTTAAATTTTGAGGCTCAAAATACATTTAAAAGTCTACTCGCAAATAAACCAAGTTAAATACTTGTTTAAATACATGAAAGTATAAGTAATAAGTGAATACAGGAAATCAGGGTTGTGAGTATATATATATATATATACATGCTATTGTTTTGTCCCAAAAGAAAAATGAGTGGGATACAGTCTACGCACGTCGAGTGTTTTTACGAAGCTTGATCTATCAAAGTGTCTTAGATCTAGTCAGTTCATATACCAAACGTTACCCTACCTCTACAGCAAGACACAGATACATTCAATCACAAGGCTCAGGGCTCCAATATGATTGCAAATCTTTTCTTGACGTAGGTGCGGGAACCGTAGCAGCAACATTTCGTCATATTCCAAGAGAATCAAACCGCCTGTTTGTATTTGTATTTGGGGAGGATTTATTTTATTGAAATTAAATACCAATGAGTATATTAAGTTATAATTTATAAACTTACCTAATATTGTTTTGAAAAACCAAGGGAAAAACTTCTACTTGCAAGAAGACATGTGTAAAGCATTACTTGCCTTTAAATATGAATAATAACAAACAATTACTATCAGCTGTTTAAATGTGTTTGAAAGTGAATTTTACATGCGATTATTATTTGATTAAACTAAGGATGTAATGCAGTGAAGATAATTGAAAATTATGGAGATTCAAGGCCCGATGGCTGTGCTCTGACAGAATTTCTGAATGAAATTAGACCCAGGTGTTAACCAGGGACCTTAAGAATGTCTAAAATTTCCGCTCAATAGAACCAGTAGTTTTTACTGATGAGTAAAACATACACAAACAAACAGACAGACAGACACACACACACACACACATTCACACATACCATTATATTTTTATATATTAGTATTGATATAAAGATGTATAATAAGGTATATCCATGGAAGATAGTGTTCATGGAAGGAAAAAGAAATACATCCGAACGGAACTAATATCGAAGGAATGTCGACATAGCGACAATAAGACAGCCACTGCTGGTCACTTTCAGTCTGTATCACGGGGGGGGGGGGGTATATTGGTTGTGAAATATATTGCTTCTGTTGAGATGACTGCTTGTGGGTCGCAATGAAATGGTAAATATATACTTTCTGTTAGTTGGGGCGGGAAAACTCTTAAAAATCTCACAGATATGGCGCACAGGATATGGTTGAAATCTTGAATATTCTAAATGGCAATATATTGACGCCAGTGTCTGGCCATTCAGTCAGATATGGACTGAAAAGCCATTCAGTCAGAAAATGTATTTTAACCCATTTTTTACAGGGGTACCTTTTTATAATGTGTGTTAATCACAGTGCGGATAGGTGCCCATGGTAAAGCAATTTTATTTGTCCCTTATTGCCCTCTAACGTAAGCAAGTCATCCTATAAATGAATCAACAATATTTGTCTTTAAACATTATTAAATATTTCTTCTCGAAAAATGTAAATATGTGTCTATAAACCAGGTAAAATGAGAGGGACAACCACTCTCAGGTTAAAAAAACAGTGACCATGCGTCCCGGAAAGATCCTGATAGTCCCGATTTTTTAGCTTGTGTCCCGGAGTCCCATAAAATAATATATTTGTCCTTAATTTCGAGCGCATTTAAACTCTAACTAATGCTTACAATTATTCATCGGTGCCGTAAGTCTATAAAAGTAAAGTATTGTGCAATACTTCAATACAGTAACTTATGGTTTATTTGTTCTTTGCCAAATTTACCATTTAATTAAATAAATCAGCCTAAACAGATTATTTTAACTATTAGAAAGTTGGGAAGAGAAACATACAATTTTTAAGTGATATTTATATTATAATATTTAATTTCATGTAATTCCTTAATAAATCAATTTGTTTTGAACTTTTGTTCTTTCAAGTGTATCTTACATTCTACTACATCCAAAAGTAGGTTGTCTCGATTTCGACTAATCATAAAATCACCGTAATTATGTATGAAATAAGTTCTTGTAAGACGTCTTGAAGAAAGGGATAGGCACACGACGAAGACAACAGATACCAGGTAACGCTCAGAAGAGGGAGCAAACTTCTGTTGTAAGCTGGTGTAAGCCAAACATATCTGTAGCAGAGGCTTCAACTGTTAGCGTAAAAGTATCTAGGTATAAATTGAGACAGTTTAAGGCATAGCTTTATTAAGAATAACTGTAACAATAGAATCAATTCACATGTGAAGAAATCTGTATTAATTCTTGCAAAATATCTACCTGTTCCTCAAAATGACCTTCCTTTTTCTAACTCGAAAATATAATTTTTACAATAAAATTTTAAAAAATAAATGAAAACAAGAAAATATTGGTGTTTGTGTTCTATCAAATCTGGAGCTTTTATTGTGGTAGGAAAAGTGACCAAGTGATTCATGATAAATGTTTTAAAAAAATGGAAAAAGACAAGGAAATAACAGTAAAAAATTAATGTTTTTCCTTAAGCTTAAATCGGGAATGAAATTACTTTGTGGGGAACTTGAGAACATAAATTATTATGGATAGATTATGTAAGCTTGCTGGGACATTAGCAAGGATTATAAACTGCAGAAACGTTCAGTAGTAAACGTTTATCTAAATACAAATTTATGTAGTAAAGACTGAAGTTTTTTTGATCTTTGGATGAAATTGGTTTAAAGTGCTACCAATCATGATAGGTTTTGGTTTGCAAGTTATATTAAAAAGAATAGAAAAACTGTTTAACAAATTGTTCAAATTATCCACTTCTCGTTGTATCGACTTTTCATATTTATGTAATCACTTAAACATGAATAATTAGGAATAACAAAAGTATAACTGAAATTTTGACTAATAGCAAACAGAGGATTTAGGTTATATTTTGGACTTCAAATAGGTAACAGTAGCACCACGGAGGTAATCATTTCAGGCATTTAGAAGTTATATGTAACATTACCTTCATGAGATGTTAGACCAAAATTAATGGTTTTGAATATAAATTCTCTGTCACGGTTAAAACATTTTTTCTTCTGATATTTTAAAAAGGTAGAGTCAACCAATACTGCTTTCGTAGCCATTTTAATGGTGGAGTAGCATATTAGTAATAAATATCTAGTCCAGGTCTCACGTGACACATATAAATATGTGAAATAAGTTTGAATAGTTTGGTCACAAATCGAGTGTGCAAGAAATGTAAATGAAGATAATTCCCAGGGGGTTACTTAATCAACGGAATTAGATCACGTCGAAGATCAAGGTATTTAACTGTGATGCTTAAATTTGTTGTTGGTTTAGAAGTAAACAAGCCTACGTTATAAAAAAAAAACGTTTTATCATATTTTTCATTTGAGAGAGAAAATTAGACCGAAGGAAGCGCGTATAAAGTTTACTCTCAGACTGAAACAACAACGCCATTATCAGGCTTTGTAAAATAGCCAAAGAGTTGTTTGTATTATTTCGTATATTTTGATGGTGGAGCTATACGAGGGACAGAGATACTGAAACCGAGTTTCTTAAATCTCGTTTTTTTCAACCCATTTTATTTGGTAATTTCATTTTAAGATAGACAAAACTACATCTCCTAACCCTCATCCCTTTGGTAAACAATGCACGGACTAATATGGATACTTCGCACAGGTTTCATTTCAAACAATATGCATACTTATATCGAGTCCTATTTATGACTGTGTAGATTATTATGACCAAGGTGCATCGGTAACATAACGATTACGTTGTTACCGAAGCGTTAAATTCTAAGCTTTGCTAGTTCCACCATCTAAAACACATTACTGTTACATGCAGTAAAGCATAACAGCAGATCAGTTTGCATAACAGAAGATTGTTGTGCCGAGACAGTACTGATTACCTATTCAATAATCGATACATCTGTCTTTATATTATTTTAAGTTACTTGAGCTATTTTTTTCACGGTACGACCAGCGTCATCCCAAAATACGTATGTTTATTCAAATACATAAACGTATCTCGTAGGAAAAAGTACTGTCAAGCTTCTAGAATAACATGAATTCTGTTAAAAATCGAGAGTGACACATGCCAAACTGGTTAAACGAGCAGGTCGTATAAATATCATTAAAGTATTACAATTTCAACTTCAAATGTAAACTATTCTTATTTAATTGATGCAATTTAAAAGTAACATTTTATCATTTTAAAAACGTAATACAACGTAAAGAACGTCGTAGTGGGTGACGATGTATTTGTAATTTATGTTCATAATGTGTGGTTTTAATGGCAGGAAGATGTTTTACACTGGATGGGAAAGTTGAATTCCCAAAATATTCTATTTTTTTTTTTTGAAAGATTTCAACACTGAGTTTTTACAAAGAAACAATCATAATATTTATTTAAAATAAAAATTTACAAGAAGTATTTTCCCAAATTTAATGTCATGATTCCGTTCCAGTGAAAGTAAAAAGCAAAAATCAAAGAGTTTTACAATGCTTTAGGCTACGCACGTCTTCCTTTTATGTGCAGTATAAAATTATATCAAAAGTGATTTGCATAAAATCTATAGCGCAATGATCTCCATTGAATATTAATATAAACGCCATTTCAATATCCATTCACTTATAAATAACAAATTCCCTTCGTGATATCTGCAACGTTTGAAATGATTTTACGCCTCATCGCATTGCGAAATATTATATTTTCCATTTCATTGCGACCCACCCACGGCCATCTCAGCCGAGCCAATACATTTCACAACCAATATACTCCCCCCTCGCCCCGACAGAGGCACAAAGTGTCCGGCATCGGCTGTCTTATTGTCGCTTTTTCTACATTCCTTCCTTACAGTCATGCCATTTTCCTTCAACGGGAAAACCTTTTATTTAATACGCTCTCATTCCGTAATATTGTTTTATAAATAAAATTCAAAATTGTAATTGTTTTATGTCAACGAAATGTATGAAGTAAGCCGTTTGCAGTTAGGTATATATCTTTATTTTTTATATCACTCTCCCCTACAAAAAGTATTTATATATATTATCTAGAAGATTTCATTGGTGGATTCGAATGAATGTAGCCACCCTTGAATCCATGTTATTGTAACTTACAACGGTGTGATGACGTCAGTTCGTTTCGGTTTCATCTTGTATAGACCAATTGCTAGATGACAACCGGGTTTAACAAGGCCGGAAGAGCCGCTGTTTCGGAACATAGATGGGCCGGAGTCCTTGTTTAAGCTGGTTATCTGGTTGCAATAATTGTTCTATGAGAAAAAAGACCAAACACTCTAACTTATCGATGTATGTCAATACGGAAAATAACTTATAATATACAAAAATTAATTTAAATTCAACAAAAAATTCTAGGTTTTAAATTTGTTATAATGCTTTAATACAATTTTTAAACGAATACAAAATAATGCGATGTTATTATTTCTTAACAAGAGATTTAGAGAGAACTCTACGAGTTTGGGTTTTAAATACTGAATGAAATAAAAGTATTGTAATGGTCGTGGAACAGGTAGGGTTAGGGGTACTTATGTAGGGGTAGAGCTAGTTATATATTGGTAGGGGTACCCCTACCATACGTACGTACGTATGTAGGGGTAGGGGTACGTATGTAGGGGTAGGGGTACCTATGTATTGGTAGGGGTACGTATGTAGGGGTAGGGGTACCTATGTATTGGTATGGATACGTACGTAAGGGTAGGAGTACTTATGTAGGGGTAGGGGTCCGTATGTATGGGTAGAGGTACGTATGTAGGGGTAGGGGTACCTATATATTGGTATGGATACGTACGTAGGGGAAGGGGTACTTATGTAGGGGTAGGCATTTATGTTTTATAGATTCTAAATAGTATTAACAAAGCTAAATCTTTGGAATGATTTATATATGTTAAATTATTTTCTTCTAACGAAGACAAAATGTTTAGATGTTTATCGAATTTATTAGACTTGCTATATAGTTAAAAAGTATAATAATTGAAAATGACAGGCCTACAGATGTGGTTGTTATTATTATCGTCAATATCATCATCATCGTCATCGTCGTCATATTGTCATCGTCTTAATCATCTTCTTCATTAATTATTTCCAACTAATTTTTTTATTAACACATCATTTCACCCGAACAAATGCCATTTTGATATCTGGCTGGAACACAAAGGACTTTTTATAAGACAAAGAGGTTTGAGACTTTGGAGACTCTACTGGTGTTATTGAATTGTTACAGTTATAATTATATAATAGGATTACACCCTATTTATTATTATTATTATTATTACGGATACGCTTGTAATTTAAATGCTTATGCTTGTATTTTAAATTAGTCCTGGTAACTTCAAGGAATGGGTCAGATGTGATCCATGATATTACCAGTAATAGCCTAAACACTTTGCCACTTGTCCGTTACCAAACAACGGTTACACAATGAGAAGCATTCAACGTTCAGTGTAATCCAAGTGAAATAGTAGTGGGCAGATTCGCGCGATGGCGCTGTTATACAATCCCCCTGTCCAGTCTTTACTTTCCGTCATTGTTTCTTCTTCGTTAATATAAAATTAAGCTTTTATTATAAACTCTACTGAAAGCTAGAAACTGAACTAAGTAGGTGATATTACTGGCGGTGAATCCACCTGAGTCAATGGGGAAGTAGGGGGAAGTAAGTTGATAATTATGATGTAACGCCCACCGTCGCCTTAGCCGCGGAAGTTAATTGGAAAGATTTATGGTCTCAGAGGGGATCTTCTGTAACGTGCGACAGTTTATCAAGGTCAATATGATGTGGACTTAATAACTTACAATATTTCATCGCAAGTCTCCAACGCGTTGATGTAACATTCATATAGTGATTCACTATAACATCGCGGTCATGTGATGGCTGCAGATCACGTCTTGGTATATTATCCTGGTGTATAGACCCCTACGTAAGTCTTATCCTTGTTTGTTATTATAAATATAGACGCTTTTAGAAAATATTCAAAATTTATATTCTGCTACTTTTATTTTCACTCACTTGTCGTTCACACACTCTTTATGTAACGACGTCATGAAACCAGCAAAAACTCTCCTTTTCTAAGTTCACATGCATTCTTGGATGATTCCAAACTACTTAGGTTATTAACATGCTCTTCCACTTATAAAATAATATTATTATGCTATAACTCGTTAATAATAGTTTGATGAGTGTTACTTAGTTATTTTAACTATTAAAAAAGAATGTCACGTAGAAACCTTTCCTACATCACATTATTCAGTAATTTCTGTACAGTGGAGTTTTTGATAATTTGAGGTAGATGGGACCAAGACCTCTCAGATTACCGAAAATTCGGATTACACGGAAATACGTTCTTGTACATTAGAAAAAATAGAAGTTCCAGTAAACCTAATTAGGAATGCAAAACAAAATTACTCTCAATAATTTAATGTTGCTTTCGAATATATTGTTCATCAGGGCTGGTATATTTCTTGAAAAAAAATGTGAAGTGCTTCTGCATCTGCTTATCAAATGGTTTTCGTTCTGCGGTGTCTTGGCAGAAGTACACGTTCGGGCGTCGTATTTGTCTGTTGTTCAATACAGCGTAATGTAGTTTCCAAGGCGGCCGTTTCTTCACCGTGACTAATTTTCCCTTCTTGTACTGTCTCGGTCAAACCTACCATCTGTTATCTCAAATTGTTCGTCCTTACTCATCCATTGACTTACGACCGTATCATCGACACTTTCGCAACCTTGTTAAGAAATGTCGTCATTTTCTTCTTGATGATTAAGTCAGCAGTTTTATTATGACTGATGATATATTTCGATGACTTACTTAATGTTTCTTCTTTTATTTAGCTCCATGATTCGGTTACCCAGTACTCAACGTCCTTAGCTGTATTCTTTCAGAAAGCCTACAATGCTTTATTCCATTTCTGTCTCTTCCAAGAGAGATTGTAAAAGGTAACGTGAGTATATTTTCAATACATTCCAGAACACCCTGACCAGCTGGATTAGTCTTATAACATTTGCGGGTAGAAGTAAAGCACGCATATAATCAAACAACAGTTAGTTTTTAAGCGACGGTGCATTGTCTTACAATAAATAACTTGAAATTCCTTTTAATAAAATAGCATGAAATACGAAAATGAGCTCGAAAGTAACGGAAGCTTGAGAAATCTGGACTCGGAATTCGAAACTCTCTTGTATTTCAACCACCATTTCTAGTCACGCAGAGCCCTCTCTACTTCTCTTTACGTATTAGTTTTTGTTTATTAAATCTTTCTTATTAGCAATTTTTGTGTTATCCCTTGATTGCTGTATTTCTACCAGATTGTCAATTCATGCAAACGTTTTTTCTATTGTACTTTTTTCATCTTGTCATTGTCACGTAGATACATTTTCTGTTTTACAATAACCATTATTACATGTGTCTCTACAATGGTATCAAATCATGAAAAATTATTTTCTACTTTACATTATATAATAATAGACTATCTATTTATCTTTCATGTTGCCAAGTATAAACAATTCTTACTTCAAAAGAGTAATTCACTATTGATATCGAAGCTCTATCAACCATATGACGTAGAAATCCTTGCCATATCATACTACTTAATATAACTTTAATGCTACGTAGGAACCTAGTTAGAATAACAACCCGCTGATAAATACGACAAATTAATTAAACATGGCGCGGCAATCTGTATAAATATTAGAGAGCGTAAATACAAACCATCTCCAGTCGTAACACATTTTCCTTAGGTATAAAGGTAGATGTGGTCACGGACCTTTTTCTTGAATAATTTTATGATATAACATACTTTCGTTCTCTAGTTTGATACTAACGCTTAGACTCGGCAGGAGGGGTTCTAACTTTACTTACCATTAGCGAACTCAAGGTTCATATAAAAGTTCTCTGCATTTACTAGTATTTCTTAAAATACCCATATCAAGTGTTTACAGGATTCTGTACTTATTAAAAAATTCTTTACAAATTGTATTGTAGGAAAACGTAAATCAGTTTAACTGGACTTAAATTTTGGGTAAATAGAGAAAAACTAAAATATAAAAGTAAACCCACCCTAAAGTGGGTTAAAATCACTAAGCACTTTCTCACTTGGAATACAAAGTAGGCAGTGAATCAATAATGTTCCCAAAGTTTGGTCAGCACGTTAAAGTCTCTGGAGGGCAATTCTTTGTCGGACAAGAGCTGGGAGGGGTTTTTTATGGCTCGGATATATACTGAGCGTTTTTGGCTGTCTTAATGGTGATCGTACACTTCCCACAAATAGTACAAACGAAATTATTTTAACTTTTTAAAAATTATAGAAATTTCAATATTTAATTTGCAAGTGTACAAATTGTCTGTAAAATTCCTGTTACTGAAACCCTTAGAAACTTAATATATTGTAGGCCTACAATTTTAATGGATTTGCATGTAAGCACATACGCCCAAACTCGCGCGCGCGCATAAACCTATTTATTATAGTCAGAGATACATTTAAATGCAGTGATTATTCAGATATATTCTCTCCTACCTCCTCCTTGGGCTCTTCGCCTCCTCCCTTTCTCTCTCTTGGTAGGTCTTATTCTTACAATAAGCCAAATTATTAAAAATTTTCTTTCAACTTTGTAACTTTGTGGCATAATTCCATAAGTTATTTATGAAACAGGCATACATTTATAAAAATGAGAAAATATAATAAGGAGTTTTAGCATAAAAACGGTTTCCAGCCAACCTTTATTATAAAATTAAAAATGAAACTCTAAAAACAGAATACATTTCTTTAAAAAGGTGCAAATATAAAGACATACTTAACAAGTAAAAAAAAATATCCAACTCGACGTAACAAGAACGTAAAGCCTGAACTTTATTTTCATCCTCTCCAAAAGGGTTGTAAAGACGACATCTTACGCCTTTTCCGACTTTATATTTGTTTTTACAGCAAATTTCCCCAAAACGGAGCCGACGTTAGAACAGTGTTTTTAGGATGTATAAAATACTTTTTCCTCTACATTTCTCTTCCCTTAATGTTTACACCTGGCCGTATTAACCCTGAATTCAGTTCTGACAAAACATAACCCAACGGCCGGGTGGGACGTTTCCCATTTCTCGTGTTATTAAATAGCTGATTCATTTTTGAATACAGTAGAGCCTCCGTTTTCCAAAATAAGGAGGTGGGTGGCATTTTAAGTAATACGAATTTTGGTTACAAAATATGATTTTTTTTCTAAATTGAAAATAAAAATATGAATGCAGTTAGATAAACTATACACTATTGGGATATATAGCATATATATTTAGTGCTTTATATATGAAAACTACAAGTATAGTCTCTCTCCCTCTTCCCCCCTCTCTCTCTCTCTCTCTCTCTCTCTCTCTCTCTCTCTCTCTATATATATATATATATATATATATATATATATATATATATATATATATATATGTACATACACAATTATAACTTCCACAATAATTTCATTTATTGGATTGCCCGATCGTCTCGATAAACTAAATTAGTTACTTTTTCATTGATTAAAAAACTATTTTCGGGGTCGTTTCCGTTAGACGCCATTTTGGACAAAAGGTTTTACTGTGTACCCTAACGCTGGCTTATTTGGATTAAGTAATTTTTCTTTGCGGATAATACATTCATATTGTTACTAGACAAGCTAAACAGAGACATGCATAGAACTGACAACATGGTGCATATAACCATCAAATAATAATCTAAAAGTAGTTTTGCACTTTTGGAAACTAAGGTAATTATTCCATAATATCAAATTCACTATCGTTCACTGGTAAATTAACTCTATTTATATTTGTACTTATATTAAGAATAGGAAGGCTAGGCTCAGACACGACTTTCACTTTATACCTGGAGTCCTTTTCGCAAAAACTTCAAAACTTTACTAAAGAAATATCTGGCAAAGCCAAGCAATAAATGTCCCCCCCCCCTATTGAGGACTGTGTAACATCTTTTGTTTCAGTCACGTGCCTAACCCTTTCTTCAACAAACTTTGTAACATGTCGATTAATTTTTTGTTGCAATTCAGTATGTTACATTAATATTTGTTATTTAAATAATATAAAATCGGCCTTGTTTAAAAGAAATTTTCGTTTATAAGAATGCTTTATGACTAGTCAAAATGACGCCATTTTAAAAGTACACGAGATAGTGGAACGTGTTTGTGAATGCACAAGGTGGGGATATTTCGAGTCTTGTGCCTAGGTTACCGTGGGAAAGTGGGTTTCGTCCCATTCTAGCAGGACACACGATAGAGGGAAGATCGCATAGGCTTGCAGTTGTTGAAATTTGTGTTAAAGTTTTAATAATGTAATTTTCGTAAAATTTATTAGAAACGGGGAAAGGTTTTGTTAGTGGCATTGTTACGTTTAGTTTATTATTTTCAAAATTTAAATAGGTAATAAAAGTGAACCCATGTAAATTATTATATGTCCTACCAAAGTCACGCAAGTTTAAGTGATTTCCAAGGTATATTTTAAATTTAATTTTTTGATTTTTTTCAATTCATTGAAATCTGTAAATATAGGATACCAGCGTGTAATAATCAAGCTTTGTCTCAAAACATTTTCAAAAGATGTAAAATTTTGTATTTTAAATTAAGAAGCTAACTTGTGTAAACAAATTGTATTTAAAATGTAATATTTTGACTACTTTAAGTTTTTCAAAATTAAATCTGGTTTTGTAAACACAAACGAGAATTTTAATGTAATCTGTCTCTATTTGAACGATTAGCCAGTTTGCCTGAATTAATCGAATGATACAATTGTTAAGTAAAACAATTAACTCAGTGAGTCTTTGCAAATATATATAATAAAGGGATTAGATAAAAGGTGATTAAAGTTTGCTAAATAAATTAAATCCCACTACTACCATTTGCAAAATACCAGGGGGGGGGGTACAACTTAACTTATTTAATATATATAAATAGATATATTTATATTCTTACCTACTTCCTAATCTTGGTGTGGTAGCCACAGTACTACAAGAAGTGCTAGATTGACTTTTAATATAAACTAGGGTATATATTTTAAATTAATTGCGTAATTCAGGTTTAGAGAAACTCTGACACTTCATTATTCATGTTTTCCCAAATTACATTTCGTTGATATCGCAGATATCGTAGATATTAGCAACTTGCTGCAATATATAACTTCATTCCTCACTTGTTCTTTTGCTTTGTGTGGTTGTCAAGGAGGGTAAGTGTGAAATGGAGACTGTAGCAGAGGAAACGTTTAGTGTCGAGGTGTAGAAGCCTTACGTTTTGTAGCCGCACTTTAAAGTCACCGCAACAAATACCTTGAACGCTTGGTGCAACTTGATCTCACTCTGCAACCAGACTTATCGGCGTAAGGCAGACGTCTCCTACTTTCGTAATGATTATTCTCAGAGTTTCACGCCACATTAGATTTTGCTTACACTTGAGTGGGTAAGAATATGTTGTGATGTAAACCTAAATTTATCTAATGGATACAGTGACGCGGTATTAAAATGCATCCAAGATAAATGAATTCACAAATTGAACTTTCAGTTTCCAACTATACAATTATGTAAGTCATTTAGCTGCCATAGAAAAGCCAATTCCTTTTAGTCTAGAACGAATGAGGACCACGAGTTACTATGTGTTTAATATGTATTGTATTTTTCCTGTCTTTTCATGGCTTTTAAGAGCCCTGAGATGTTCTCAATCCTTTCCCCGAATGAATCCATGAACGCCATTTTTTAGGATCTTTAAATTTCTATTCTGATCACACTCTGTGTTACATATACATTGGTTTCCTTACACAGTTCCTAATTTATTCAACTTACTAAGTCCATCATTAGGCCTACCTAAAGTTCCCTGTACTTCCTGTTATGGTGATTTATGGCCTTGGCACTACTTCATGCACCAGAATGTTTATTCTTACCTACTCACTAGCTATCGCACGCCCTTTGGGTTTGAGCCAATTTGCGACGCGCTGACTAGTAAACCTGGGCTTCCATGGAGGTGGAACTGTAGTAACCTGGGTTCGGTCTAGGGTTGAGCAGTCTTGAAGGTGTTCGGCATTCATGACTTCATGACCACACAGCAGACACTCCGTGATCAACAGGACATAAATATGGTGAAGGTGCGCAACAATTTAGTCATATCCGCTCTTGATTCCGATTGATGTAACGCTAACATCTCGAGGCAGGTAATGGTCCTGCCTCCGACACAAAACCTTTCCGCCGACAATCCCTTAAATCTCTCAGGATCCATTTTTTTTTGTGGTCAACTATATTAGAGACTTGGAGGATGGTAGTGAACTCAGATGCTGAGGCTGAGTGTAGGTTGTTCCCTACTTGGCTAACTGCTCAGCTTTTTCATTGCCAGTGAAGCAGTGTATACGTGACTCGAGATCCACTGAAAATGACTTACCCTCTCAGATTGAGAGCATATAGTCTTCTTCTGCAGTTTTGGGCTCTTCAACAGTTCGTCTACGAGTTCCCAGAGAGGTTCAGGATGGTGATCCTAGAGTCAACAAGGAAAACTGTCTTAGCCGGAGCAGTCAGGTTCTCAAGCTCAATTGCTGCAGCATATATAGCCGCTATACCACCGTCATAGTTGTTGAAGTGGGCCACGACAACAGAAAAGCCGTCAAAATATATGTAGTTGTATGCAGCTCCTGTTTCGGCTGATCCAGGTGTGAATGATCCACCATTATATATTTGGAATCATTTGGTTGCAGGTTATTTTTCGTTGATGGTTTGTAGGCCTGCGCTTCTAAACTTCCGTTCCGATCATGGATGCTTTGGCAAGTGATGGTTTTTCAGGAGAACTTCTGCCTCAGGAAGCTCTTGGAAGCAGTCTTGATTAACGGTAAGTGGAGCAGGTTCTCCGGGATTGACGTCCTAGTTTGTGTAAAGATTCTGGTAGCAGACAAGGTTTGTTCGCTGGGTTTTCGAGTCTACCAGTTAGCTTACGGTACTCGCTTCAATAATTGTTTATTCATTAAAATCTCTCTCAGAAACATAGCGCCAACGTCTCCCTGCAGCGGTTCAATTAGTTAGTCTCCGTTACAGCAGTAGGGGTGGCAATAGGGGTAGACTTTGCACCACCAGTTATCACTCTTAAGGCATTGTTTTGAGCAAAATAAAGTAAATTTGTGTCGCATTTACTGGCTATGGCTTTCACTTCGCTACCATATTCTAAAATCGGTCTTATATATGACTTGTAGGCAGTCTTTATAACATCTTGGTTAGCTCCCCAAGTAGTAGCTGTTAGTCTCTTGAGCAATCTTGTTCTTTTTGTAGCCTTTTCAGCACACTGGGTGCAATGTGTGGTTTCAATGACATACGCCTATCCAATGCAACTCCCAAGTATCTTGAAATATCGCTGAGACAACATTGAGTTCTTATATGTTAAGCTCGTCTTTGGGATTCCGGGTGAGAAGGAAAATAGTTGGAAGTTCGTTTTTAAGGTGTTTATGGTCATGGCCGGTTTTTAGAGTCTTAGCAGGAACTGCTTCATACCTTTCTGTAAAGCAATTATGCTCAAGCATAGGAGAAGATAATCGGCGTATAACAGAGCTTGGACACTATGGTGTCTATGACGTCATTTATCATAAGATTGAACAGACTAAAACTGCCCTAGAGTAATTAAACAGAGTAAGATTAACAGAGATGAAATTACCGCCCCCTGGGGTAAACTTTGGATCTAGATACGAAATTTTAATGCACTGTGAGAAAACGTGATTCTGATATCTCTCTGGGACAGAAAGGACTTAATCCAGTTCAAGTTATCTCATATTCTACCAGTATGTGGATGAGCATATTTCGCCAAACGTTATCGTATGCGTCCTTGCCGTCTACTAGGACAGCTAGTGTTGATATCTTCCTTATGGAAGCCGTTGTTTACATGTTGAGTGAAATTCACAACATTGTCCATGGTGCCTCTATACTTTCTAAAGCCAGCTTGGATGTTATCGATTATTTTGCGCAACCCTATGTACTGGATAAATCGGTTAATATCTCTTAGTAACCTCTCTGTAAGCACTGGTGATACAAGTATGTAGCTTTCAACTTCGAGAGCTCGTTTTCCACATTTAAGGATGGGAATTATTTCAGCTTTTCTCCGTTGTTGTAAAACATGCATTCTCCATGCAAAATTGATGACAGCAAGAAAAAAAAATTAATAAATAAAAATAAATAGCGCTGTTACCCATCTGTTCCGGCTGCTTTCCTGTTTTTTGGTGTGTGGAAGTACCAAATACAGTTCAGCAATTGTGAAATCAAGTACACAGAATTTGTGCCACTCTTCATCAAGATATAGGTTATTTTATGTTTCTTGAAAGTGTTTTTCTATTCTACTAATACAGAGTGTGCGGCTTGTAATGAATAACTGATGACAAAAGTGCGTTTTGCAATGTCTTTTGCTTCACTGAGAATTTTATTACCACGGATGATGGGCTGGAGTTGGGTTTGGGCACTGTCGTTATTAAGGCGGACTGTCATCATATTTTTACGATTTCGAATATTTTTTAATAACAGGTTTCAATTGTCATCTATTTACTTCAAAAACAACAGTTTTCAAAGACCTTTACGAGGTATATTCCTTTACGAGAAAAAATTCCATATCTAAATTTTACATTGTAAATGTCTTAGAAAGGGTTAGCGTAGTTTTCTACTTTTCTTATATACTCATTGAAATATGAATCTGTTACTGTATCTGTTACTGCAATAGTATCTGTTACTGTAAAAGACCGTACATTGATGAATCTTAGGTTTTGTAAATGTTATGGTTTTTTAAGCTTAGTAGATGTAAGGGTTTTACAAACAAGTGACGATTTGTCTGGCTTTTACCGGTAACTTATACCATTGACGGTTGTCATTTAGGTTAGGCTAGGCTAGGTAACATCGTATCCCTAAGGTAAAGCCTAAGATTTATCAAGTGTGTGGTTGTATAAGTTCAATGATTACGGAAGAGTTCATACATTTATCATTGAGGGTGGGTAAATCTTGGGTTTTACTGGAAAATCAGCCTTTAGCTTGCTTAGGTGTTCTGGGTTTTTATTATTTAATGGATGCTGTAAATACTAAGCACTGCCTTTTCACTTTAGCAGTAATAAAAGTATTTTCCTACTCAACTCTTTCGCCAATAAATAAACACGTTTTACATGATATTATTCATTATTATTTATAGGTGAAAATTATAAAACAAACCCGTTCATTAAAATTTCTAAAAGAAATACAACCACAAGTAGTAGTTTAGACATTATTGTGGTCTTACACAAACTCTCTAATATTTAATAATTGTGTAGTATATTTGCTTGAGTTTAATTATATAACTGACAATATTGGATTATTTTATTATTATTATATAATCAGGTAATATAAATTATGCATATTCGTTTTTACACAAGTTTTTATTTTATTCAAAATAAAAAATGAGAGACGCAATCTAGCAAAGGCAAAATAAATCCCTCTGACAATGACATATTGTATCCAACTTCAACAAAACCCCACCCGATGTAATATGCACAACTGCTTGTGAAGCAAAAACCTCTCCTTTCAGTTCCTCCACATCTGTTTAGCGTGACACATTTATGCACATTTGAATATTACACGTTCAGCTAAAGTAGGTTGAGTACGAAAATTGCTTTTTGTTTTAGTTTGCGTCGCGAGTTTTGTTCTGTTTTAAATTTAGTTCGGCTCTCTTTAGAGGATAGCGTTTAAATTACCAATATTCTTTAAATTCATGAAACATTGAACAGTTTATCCTCAATATTAAACGCAATAACTTACAATCATTTTTCTGAAAAGAAAATTAATCCTTTGATTTTCCTCAAGGAATATTTTTAATGTTACTTTTTGTTTGCCTAATAGGGCTATACAGTGGGCAATTGTGACGAATTCGCGTAGTCGTTACAGAGTTGATCATTTAATTTATCTTTAAGTTCTTGTTAGACATAAAATTGGGATAAATTTATGAACCTGAGACAATAACTTCTCAGGGAAGAGTTGGGTTCCAAAAAAAGCAAATGCAAATTTTTTATTGGCGAAAAACGTTTTTTTTTAAGTGGGCTATAATATGGTCAATATTTCCTAATAGTTTTCTAACAGTTGCTACTAGACGTGACCTATGCCGACCGCATGCTGAAAGAGCCGAACGTACAACAGACGCTACAAACGGACAAATGACTTGTTTTGGTTTACGCAACGGGAGTAGTCGGTTATGGGATTGGTGGTGACTTAGGGCTGGTCGATGTTTTCTGTCACGGGGACTTGCTACTGACATTAGTTTGTCGCTGGTGGTATCAGTGACAACATTTGGTAAATGCAAGTTCCAGTAACAATGGATTAATCGGGGTGTCATTGGTTGATTTGTTGCTGTTACTAGATGAAACTGTTGCCATTGGTTAATTTGTCGTTGCCACTGTCTCTGATTACACTGCTCGACTCACTTGGCTCTGTTGTGGTTGGGCAAAGCGTCTTTGTCGCTGATATTTTACCATGACTGTCGTTAGTTGTTTTTCGCTGTCACTGGTTCATTGAAACCTCCCAAGTTATGCCTCTAGCTTATAAAATTATTAGAAACTGAGGACCTGCTTCTTTTAAAAGCAATAACCATGTTCGCTCAGAGCGAGTGTATCATGCAACAGATGAGAGACTTGTCCACGGCACGCAAGCGAAGTTTTCCTTTGGCAACAGATGCTTTCGCTATGAATTACAGCTTTGGGAGGATTTACAATGTTGTCATGCAAGCTACTGTTGTTCCGCTCTTCCTCCCCTTCCCTTCTGTACATGTCTTGTTCTGAGGAATCTTTTTTATTTATTACAATAATACTATTAAAATAGATTTGAAACTTTATTACAAAATATCGTATTTCTTATAGTCTAGTGAATAATACAAATAATGATATTTTCAACATAAACTAGATATTTTAACATTTGTAATCTATAAAGTACATGTATTTATGTACATTAAAGATTTTTCAGAGGAATGTTTTTATTTAAAACCTGACAAAACCACACACTTATTATTTTATTAAATGTCAACATTGTCTTTGCTTAAAATAAATGGCTTAATTACACCGACAAGTGTTTAAAATATTGCAAATTTTGAAAAAAAAATATCCATTCAATATGCTTGTAGACTGAGTTTAACGCAAGAATACGTTCGGTGGCAGATGAATCTACTTGACACATATAATCCTATTTCGCTTTGGATTAAATAACCATCTTGGTTTAGGTGTTTCCTAGTGAATATAGTAGAATAAAAAACATGGCCATCCTTCTTCCTCAAAATAAGCTTATGTTAAAGTCATTAAATCCATCCTTGTCTCCGTCAAGGAGCTAGGGGACATCGTGACAGAAGCAAAGATAAAGTGAGTGTAAGAATGGTGTGTATTGATAAGCACGAGCTATTAGGTAGGAGTATTCACATGAATGGTGGTTGTTTTCGGAAATATATAGATAGTTTCCGACATATTTTCAAAAATAAGCATTTACAAATTCAACATATGTCAGTCTTAGACCACGAGTTAGACCTTTATTCAGTAATACACTTCACAGATCACAAACAATTCGCCTGTTCTCGGTCAGTCAGGAAACCAAAATTATTTTAGTCACTTTGTCTTTACCTTTCTAATCTGGGGAGCAGGAAAGTATCCTTAAAGGGTACTTTGTTCAGTTGCCGTTTTCTACCTTCTGCAATGATTGCTCTTTAAATATAACCAAAATAATTTCCATATTTTTCTTGTCACAAAATTAACGACTATTAAAGTTGTCAAAACGTCACAGTTCAAAGAATTTTAAATTAAATTACTTTTTATTTATTTTTTGTTTGTTGGTTTTTAAAAAGACATTTCTCTAATTGTTATAAACAATCAGCCCAAGACGTTTTATTGCCCGGATGAAGTTAAACCTTGAGGAGGTGTGCTCGGGTGAAGATAAGCCGGCATTCCTCGCAAATCCCTCCGGGTAACAAATCCCTAGTATTATGCAGTGTTGTAACATTTCTCTATGCAAAGTAAGTATTCATAGATTTAGAGAAGGCAGAGTAAGATTCGAAGATTTTCCTCTGAGAGATTTCACCAATAATGTATAGTTTTTGTTTACAAAGAATACTTTCCTACTTTCGTTTATTATAGTTCCCCCTTATAAACGTTTACATTAGGGGTTAGATATTCTGTATGTTGTGGGTTTGTAACGTTCAAGCCCTTTTTTATCTGGGTGTAAGTATTACTTTATTAAAAATGTTGACAAATTAATTAACCTTACTTACCAGGGCTCTAATTCTAACGTAATAGCTCAGGCAGGTACTGTCTGTCTATGACGCTCTTCTATCTTGAAGCTAGAACTAGGTTACTTGTGAAATAATAATTTAAAGTTTTAAAATGCAAAGTTATACAATTTATTAATCAATGACAAATTACAAAAGAAAAAATGACACCAATGTGTTGAGTACTTAACTTTTAATTACTGTTAACTATTCCATACATTTTAATAACTTATTAACCTTTAAAATTTATATATATCGAGAAGGTAGTAACTTAAGTTTTTCCAATTTAATTTTAGAAGTGAATATTCAAAGGACAATTTCTACCGTTCATGTGTTAACCGTTTATCAATTAAAATTCAACTTAGTTAACATTAAAATACATTTTCTTTATTATTTTCTAAAACGTACCTGGTTGTGCACTTAACTTGTAAAATACTATAACACATAGCCTACCATTAATTACTGCATATGGCTTTTGTGCACTTAACACATCGCTCTTACAAATCAGCGCTCTTAAACAAAAATGATATAAACTTTTACTTATTTGAAACACATAAATAATCGCTTTTGACTTCTTCTTTAGTTGCGTTTATAAAATTTGGTACGGGGATTGACATCTTAAATTTTGAATACTGGAAGCTTACTAATTTCTAGGTTATGTCCGAAAATGCCATCACATCTGTCTCGTTCAAAGACGTTTTGAGAAGTGGGGTCGTTGCAAGGACGCGCTAACTGAAATTTTCAAACACACTCCCACCCTTCTTTATTATTTTGAATATTTTGATTGGTGCTTCGGATCAGGCGATATCAGACCATGTTTACGTCACATGGCGTGATGTGCTTATTACCCTAAGTTACTAACTTATACGATATTTTTCTATTTTGCCCGCTAGGAGCGCTCACTCCCTACGCTAGCTTCATAATGTGCACCAATAAAACAAAAATTTTCTTTTATATTGGGACGATATAATTATTAAATAAAAATTAAATATATAAATGAATTTATATGTAACACCTTATTTTTAAGAGTGTTACAGGTTATACCGTAATATTTAGAGAGTATCAGATTGACGTTTGTCGTAGGTAACAGGACCATATTCTTGTGCTGGCTCCTATTAATAAAATAATTTTATATTCTTCACGTGGATCGCAGTAGTTATATAATGTTTTTGTTCTTTGTTACTTTCAATAACTGTTTCTCTTATTCTCCTTCTTGAAAATGGTATTCGTCTTCTTTGATCACATTTTTCCTCCTCTAACTCTGTTCTTTTTATTTCACAAATTGAAACAAATGACTTTTTCTTACATCAGACTTTGTATGTTATGCACGTAAACAAGTTTTCTGCTTGCCGTCGCGCTCGCGATACACGTAAACCAAAATATTATTTAATTATTATAGAGTGATGGCCTTATAATGCATTCAAGAGGAATTAATTCACAGATTGAACTTTATATTTTACAATTATTATGCAATTTGTATATTCTGGATATTTCTTCTAGCGTCTATAGTGGGTCTATTGGCTGTAACTTAAACCATCCTACACTTTATATCTCTTCAGGACCACACGACCTTAATGGCTTGGTATGATTTGTAACATCAGCATATCGTACTGCATGGGATCACTGATCTATTCCCCTTTTAATTATTCAGGATAATTATTATTAGGGATATTTTACTTTATAGGTTCTTACACTATGTGCCCTTCTTAGTAGAGTTCCCTAATTTCTCTTAGGTTCCCCTATGTTGCTGCACACGTAAGTAAATTATTCTGAACGGACACTCTGCGTCTAAAGTCATCCTTTAGAAGGACTGAAAATTTATGTATAGATGGTCAGGGTCAGATAAGGGAATTTAATATTGCTCGAACAATTTCTAAGGGAAAGTCATCGACTTAGTTTCCAAAATGTATATGAAACTATTAGAGTGTGCATTACAAAGTACTATGTGGAAGAAGCGTGAGAAAGTGTAAAACCATATAACAATAAACTGATCAACCTCAGTCTTTTGTTATTCTTTTTATATTCGTGTTTAAATACAATATGCAAGAATATGTACATGGATATATATAGCCTATAAACATGGATATATTTATATAGCCTATATATATATATATATTAAAACAACATAGGTTATTCAAATACAGGAATATTTATTATTTTATATCCTTATATATATATATATATATATATATATATATATATATATATAGTCTATATCACCTACACTTTAACGCAATTACAGAGTTTGCATAAATGTTATCATTGCTATGTACCTAACAGACTTATAAATGCCAGAAAACGTTCTTAACTGGTGCAAATTCATGAAATATGTCGCCAAATAAAAGATAAAATAATTTCATGATAAATACTTTCATTTCAGTTTAAAGTTATAAGTAATTTTATTATATACTGAAAATGTTATTCCTTTATGAATTCATAAAGCTATTCACGCATGCTCTGTTTCCTGTAATTTTAATGCCATAAAGAGATTAGAGTGTCTGAGGAGGAAGGATACTTGTTGCTGGTGCAAACATAGCAGAGCATGAAGGCGTTGCCAAGGTAACATTAGGTGTTATGCAGCTCTGTAAAGAAAAATTACACTACGTCCGTTAAATGCGGCAACACTGGGGATTAGCGATGTTGCCGTATACTTGTTGAAGGAAGGAATAGTTAAATAGATTATATAACTTTACATCGATGGATCCTAGGAAATATAAAAGAGGCCGTTTGAACAAGTGCCTATAGAATCGACTACCTTTTCGTTTTAGTAGTAATAAAAGGATCCTTTTTTGACTGTTTTACAATATATTTATTATTATTCCTTGATCAATATGACAAACCACACCTGTTCATTAAAATTTCTGATATATATATATATATATATATATATATATATATATATATATATATATATATATACATACATATATATTTATATATATATATATATATATATATATATATATATATATACAGCAATTATTATACAAGTAAAACATAATTATTCATCGTTTATATAAACATAATATATAAGTTGACAAGAACAAATCATCAGAAGGCAAGGTCTACAAAGTAAATCTCTCTGACAATGATATATTGTATCCAGCTTCAACAAGAACCCAACCCGATAGATATGCACAACTGCGCAACATACCTCCCAAGACCCACTTAGTTGTTCACTTTATAAATTTATCCATATTTGAACATAACACATTTACGTCTTTGAAAATACGAACACATCTTAGGAACTAAAAAAAGTGTCCAAACGTGTTAAATTACTAGTGGAGTATGCACCAACGTAATCTCCATAACGTCCTTCTAGCTTCTTAGTGCAAGTGTTGTTCTTGAACGTTTTTTCCTCATGTTACTCCCAACCAAGTGTTACTTATTGACACGGACTCATAGTAAGCTCCCATACATTCCTCAGCACGGTGAGCAACAACAATGAGCCTTGCTCCAACAGCATAATCTACAAGGGTTGATAATGTTGTATCATGTAAACTTTAAAAACTTGTCCTTTTCTGTGAGGAGAAAGTTTATTATGTCTCAAAATACCAGATGGAAGGAGAAACAGCCAAATATAACAATATTCTCTCAAGTTCTACAGTTAAAGGTATTGTGATTAGTGAAATTTGATAAAACGAGGGAATTTACTTGCAAAACGAAACCATGGATGTTTAGTAACGATGTGTAAATAATGAATCGAGAAGAATGAAGTGACACTAAAGGCAATAGAAGATGAAAGGAAAGTGATAAAAGAAATTGATAGTGAAACGGTCTTCACAAATTTCGTACAAAACATTTCCAATGGAAAGGAAATTAGAAACAAAATTATGAAAGAGAGTAAAATGATGGTAAAATGATGACATAAACGAAAGTTTAACGACCAGAAAGGATGGACATTTTCCGGTTTTACTTTCTCTCAGGTACGCTCCCCTTGTTTAGCTTTATAAAACATGCGGTGAAAGGAAGCCTGAGATATCTGAAAGGAAAACTTATGGCCCACGTATTCAAGTGATCGTTCTAAGCAGATAAATAAAATTATAAACAAAGTTTTGCAAAGAAAAACACAAAGACTTGTGGTATAAATTACGTTTTTGTGGAGAAACGCTTAGATAATGTCTTATTTCGAGGGAATGGGAAATTTTAAATGGTTTCTGTTTGCTATTGTGAAACTGATGACTCTACGTATAAGCAAGGATGGATTTTCTCTCGTCCCTAACTGAGCACGGAAACGTAGCCTGGAAGCAGGTTTATCCCTTATTTAGTTTCTTGCTCACTCGATATACCTTAGGGATTATTACTTTACTAATTTATTCTAAGTAGGGGAAGCGTTAAAAAGCGCACAGTTTGGGTATTTATAAAGATAATAAATAATTATTTTGACTCTGTGAATATTACAGTGCCTTAAAAAAATTCAACAATTCTTCGAGTGTTGATATTTGATTTAATATTTTAAAATAAATTAAATATTTATCTAATATAAAACAACATTTTAAGCCAATTTTTATAGAAAAATATTTGTATGGGCTTTTAAAAATGATTAAATCTTTTCAAAATAATTGAATTTTACTATCAATTAAGGTAAATATAATTTTTTTTAAACAATTGTTATAAGCTTTTAAAAATTATGATTTGGTATTTTCAAATTATTTAATGTTTCAAAATAATTTAACGTTTTTATCAATTGAGATAAGTATAATTTTAATAATTATTTACATTAATATTATTCTAAGCTTCTAAAAATAATTTCGGTCTCACTGTATTTAAATTCTATACAAATATTGCTTATTGTTGAGTGATTTTATAACTCTGCCATCTAAGACTCGTTCTTCGTTGATTAGACAAAGGGAAACCAAACAAAAGTACCCCGCTGTTATTGTTTCGCGGTTTCGTATTTGGGGCGCTTTTGTTTTCAAATTCCAAAAGTCTCTGGACAAAGTTTTCCCATTAAGGGACCAAATATTTACAGATTTTCAGAAAGTGTGTTTTATAGAAAAAATGCTCTTTCTCTAGGCAGGATGTATTGCATAGTATCACGGAATTTTGGCAGTACAAGAATAGAATAATTTTTACGAAATAAATATAACTATCGAAAATATACTTAATGCCACAGATTAAATACACGACATTGTGGAACTAGGGCAGAAACATTTCTCTTCGTAATAGACACTGAAGCTTTCTCTTTGAACATGCAGTAGTAAATATCTTTGTAGCATTGATTGCGATATTTTATGTAAAAATTTTGGAAGAAAATAACTAATGAAATTAATAATCAATAAAATAAATAAGTAATAAACATATATTTGCGTTTGATAGAATTTGTAGCTTGTGGTTTTAATAACACAATTAGATTTTACAGTTAAACAATATAATGCGAGGATACATTTTGTTAAATGTAGGCATATATATATATATATATATATATATATATATATATATATATATATATAACACAAGTGTGTGTGTTTTAAATTGAAGGCATAGTAACAGTCAAAGCCTAACGTCAATTGTCTGTATGCATGAGCAATC
Organism: Prosapia bicincta; assembly: GCA_036971475.1. Classification (NCBI taxonomy): domain Eukaryota; kingdom Metazoa; phylum Arthropoda; class Insecta; order Hemiptera; family Cercopidae; genus Prosapia; species Prosapia bicincta. Next base: position 18,493,276 of record JBAIZL010000006.1, on the reverse strand, counting down.
AGCGATTAAAATTAACGATAATCATTACAATATACAATATATGTCTGGAATTGTCTATATATATATATTCAGGCCTATTATTTGTATGTTTAAATTGGCAAACCTTTTTACTTGCGCCATTAGCTAAAACAACATTGACTTCTTGTATTTGTTAACCGCAAATGGAATTCCTGATAACGTCATATTAATTTTGTTTCTTGGCGAAAACCTAATTTTGGTCATCATCGCCAATCAATGTAAGTGACTAACGCAAAATACTTTAAATAAACCATTTAATATCGAATAATCAAAATACAACACCTAAATATAAATATAATTAAACAACAAGAAACTGTATAAAGAATAGATTACAAAGCCTAACAACAATAATATAACAATAAAGATTTAACAATAATTATACATCTAATAATAACAATAAAAATATAAAACAATAAATGACTAAATACCAACAAAAAACAATAGGAATAAATAAAACCTTTAGGTAAATATTTTTATGTACATTATTGTTTGTGCAATGTATTTTCGTTATTAAACCAGAAAATGTATGCTGAATTTGTTTAAATTTTACAGGTTCTTCATAACACCAGGTGATGTCCTCAATGTATTCCAACACATGTAAGTTGAGACAAATAATTAATATGATTTTAGTTATATTATATAAGTTATAATATATATATATATATATATATATATATATATATATATATATGTGTGTGTGTGTGTGTGTGTGTGTGTGTGTGTGTGTGTGTGTGTGTGTGTGTGTGTGTGTGTGTGTGTGTGTGTGTGTGTGTGTGTGTGTGTGTGTGTGTGTGCGTGTGTGTGTGCGCGCGTATGTGTGCGTGTGTGTGTATGTGTGAGTGTGTTTGTGTATGTGTAACATGTGTATGTATAGTCAAACATGTGTACGTTATATAAACATATACATATGTATGTATAGTCTAACATGAGGCAAGATATATATCTAATATAATAGCAATTTACGGTCATATTTTATTTGGTATTAAAAAAAGGGTCAATTAATAGGTTATAAAATGAAATTTTTGTCCCATTAAAAATATTCATTTTATACCTAATCCATTGAATCTATTATCCGTTAATAGACATTGCAGTTTTTATACTGTATACAAACCTTTGTTGCAATGAAATACATATAAAGCAATTGATTAAGTTCCAAGTGTAAAATGAGAGTGCATTTCAATATAATTTCTCGACGGACTAAGTTCAACTCTTGTGACATTTATTAACGTTGCAGCATTCTGGAGTAATAAATAACTAATGAGGAAAGTAAATTGCAATCTCGTCTTGTCAAGTGTTAAAAACGCATCACTTGAGAAAGATTTTAACTTAGTGGACAAAGGCAGATCTATCAAAGTGCATCCCAATCAAAAGTTTAAAATAATTTTTTTGTCAAATAATTGACGAAATATTTTTTCTTTTAACAATTATAAAACCTCCTAATAATCTTTCCCTTAATAGATTTGTTTTTTATATTTTGATTTTTTCATGTTAAATGGAAATTATTTATACCACACCTCTACAGAAATATATTTACACGCCCCTGCTTTTGTCTCTCTCACTCCCAAATAACCACCTTGAGCCTGTATGGTTAAAAATACTTAACTACGTTTCTCTGGCAAAATGGCTCCCGGGGTTTTCCAATCGTTTAGTACAACTTGTGGAATATAGGTATTGTTTTTTAACTAAGTTTATTTATTTTAAGAATTTTCATTATTAGATAATTATTACAATAACTAAGTTTATATGCCTCATGTCATACAAGCATTTGGGGCAGACAAGCATTTGGGGCAGACAAGCATTTGTGGCAGACAAGCATTTGGGGCAGACAAGCATTTGGGGCAGACAAGCATTTGTGGCAGACAAGCATTTGTGGCAGACAAGCATTTGGGGCAGACAAGCATTTGGGGCAGACAAGCATTTGGGGCAGACAAGCATTTGTGGCAAACAAGCATTTGTGGGAGACAAGCATTTGTGGCAGACAAGCATTTGTGGCAGACAAGCATTTGGGGCTGACAAGCATTTGGGGCCGACAAGCATTTGGGGCAGACAAGCATTTGGGGCAGACAAGCATTTGGGGCAGACAAGCATTTGGGGCTGACAAGCATTTGGGGCAGACAAGCATTTGGGGCAGACAAGCATTTGGGGATTACGAGAAGAGCTGCTTAGCTTAATTCCATGTTCACTAGCGGCGACTGTATATCTTGGTACTTATTGTTCCACTATCTGTAAGACTGTATACTCTGGTCACTAAACTTGGCTGCACTTCTAAGACTTGCCTACATGAAAGCATGCCCACAGAAAATTGCTTTACTTAGACCTTCTTTATAGGTTCATATATTAACCTATATATTGACTGTGTCACGCTAAAATTATTCGCTAATTTATCTGTTTAATAAATGCCGCATGTTACTATTTAATTTTACATTAAGGGATAACATATGATTTCATGCAACAGCTGATTTTATGGTACTGGTTTTGTTGTACAACTGTACGTTGTTTTACTCTACGTTTTACTTTATTGTAACGTAGGTTATGTTACTTTGTTTTACACTATTGAGTTAAAATGTTGACATTCAATTCAATATTAGTAAAGATAGTGTAACCCCTTGAAAAATTGTGAGGTGGTCGTGGTGTGAATTGACTTATTTAAAAAAAACTCAAATTACCTTTATCCACTTGTACTTACAGAGACTCGCCGGGTCATTTGTTTTTCTAAACAATTGTATCTAACTATTAACTCAGGCAGACTGGCTGTCTGTTTAATAGTTCTATCAAAGAGAGGTTACATTAAATTCTCGTTTATGTTATATAAGAGATTTAATTTTCAAAACAATTTTATATTCAAAATATTACATTTATTTTATAATTTGCACATCGCTCTTTACAATTTAACAAATTAAATCATTTAAGGTTACATCATTTGAACATATCAAATGTTCTCTGACAGAGCTAGGTTTATTGGATTCTGGTATTTTTTATTTACCGATTTGATTGAAACAAAAAACATTAAAAAAAGTTAGGTTTAAAACATACCTTTGGCAATCACCTACACTCACATGCTAAACATATCCTACACGTTCTTTTTATTAATTACATTCTTTAAATAATAACTTCATGAACTAGTTTCTTGATTATTACTTCAGTCCCATTGGCTGTCCCTTGTAAAGTTTTATATTATTTGGTCGAGGGTTACACAAAATTACGGTTTTTATTACAAGATCAGTAATTGGGCTGTTATGCACTTTCCCATTAGAAACTAGAGTCACTAGTGCTTACCAAACTAGTAAAGAAATAAATACAAGGCATCAAAACAGGGTTTGACAAGACCTCATTCGCCGAAATAATGCCCCAACTTGTCACGCAGTAAGGCCGTGATCCAATAAGGCGGCAGTTTGTCTTTGAGCACTTTTTGCCCCCATTAGTCTTAGAAAACCTTTTATATTTCTTTTATCTCGTAATTCCTTCTTCAGTAACAGAATTAGGTGTGTATGTGTGCAAACAAGATGTTTTGTGTTTCCTCCGAAACAAACCAGTCAAAGATAAAGCTATGTAAAGTAAGTATATTTTGATATTACAATGTTGCTTCAAGAATGGAAGCTGGGATTAAAAAAAGCGGCTTGGACGCATACTATAATTTGTGTTTTTTGAAATTCTAATAGAGTTTTTCTTTTATTCTTTTTCATTCATTTTGCCATTATCACTTTCTATCTTTATTTTGCTGTTAATTAATATTTCTCTCCTTCATTATGTCCTCTGTCTAGTTTTTTCTGTCTAGCTTTTTAATAATGATCTCTCTTGTTTATCTCACTCTATACTTTCCCCTTATTTCTTCCTATGAAGTAGAATGAACAGTTTTTTCTTCTTGCTCTCTTCCTGTAGCACACGCACATCAACTTCCAGTCAACTAAGTTTGCTATCTCACGAGAGCATTGACTTTGGAAACTGGGATTTAAATGGTTATTTAGAAGCATTAAACTCTCCCCACGCCAATAGTTCTAAAAAAAGGGAACCTAGATTTAATGTTGTCTAGTTGAGATTCTAGATTTAATGTTGTCTTTTTAAAAACAGTAAGTCTATTCCTGAATTGAAACATTAAATTTAAAGAACTAATAGATTTTTTGTAGTTATAATGCAACCACAACGGTGAAAAAACAAGATTTAAAAATATTCTTATCCTACTAGGTTTTAATTAATAGGTAAATGAAATGCAGTTCAGAAATAAATTTAATATAAATGGAAATTGTCCCATAGCAGCTCTTTATTCCCTTTTAAAGAGGAATCGGAGCGTGAGGGCAGAAGGGTGGGAACCACACGCATAACTTTATGATTCCCGTAAAATGCTCCCTCATCTAAATAGTTAACAAGCAAAAGAGTAAACTTAGTTACGTATTTATAAAGAAAAACTTTAAAAGTGTTTCAAAACAGATTTAAAATAATTTGCCATATTTTTCCTATTTATTTTTGCTTTTTATGTATAAAATATATGTGATCCAATAATGTGTTTTTTGTTTTACAATGATCTGGAATGATTATGTTCCAAGTATTATTGTAAGTAACAAAATACCATTTCATAATATCCAATAACAACTCAATTAAAAATATTATTAAAACACAAAACTGAATATTAGAGTATTAAATAATACAATATTAAAGTGCTTTTTTAAAAAAATATTAAGTACAATTTTGTATTTGTTTAAATTGCTAATGATTAATTTAACTTTTGAGGTTTCCGTTAATGATAATACATCTTCAGAGGATTAAAGCTCTAGTCCAGTGTTAAGCTGTATGGTCTAAGAAGTTAAAAGTAAATTGCTTTCCCCAGCGAAATGGAAGGACGTGAAGATGGAGGAAGTGAAGGACACATGTTTACTTTGGGTGCCTCTCCTGATACTATGCACAAGAGAATTTGACACATATTTCACTATCTTATAGAGACAATATTGGGATATTTAAACTAAATCCAGTTGACACTTGATGGATAAAGATAGAACTTGTGACTTTGATTTTCGATTGAACTGATTATTAGACAAAGATATTTTCGTCGAAAGAGTAAAATGTCTTGTAATGAAGGTTTACACTCTTTCTTGTTTAAATCATAGACAAACCAATATTTTGTTTGACTTAGAAATTCGGTATCAGAGAATGCATTAGGAAAAATAAAAAATCATAACTTCTTTTAACTGAACGATACACGACAATACCGTAGAAAGATAGCAAACATGACCCGAAGTTTGATGTGAGTAACGAGACGAGGCGTCGCAAAGCATCCGGCCGTGATAGGGCTGATTGTAGCAAACATTACGTCAGCTGTTCGCTTGTTTATTCACTTTGAAAGTAAATATTTAGTGGATTAGGATGTTTCGCATCAAATAATGTTGTTACACAGCTTAAGTAAAAAGGCAGTAAAATACAAATATATAATTACTTTTGTACAGATAGAATTTAATAAGGTGAAAATTCAGAACATTCGATTTTAATTTAAGCTATGCAGTGGATTTTTGGTTTTGGTCCAAAAAATGTTTTTTATTCAAATCATATTTTTGTATTTTTTAAAATAAAATGGTTTGGAAATTTTAATCTCCTACTTGAGGAAGCTTAAAAGTTTTGGTATTTTTTGTGACTTATTGTAAAACAGAAATAAGTTACAGACGAGAACTCTTATGCTAAAACTTTTGGCTTTTGTAAAGAATAGGTCGCTTTATATATGGCTGTTGGGACCTAAAGAGAATAATAGGTTCTTTGTAGTGTTGCCGGTGATAAATGTCTTCCTCTATAGCAAACAATTATGTGTATCGTTGCATCTGTGATAAATATCTTTCAGAGTATCACTGGATCAGGTGTAGTATTGCATCTGTGATAAATATCTTTCAGAGTGTCACTGGATCAGGTGTAGTATTGCATCTGTGATAAATATCTTTCAGAGTGTCACTGGATCAGGTGTAGTATTGCATCTGTGATAAATATCTTTCAGAGTGTCACTGGATCAGGTGTAGTATTGCATCTGTGATAAATATCTTTCAGAGTGTCTCTGGATCAGGTGTAGTATTGCATCTGTGATAAATATCTTTCAGAGTGTCACTGGATCAGGTGTAGTATTGCATCTGTGATAAATGTCTTTCAGAGTATCACTGGATCAGGTGTAGTATTGCATCTGTGATAAATATCTTTCAGAGTGTCACTGGATCAGGTGTAGTATTGCATCTGTGATAGATATCTTTCAGAGTATCACTGGATCAGGTGTATTATTGCATCTGTGATGGATATCTTTCAGAGTATTACTGGATCAGGTGTAGTATTGCATCTGTGATAAATATCTTTCAGAGTATCACTGGATCAGGTGTAGTATTGCATCTGTGATAAATATCTTTCAGAGTGTCACTGGATCAGGTGTAGTATTGCATCTGTGATAAATATCTTTCAGAGTATCACTGGATCAGGTGTAGTATTGCATCTGTGATTAATATCTTTCAGAGTATCACTGGATCAGGTGTAGTATTGCATCTGCCATAGATATTTTCCTCAATATCAGAGTATCAGGTGTAGTGTCCGTCCTCTGATTAATGCCTTCCAGTATATCAGACGTTCATAAGTTGGACTAATGTCTGCCTCTCATCTGTGATAAATAACTTACCTGTACCAAACGATAATGTATAGTGAAACAGCTGTAATAGATATATTCGTGTATATCAGAGGCTCGTGTACATCTGTGATGTCATCGGCTATATCAAACATATGAGTAGCTAATTAGAGTGCCTCAAAATATGGTCAAGTCATAAGAAGTATAATAAATAAGGACGTTACTGAATCAGGAAACATACTAACAATCAATATTTGCTACAGATTTTAGTTGTTTGAAATTATTACGCAGGTAAAAAGCTACTCTTCGAAACACATCACACAGACTGGCTAGTGCTCAGCCGTGACTTTTAATTCTGATTCTATTATATCTTTGTTAGAAAACTCTTTGCTAAACCACGGGAAACTAGTGTTTCCGAACATCTGACCTGAATTTTTTTTAGATTAATTAAACTTCAAATAACAAGAACTAATAATTAAAGTTGCTTGTTGTAATTATGTTGAAATTACTGACTAAACGTAGGTAATTACTGCGTAGCAAAGTGAATATTTTTGGACTTTTTTTATTTATTTTTTTTTAATCTTGGGAGCGGGTTAGACAGATAGATGAGACTCTTCTGCAGCCCCAAGGAAGGTTTCCTAAGGGTTAGCTTACTGTGTCTCATCCCTTCAGCCCTGATCCAGTGCTCACAGTGTCTTTCAGCATCCACCTTCGCACTGCAATCTTGACCATGGATTTGGAAATACCTACCGCCGGCTCCGGTCCAATCAGGGGAGTCGAAGACCCCTCTCTGGTCAGCGCATCTGCGGCTTCATTTCCAAATGTTCCCCTATGCCCTGGCACCCAACCTATCTTGATTTGATTGTACCTTGCAAGGGCTTCTAGGTTATTTAGGCACTCCCTGACTATGGCCGAGGTGACCACATGTCCGTTTAGTGCCTTAATTGCTGCCTGACGTTCAGAGAAAATAGCAATCCGGGTCCCTTGTATTCCCCTTCTCCCTATCTCTCCCAGACAGGCATTTATAGCATATATTTCGGCCTGAAAGACAGAGGTATGCCTCCCCAAGGAAAAAAACTAGTTTTACCCATGGGTGTTTACAATACACCCCCGCTCCAGTGCCGAAGTCCATCTTGGAGCCATCTGTGTACCAGATCTGAGCTCCCGATGTTACTGACCCTGACCATTCCATCATAGTTTGGTGGGCCTGGTTAGGTGCAAACGTTCGAGTAATGGGGTCACTGCCCATTTCCAAGACAGGTTCTTTGACCATGCACTAGATACTCATATGTCCCGTAACATCTGGGAGATTAGCTCAGTTGTTCGAGTTACGCAATCTCCATGCCGCTAGCCTCGCCTCTCCCCTAAGGACAAGCTCAAGGGGAGGGAGGTTAAGCATTACTTCCATTGCTGCACCTGGTGTAGTTGACATCGCTCCCAGTGTGCACAGACTAGCCAATCTCTGGATAGAGCTCAGTTGGGCTCTTGTCTGTGCGTGGTTGGCCTTTGTCCACCACACCAGAGCTCCACAGGTAATCATAGGTCTTATCACCCTCAGATACATCCAGTGCATCATTGATGGCTTCAGTCCCCATTTCTTACCCACCATTCTTTTCACTGTCATCAGTGCCCTTTTGGCCCTGTTAACTGTCATCTCAAGATGTGGGTTCCAGGCGAGTTTCCTGTCCAGAGTAACTCCCAGGTACTTCACCTCCCCCAAAAACTCAAGGTATTCACCAAACAAGCGGGGCATCCTGGTCGTCAGATCTTTTCACTGTCTGGTGAAGTTAATAAGAGCAGTCTTTTTCGGATTTACCCTAAGGTTCTCCTTATTACACCACTCTTCAATCAGTCGTAGAGGATGTTTTATTACCTCAAGGACTGCATCAGGGAATCTGCCCAGGATCAGAACAACTATGTCGTCCACATATCCCAGACAGAAGTACCCCTGTTCATTCAAGAGTTCAATAAGGTTGTCAACCACTAAGCACCACAACAGAGGAGAGAGCCCCCCCCCCCCGGTGCACAGCCCACACTTGTCTCCGCCCTTCTGACCTCCCCTGCCACCTCTACAGAAATGCTTCTGTTTGTTAACATGGAACTTATCCAGCCACAAGTGGTCGCATCCACTCCATGACGTCATGCACCATTTACCATCGTCTCCACTTAGGGGTTATTGAAAGCCCCTTCAATGTCGAGGAAGGTACCAATGGCACAACCTTTCGTAGCGATCATTTGCTCTATCCTACCAACCACTTGATGGAGAGCTCCCTCGCAGGATTTCCCCGGTTGATAAGTATACTGGTTCCAATGCAGTGATTTTATGGCCAAAGCACCCCTCCCCATAATATGCCTATCAACCAGTTTTTCAAGTCCCTTAAGAACAAAGGACATGAGAGTAATAGGTCTGTATCCTTTCCCTTCCGATTGGTTACCGGTGGGCTTAGGTATAAAGACCACCTTACTAGATTTCCAGGATGCCGGCACATGCCCTAGAGCAATGCTTAGCCTTTATAATTTAGTAAGTACCAGCACCAGCATATCCATTCCCTGCTGCAGCAGCACAGGATAGATCCCATCTGGACCGGGAGATTTGTAGGGTTTAAATATGCCTATAGCCCATCTTACCCTTTGTGGAGTTTCTATTCTCCTTGCCACTTCCCAGTCCTCCCTCTTACCACGTCTTGTGGAGGGTTTGGCAACTGGTTCAGTGTCTGCTCCCCCAAGTTTCCTCAGAGTACTGCAAGGGAAATGTGTTCTGATTAATTCTTCCACTGTTTCCCCTGCAGTTATTGTTATATTTCCCAATGGGGTTCTTAGCATCCCCACCGGGTTAACTGGGTCCTTAGAGAGCACTATATGCCATCGTGCCCCTTCGCGAGTTTTGTCAATCTCTTGACAAAATTCCTTCCAGGACTTCCTGCGTGCTTCTCTAATTGTCCTGTTGTATTCAATTAGTGTTTTCCTATACTGGTCCCACTCCCCGTTCTTTTTTGCTCTATTAAAGAGTCTCCTGGTGGTCTTCCGAAGTTTGGCTAGCTTCTTATTCCACCATGACGGATCCCCTACTTTTCTCCCCTCACTGAGAGGGCAGTTATCAGTAAAGGATTCTACTATAGCCTCGCCAACCAATGTGGCAGAGTCTTCTAGCTCTCTCCTCCCACTATACTCCAATCCAGCCTCATCAACACCCAGGTCCCTCCTGTAGGAGTCCCAGTCTGTTCTTCCTGGATCCCTGGTTGGCCGAAGCATGGCTGGATTGAGGGATATATCATACCTAATATGTATGTGGTCAGAAGAAGATGGTTCAACCGACACATGCCAATTTAGTACATACCTAGCCATCTGGTTCGATGCCACCGTAAGGTCCAGGACCTACCGTCTGGCCCTAGTGACAAACGTCGGCTCTACCCCCTGATTTAAGACTAGTAAATTCTTAGAGCTAAGATAAGCTAAAAGTTCCTCACCTCTAGTGTTGGTACCTGTACTTCCCTACGAAGTGTGATGGGAGTTAGCATCCATCCCCACCAGCAGCTCGTCATCCACATCCCCACCAGTGCTCGACCAGCCTCCTCAGCTCTTGTGTTGGTAGAGCCCCCGCGTAGTCAAAGGGAAGATATGCGGTGGCCAGGTTCAGCCTCCTCATCCTCCCCTCCGCCCGCAGCTCCACCATCACTGCTATCAAGTCCCTGCAGCAGAAGTCCGTTAGTACAAAAGCACTCAACCCACTCCTGACCAGGATACACGTCCTGGGAGCACCGGAGTTCTTATCATACAACAACTTACCTCCAGATGTCGCCAGCCCGCATATTCGTCCTCCAGAAATCCATGGCTCCTGGATGAGCACTTAGTGCTCCACCTCTCCCCTGTCCAGCATTCTACAAACGACAGCACTAGCCGCCCTGCTGTGCAGTAGGTTCACTTGGAGGAACTTGATTTTCGTTCTGCTTACTTAGCAGTTGTCTGGGTCCGCAAAGCAGCCCCAGGACTAGAGAGCACCTTGAACGTGGCCTGTTTCAGCCCCACATTCACCCTCAGGTTGTTGTTCCGCAGTGCCCTGAGGGAGCCCTCTCATATATACAGAATAAGAGTAAGACCTGCATCCTCCCTTTTCCTAACAGTCACCTTTACAGTATCCTGAACTATCCCAGGGTTTTGGGTTTTGACCACCTTCAGGATCTCTTCCGGCTCCTTGTCATTGTAGGGTTTGGGCACCCACATTGAAACTTTTGCAATGCAAAAGATCTCCTTAGGTGGCCCTACCCTCAACTTTACCCCCTCACTCAGGATGAAGCTTGGCAGGACCCGAAGGTTCCACTCCAGGCTCTCCCGTGAGGAGCATACAACGTTTAGAGCCCCCTTCTCTAAGTATGCTGTCCTGAACCCTCTATCCCCACTCTCCGTCTCAGCGGACAGCAGTTCTGAGAAGAACAGCTCCTCTAGCTCCAACACCATCTCTTCCGAGAGTTGTCTCTCTGGGTAACTGACTGGAACAATGGTTAGCTTTTGCCGAAGGGTATCGCCGTATGTGTCCGAAGACCCTGCAGCATCCCCCCTTGTCCTAGCTTCACTTTCTTCTTTCCTCCCTCCACTGGAGAGGGATTGGACGTCGAACTCCTAGGTCTTTTGGTCGTGCTTGGGTTTGGTGCTCTTGGTTGATTGCTTCCCTGTTGCTCCTCCCTACTCACAACATCCAAGCCCTGGACTTTGACAAGCTCGGCTCGGTTTTGGCCTCCTCTTCGTTTTGTATTCAGGATTATTGGCCCTCCCGCTGCTCTCGCCTGATCTCTTCGGAGCCGCCTTTTGGCCACTCCACTCATACGTTTTCTCCGTAAAGAAAGCGTGCTCAACTCTACAGCCATTTCACTGGTTTCTGCAGTCGGCAGCTTGGTAGCCGCCCCCGCACCCCCAGTTTTGGTTGCCGTTCACACATCTGCTGCAGACTCACGGTTTGCCGTCTCATTGGCTCCCGCTGTCTGTGCAGTCTCAAAATCAATTTGTTTACTAGTTTGGTCCATTAACTTCCCACGAGTATGAAGGAAATAACGGTCAACCAGAGCAGAGCCCCCACAGCCCTGGCAAGACAACATACAATGAGGTTTTGTCCGGTTCCTCAAGGGGATCGTGTGCGACTGCATTTTATACCCTGCAGCCATTCATCCACCGGCACGATGCCTTCCACCTTGGATTGGGTATTCAGTCACTGACCTTAAAGCCTACCCCAAGTTCAGGACATTATTAATTGTTGCTCTTGGAGCGAACAGCCTGCTTTACTCTCTTTTGTTACAACTGTGTCGTTAGGGTAGTTTCCCGCCCATACTTCACTGCCACATTGCCCTTGGTTCACCTGGGAGGTGAGAGTAGCATTGTGAGGACTTAATTCCCAACTACCCCAGTCCCCAGTCAGAGCAGTTATTTCTACCACACCCAACCGGTTGACTGACGAGGAGGGATAATTCCTCACCTTTGAGCCATTGCCTTGGTCCGGGCCTGCTTATTCAGAAACCTTCCGGAATCCTTATTCACAAGTAACCTACATATCTGTAGGCTGTTCCTCTATCCGCCACCCGTGGACCCTCCCGGTTGCTCAGGCCAGCTATCCGGGTTTTTTGGACTTACCAGCTGACGCGTTTTGAAACAATATTTTCATTTAGGAAACTGAGACTCTACTGAAAATATGTAGCTTTTTTAAAATTAAACGATCAGCAAGTATGTGCATATGTGTTCATTTAGTTACGTAGTAGTTACTTAAAAATAAATAATCGATCATGAACAATAGTTACTTAAACCACCCGCTTATAAAATGTAGTTTGATACAATCATTGAAAGGATGTACAGTAGACCCTCGCTATTCGTGGTTGGGAAAATTACAGGATATCCCGCTAATATATATCGTGTTTTAAAACTAAGACAAGATAGACAGTATAGTTACTGTGCAGGCTGGTAGGATGGGGTCTAGTTTTATTTATTTTGTACAGTACGGTAGTTACTTATGACAGCCGTTCTACTGTACAATACTAGACCTAATACTCAACAGGTAGGTATTCCTTATTTATAACAAGTGGGATTTCTATAGAGTCAATGGGTCATCCAACTTAATACATGTTAACATAAGAGTAGTCGTATCCGACGACCGTTACTCGGATTTTATTTTCCCCCATCAGTCATTAAACAGGAGTCGGATTCAACTGTCCAATTCGCTAGTTTGGGAAGCGTCGCCTTTACTTGTGGAAGTGTTTAGTTATTTATCACAAAGAAATCTAATTATTTCCTAAACAACCGTTAATACGGTACACCACTAGGCCTGTTTGTCGTATCCCTTAGTTTTCGAAACGTCGCTGTAGGAACTAATTACCGAATCTGTGCCTATCTCGGGCAACGAAGAATCGGGCAATCGTTAAAAACATGTATCGCACGGAATCATTAAAAAAGTTGAGATGGAAATATGTCGATAAGATTTTAAGTTTAGGGAAACAGCTGAAGCGTCTATTTCAATACAGATATCGTCAACTCTGTACGAAGGAGGGGTACTCTGCTAGTTAATTATAAAAATATATATGTAAATATCTAATACGTAAATATACCACACTCTATCGTAAGTGTACACAATATCTGTAATAATTATTAACATTTTTGAAGTGAAACGTAATTCTTCCTTTTCTGTACACAGTTGGTTTCAGTATTCGCGGTAAGTTCGACGAACGTAGCCTTCGCAAACAGCGAGAGACTACTGTATAGATTTAATTCTATAAGGCAGTGGAACGTATCTTCCCATATTCGACCACCCGCGCAACGTCATTAATCTCACTAATTCGCACAAACTGCTAATACCTACAGTGTACAGAAGCTGTATATCTATTGTCATTGTAATATTGTGACAATTAACGCAAAGCCAGGCCAGCCAGTGACAAAGTAAACAGATGATCCAAATATTCCGGATTTATAGGAAATAAATTCGCTTTATAATATTATTGGGTGGTCTTTATATTTAAAACAAAAGATAGTTCACCTCAAAGATAGAAAGATTTCTCTTCATTATTATACTTAATACATTTTCATTAGAACCTGACGAAGGAAGTTAACAATTATAAAGCTAAATTTTGGAGGTAGAGAGAAGTGTTTGACCGTAAGTGAATAGTATTGCAACAGACAGACAGAACCAAAGAAAGACTTATTTAACGAAGTTCTAGTTCAAACATTTATCTGACAGGGGCATGTCTAACTAAACGTTTTATCTAACTAAAAGTAAGGGGAAGGTTTTCCACTGGCCTACACGACTTCCATGACAATCTTATACCCTTTTTAATGGAGTAATGAAGAAATAAATCTTCTAATGCAATATTTACAACGACGTTATTTCACAATTTTTAATTGTGCTAAACATAATTCTACAGATAAATAAGTTTAGGAAACGTTTCCTGAAAACACTTACAATTATAGATTTTGTTACCATGGACACAATATTTAGTGCCTTTATATGATTTGGTCGACATTATATAACATCACTTTATAGCCCGCAGTGTTTGTTTTTCTACGTTGTTTCCTTTTCATTAATACAGAACGAAAGTTTATTATTCACTCTTCAGCGGACGCAATTTTAAGAGTAAACTAAAGGGATGGTAATTACTGGGGGTGAAAATACCCGTGTAAAGTGAGGAAGTAGAGTAAGTTAATAACTATGGTGAAACCCAAACCCTCGCCTTAACCGCGGAAGTTAATTAGAAAGATTTATGAGATGGGGCGAGTTTCCTTTGCTACGTCCGATAGTTAATCACTCTTATTAAGGCCAATACTTGTGGAGCGTGATTTAATTAATGCAAACATCCACCGCCTTGAATAAACTTTCCTGTAGTGATTAAAACAAACGGTAAAGACAGATGTTCTGTATTGTGTAAATCTCTACATTTAGGTTATCCTTCTTACGCCAGCCTAATCATTACTGCCTTGTACATTTTGGGAAGGTGGGAGATGTACATCCTGGGGTTTTGATTCCTAATCGTATCCCAAATTTATTTCTTTCAAAACTCTGGGTGTGAGTCTGGGGGTGACTACGGTCGCAAAACCATAGGAAACTAGCCACTTTCATGCAAATTTAGGGTGTAATGAAAACATACGCTAATAATGTAGACTATATATAATATCAAAGCTATTTTTCCCCTCTTTTTAGCAATATGTGTTGATTACATGCTGGATATTTATAAAATATCAGTCGATTTTATTATAATAAAAGATTTTTGCAACAAAAAAAAATTGGAAAAAGTTCCACAAATTATTTGGCTTTATATTTCCCTTACGCCTAATACCTTGTATAGAGGGACATGAATGTCTATTAGTTTCTGGTTTTTAAAGGCTAAATATAGATGTACCAAAACAGACTGAAAAAATCAATATGCATTGACGTTTCATCAACTGTCGTTTCATTAGACTTCATCACTTGACTCGTCCGATATATTTTGTCTTATTGTGGTTTCGTCATCTTCCTCAATATTTGAGCCAGGATTAGTCAGAGTGTTGAAAAATTCCAAATGTGTTAGAAAAGAGAAACCCATTGTAAAGAAAACACTTATAAGAAAGCGTGATATATAAATTTATAGAAAAAACTATTCATATAAAATAACCAATACACGAATGATGTGTACACCAGGAATATTGCGAAAGATGCGTTCAGGATCAAGTTTTTTGACAGATGACGAGGGTAAACTATGAAGTCAAAACATTGTGACAGACGAAAAATGCGTAAACTGCTAGGCGAACAGAGATCCTTTAAAAGCATTGAGCTACATAAATGAGTTTACCTATGAACTAAACATTGATGTCGCTTAGTTTCTCGGGCCTGGAGATCCTCTAAAACTCTATCTATTAAACCTGATTTCCATAACACTTTTGCAGGCTTTGGACTGGCAAAATGATAGAGATATCTTGCGCTATTATATTGACGTGTTTAATATCAGCTTGAATTCTCCATAAGTTTGTATTGTTTCATATTTTTAAGTTTTATTTTCATTTTACAGAATTTTTAAAACTTTAATCTATAATACAACCTGTCCTATTTATTTGATCATACGATAATTGCGTCTAATTTAATCCATTTTTTTGATGTAAAAAGAAGATCTTAAACAAGACATTAGTCTCCAGTTTTGATATTGTTTAAAAAAAATTTTTTTTCCGACTTAATATTCTTTGTTTTTCTTCTAAATGTAACTCCGCTCTCATGTGCATAGGAATCGTAATTTCAGCCTCTTTTGACAAGTTTTTTTTCAACTAATTGGATCTTATCACCTCGACAGTGGAAAGCGAAGTGACCACTGACAAAGTGGAAACCCTTTTTCGACCCATTTTGAATGGAGAATCTAAACCCTTGAAACTCATTAACAAATAGTTTAGGGGTAGGTGACCAGGGTACACAACTGGTTTCTGGTTTGCACGCTCATTTCGCTTGTCTAATTTACGATCTTCCCTCATTAATTGCTATTGTTTCCTCATGTACGCATTTCTTCACTGTATGCATTTTTTGTGCGCCCAAAATAATCTACAATAACACAAAACAAACTGTCGACCGAACACGTTGTGAGGGGTTAGAAAGCCGTTTACAGTTGGGCACTCTTCTCTTGATATACGTCACCGTTTAAATTATTGTACGACATATAGCCCTGGAAATACAGCCTTGGGACCAGCATTTTAAGAATTTTGTAGTAAGTAGCAAAACAATTTCCTTACAAAATTCAAAAGTAGCGTGTAAATTAATTTAGGATGAAAGTAATTTAAAATTTGTGTAGAATAACGTTTAAAAATAAATTGTTTAACCCACAATAAACAATAAATGCGTGGCAAAAAAAGGGGAAATGTGCTCTGCTCATCATAAGATAGAATGTTGCACTGGGTCGGGGGTTGTAATGCTCAACATATTTGCAGAGGTTGTAATAAAGCCGCCTCTAAAGCCGTAAGGAAAGCATAAATCCTTAATGCGTAGTCGGCCTATTGCTTTACCAGGGGATTAAGTTGGAACACAGATTAGTAGTAATGGTGTCAATATAATGCACTTTTACGCTCACAGTTTTGAAACAGTGTGTTGGAATTTACTTCGGAAAGTATAGTCAGCTGAATTAACTACTATAATTGCTAATGGAGACGGTAATTCCTTTTACATCAACACGTTAATTCCGATAAATGCTTTGACCCCACAGTTGTACTTCCAACACGACACTCCTGGTTCTTTTAACTTGGGCTTAGTAATAAAGATTCTCTCTGGTCGGATCTATATACATTCACCACTTTTATACTTTTTATATGTTCCCATTACGTTTGGGGTACGTATTTTGTGAACTTATTTCGGGAATAATGACAGTATGATCAGGTATTTGAAATTTTACATGGTATAAAAAGGGCATTAGAAAGGGGGAGAGCTACGTTTTAGAGAGAGTGAGAGAGAGGTAGTGATACAGGGAAGGAGAGATCTTCCTCTTGAGTCGTATTACATCATGTATCATTATTCATTTTTCACCTGGTATCCTACATATTATTTAGCATTACGTTATAGCATTATTTAGCCGAATCGCTTCTCACAGATGTTTGGGAGAGTGATTTGAGTTAGGAACTGAGCGGAAGATTCCAAAAGAACTGCTTACTGGATCTAAAAACGGTCGGCGCATGCGCATAAGTGAATGTGTGCCCAACGGGCATACAATGAAGTGAGTTTAAACATAGTGATTCACGAATATACCAGTTTTATAATGTTGTATTACTTCTCTTCAAGGAGCTAGAATCGAGGAGAAGCTTAGCTTGTACACCACTAACGGGAGGGTGTATATTGCACATCCTGGCCTATTGTTCTTGATTCTTTCGAGGTGTATCGTTTACAGGCTTTTTCAACTATGATAACGCTGGGTATAAAAGTATTCGTCTCAAAACAAAGGTGAAACACGATATGAGCATAAGTTTCTTCATTAGAGGGAGGATATGAATTAAAAAAAGGAATCCAAAGAGAGAGAGAGCGAGAAAGACAGAGAATTTCCCATAACATGACTAACCCACCGTTGTTTGCTAAACTTAATTATGTAGATAAAAAAATGGAAGTATTTTCTACAATCTTGGTTTACAATGATAAGCAATGTATTTCCAGTTATTTATTATATAATGTGTGGGTATTGGAAGCACGTGCATTTCCCACTTACAGTCAATGCAACAGACACGAGTATACTCATTACACAAACTAACCTGGTCTCACATATCCAGTTCCTCTGCAGTCTATCTAAGGAAGGTTTACGAATAGGTACATTCATTGTACAGTAGAACACTGTTTGTCATGACCCAGACGTCCTTAAGATAGATTCCCTTAGCATGTGACAAGACATTTCGGAAGCCCTACAATTATATACCTCTCTAAATTTCTGGAAAGAAATTTAACATTGATTTATTCACTTAGACGAGTGAAGAAAGAATAAAAAATCCTTTAAATTATTTAGAGCCTAAAGTAATTATTCAACCATGTCTTTATTTAAAACATGTAAAATATTAGGATTACTCAAAAAGTATTCCAAGGTATGTATGGTGAACAAATATAAACATATTACCAGAGGTTTTTATCCATCCCCTCTAGCAAGGGTTGTATTGGTCATGCCTCTTTTATTACTTCGTAATTGTTTTACAGCAAATTTATCGGACACACAGGTTTTTTTATACAAAGTGTTTCTAAGTAGAAAAACGCTTTATTTAATTTACTTTTAAACTTGTGAACTAAAATGGATTATAAAAATGAGAATTTGTGATAATATGTTTTTTGCATACCTGCATAGCAATCAGGCCTTTAAAGTTCAGATAATGTTTGTATGGAAAATACTCTATTTAGGTTTCTTTTGTGTTATGTTTCGGCTAAATGATATTTTCAAAATTAAGTAAACAAAAAAGGGAAACGCGTAAATCTATTGTATTTTTGTTCCAAACTATCAAATAGAAACGTAATTTTGTAATACAAGTGGAAAAATATTAATAACTCTCACTTGCACCTTTACAATCTTTAGGAGTGACGTAATTGAGAAATTAAAATAATTGAAGTTGAGATGAAAAATATTAGTTGATGATATTTTATTTGAAATTAACAAGGGTTAAGAAAGCCCGCCGTTCTCGGTATATTAAATTCATAGGAAGAAAGCCTCAAGAAATTTTTTAAAATGTTTAACTTTTCAATTTAATTAAATTGGGGTTTTGTTTTTGAAACTATCCGTGTTAGGAATAGAAACAAACTTAGAAACGATGTTTATTGAAGATTTATTATAAAGAATATTCTCATCACCCTTCAATATGTCTGACATATGTTTTATTATTCGCAGGTTTCTCCAAATAACTTGTAATGGTTTGCTTATATTTAAATATTATACACTGTATACTAATGCTGGGCCAGGCGTGGCGGAAGTGAAATGAAAAGTTGGAGTAGAATTAAAGAAATACGAAACACACAAGAAATGGAGGTGAGTTGGCAATTTTTTTAAACCTCTTTTTTTGTTTTATCGGAGTAATAAGTAAACATTATCATCAGAAGGAATTAAAGGTAATTTATTTATTGAGTTAGTAATGTAGTCTGGTTTCCCGTTAAAAGTAATGCTAAAACATTTCTTCTAAAAATCAATAACACACCATACGTAGACTGAGGTTTTGTCAATCAGTTAAGACTGGAGAAATTAGGAGCATAAAAACGTTTAGAGTTGAGGAATAAGAAGTTTAAAGTGATTTGCTGCTGTAAGTAACTTGAACGCTTACAATGTGTTTACAAGTTGTCGCACAAATAACTTGAACGCGGGGTTCAGCTTTTATCTCCTTCCGTAGCAAGATTTATCTGCCCGAGACAGTCTCCTCGTCTCGTATAATTAATAATCACGGAGTTTCGCGCCTCATTAGTTTGTTTTTTACACTCGGGCATTTCGCAGTGTCCTAACCAGCATATTATTTAGACAATGCAGTGTGATCATATTCAAAAATCAACCGAATGCAATATATAATTGATTCATTAATTTTACAGTAAGAATCTAAATTAGAAAATCGTATGTATATTTTCTCGTTGGTCCAGGAATATGCTTATCTTAAATAGTTTTATGTAGCTCGACTGAAATTAGGCAATGTGCAATATTTATAAGGCATAAGTTTGTGAATGCCATTATTTTCTGGGAACTATAATTGCTTAGTTTGTATGATTAAGTATTAATTCTCTCGTGACAGTGTGGTTTTAAACGTTGTTTCACAGTTAGAGTTTTTTTAAAGCATTTCCATTTCTTAAAATTTAATCCTAAATGATTTCGTTGCATGTACAGCAATAAAAACATTGAATATGTTTTATAATTGCGTCAGATTGTCTAACCGTTACTAACTAGCTACAGTGCGCTCTGTCGTCCTTCGCGTAAGTGGTCTAACTGCCTGAAATACGACACCTTTGCCCGTACGTTTTGTACTACCGAGACCTCACTCTCTGTTCCATTGCCATTAAAATGTTTTAAAAGTGTCAAGATTTGCGCATGCGCCACGAGGTCCAAATTTAGATGTAGTCGACTAGTATAAATTTCATAATTAATTTACGCTATGTAAATGATATTTCCTTCTTGTCTTTTTTGGTTTTTTCTTCCATCACCCTGATCATCCTTTCCGTAAAGTAGTTAAATTTTGGGTTTTTATGTTTCCACACACGCTTTAGAACGGTTTGACGATAATTAAATTATTACATATATCATACATTAACTTATCATTATGATATATAACTTTACTTTTGCTAAAACATTAGAAGATGTGAGATAAAACGTATTCAGGTTTCTCCAGCTAATTAAGACATCATTAGGAATGTGTTTGGTTGTTTTATTGTCAGTAGTGTCTTTATCTTCACTTTTTTGTTATTTCATTCCCCACTTTTACATGACAGAGTGTAATTCTTAGTAATTTTTTCGTCTCTGGTATTAGGGGAAAAATTATACCGGAATTGGGGGAGGGACTAGATTAAACCTGGTGGTGTGAAAAGCTTTCAGGAGTAAAGACAATAAAATGAAATGTTGTGGTGACAAAACCAAAATTTTTAATAAATTTGCAGTACACACAAAACTTTTAAAAATCCTTTTTTTTTCTCGTAAGACAATAACACTATGATATACTATGATATAATATAAATACAAAGGACTGGATTAGGATAGGTTGTTTTTATAATGGTATAATGGACGAGGTAAACAGTTTAAACGATAATCACAGCCTCCTTGTCTTGTGATGTGATGAAAACAAGTATACTCAAATTGGGGTCACATCATTTTGTAATAAGATGGTTTTTTGGTAAACTTTAATTTTTTTTCGTATTAACCAAATCTATTTTATTCCGAACAGTTTATATGCATATCATAATGTAATATTACATAGTGCTATATTTATAAAACAAAAGTGAATTTAATAGTTTTATGAAGTGAAATTACTTTTGTGTTTTTTGAACGTTTGTTTTTCCACCAATAATTTATTATTTTATTTAAATTTCGGTGTTTCTAAGGACTAAAAACATAATGAGGTAAATTGTTTGGCTAATATCTCTTACTTGTATCAAGAAAATAAAAAAGTAATGTTTGGTTTAGGTTTATTATATTTCCCACTTTTCTAGTTATATGAAATGTGAAACCAAAAGCTTCAATATAAATAATTGTTTT
This sequence comes from Prosapia bicincta, assembly GCA_036971475.1. Classification (NCBI taxonomy): domain Eukaryota; kingdom Metazoa; phylum Arthropoda; class Insecta; order Hemiptera; family Cercopidae; genus Prosapia; species Prosapia bicincta. The sequence goes on along the minus strand of JBAIZL010000006.1, from coordinate 18,472,021 downwards.
TCTCATTACTCATGAAAACCTCAGTCGCTTAGTAAGTTTTTTAGTAATGCATTTATAAATGAATCTTTTTTATTTGCTTACAGCGGATTCAAATATCTCTGAATTCTTCTATCAATTTTAATAGCTTTGTAAAGACATGAAGTATTTGAAAATCTGCTCTTGAATTGAGTCTATAGTTCAAAATTAGTATTATTAATATTCATAAAATTGAAATTTCATATAGTTTGGAATCCTGTCTAAGGAGATACAATATAAATACTATTGAACCATCATTGAAAAAACTGAAAATAATTTACAAAATTATAGTTACCACACAAAATTCTATGATAATGACATACCTGTATTGTATCGAATCTCAACAGCAAACCTAAACCACTAGAATGTGCACAAACTTTTGTGCATTATTGTGTAGCAAAATACCCGGAAATGATATTTTCAGTTTATGTATGAATAAAATAACACTTTATGTATAGATGTAAAGAAGATATTACATCGGGTCGTTTAGGGTGAGTAGGTAGTAAAGAACGGGCTGTTGATATACCTAGAAGTATAACAATATGTGACGTCATTGCCTGGTAATAATGGAATCCATTGTTGGATTTTACTGTTGCTATCATTCTTGCGAGGAAGATTGTGATATCATTGTTGACTTTACTTACGACGACACTTAAGATTAACACTGTTTTAACATTGATAAAAGTGTTGAATTTAAACGGTTTTGAAAATATTGTTAAGATTATAATATTATTAAGATTAAATATTTATAAGATTTTTAGTAAAACTTCTCCGAAAATGACATTTGCAAATTAGTAGAGAGTCTATCACCCAGGTGAAAGTTATAAGTAGTACCCTGTGTTCCTAAGAACGGCTCCAAATAGTCTTTTACATTTGGAGGAGACTTTTAGGAAATATTAATACTTCTAACAGTCTCTGAGCTTTTTTCATTAACACAGATAATTATAAAGAGATATAAACTTGATGGAAAACTAGCAGACGTACAGACTTCTCATATTCACAGTTATATCCCAGTTATATACCAGTAAGTGTTCTTCAAGTCTTTTCTAGTTTATACCTACGGTGAAACGTAAGTGTCAGGTAGTCTAGACTATCCCGGATACTCAGAGAAAGTAATGCCAGGACAGTAGAAGATGAAGGTCGAAGCCGTGCAGATAAATGTTTTAGGTTAAGTAAAACTTCGAATTTTAAAACGAAAGAGATTAAGCATAGTAGACGTAAAGGTATGAGGTAAACGATGATAACAAAGGAAAGGCAAAGTAGTGATGAACGATACAATATTGAAGACAAATTAAACGAAAACTGAAAAATATCTCTCTTTGAACAAATAATTTTTTTACAAACTGAAACCAATGTAGATATAAAAAGAGAAAAGTTCCTCTAAAGAAAATTATGAAAGAATGAAATTTCATAATCAAGTTTAGAAGGAGCATATATATTTCTTAAAGTTTGAAGCTGTATTATCTAGAAGAAAATAAAACACAGGGGCCACGTATTGGGAGAACGTTCAAAGTTGATGAAGTAAAATTGGACGCAAAGTTCTGTAAAGAAATAAAATAAGACTCACGCAATAAATTACAGTTGCGGGGAAAGCGCCGAGATAGGGCCAATGAACGAGAAATCTCGGATCTTGGTCCTTTTGCAATCAAGGAAATAAAGGTATTTGGTATAGCATATATTTTGTATAATCAAACAAGTAATAACTAGCTTCTCGTATTCAAGAGATAAAGCCAAAAGAATTTGTAATTCAGATCGTAGTCCGGAAGTGAGCATAAAATCTAATTTGCCACCCTTATCGCACGTCGTTCATGATTGCAACATAACAATTTTTCCTGTTCAGTATAGACAACCTCAGCTACCATAAATGATAATATTTCGTAAAAGATAATATCCTAAGGAAGTAAAAATAATATTTTTCAAAAGGTGGGTCCCACAGAGTGCACCTCGTAGTGTAAAACCAGCAGCCCTAAAGGGACCAAAACCGTCCATTAAAACTTCACCAAATAAAAGTAAGCGTTGGCCTACAAACCAAAATTTACCGGATTTAACTATGTTTTCATGGCGATAGTCGTCTTATGGTTTACCCAATATTTATAGTTAGGGACGTTTACAATCCCTTTTGTCTCGTTTAGAAGGTATTTTTGAGTAACACATGATAGGGCTAAAAGAATAAAATACCCGAATCAATAAACATTATTAAACTATGTACATGTGTAAACGTTTTTAGTTAACTAGCTACCTTTGTGCATCAATTTCAGCATTGAAATCACCTACATAATCCTAAAGCTTCAGCAATTCACTAACTTATGCTTTCATCTCGGTCATCATTTCAATAACTGTCCAAGGTGCAGTTTAGACTTCTCATACAGCAAACGTGCCATAATAATAACAATAGAAAGAAATGGCGTCTTGTATACAGTCTTCTATAAATTCAAGACTTTGATTAACGGCCATATTAAACTAGCAGTATTTATTGCATTTACATTATTTTACTGTCGACGACAGCTGTCTAAGGACAGTTACAGAATTTATTTTGGTTTTGAACTTTTGTAATTTGTGAACTATTGCAGTGTGATTTCTGTTGCAAAAATTAGGTAGTGTTTATTACGAAATAACCTCACAATATATAATTAATTACAAAAATTTCAAAAAATTACGAAAAACCATAGCTCTTAAAAAACGGAAATGTTGGTAAGTTTGCTCTGCGCAGCACAGCTCCTCTTTGAAAGTTCGGTGCAGCGTGGCCCTCTCGTATAGATCTACCTTGGAAATATAAGGAAATGTAAAATTGAAAAAAAGCAAAGCAAGTAGATCTAATATACAATAATGTGTACTCAGAAATTCTTACCTCAGTCCAAAATTCCACCAGTAAATAGTTCTCTTCACTTGTTTGCTCTTCCCTTATCACTAAAGTCTTCGATTTCGTTTCTCTCGCATTTCTCCTGTCTTATGGTTTATTTATCCCTACTTAAGCAATTGTAACCAAGGTTACATCATTAAGATAATCCACACCCCTAGGGTATGAAATTTTAAGGGGTTGCAATGTAACACTCTGTAAAAATACTAACAACGTATTCTTAATTCAATTGAATTTATGATAATTTTTAGAAGACTACACAAAATATTCGCGTAAACATTTATACAGATTTTATTTTCTAAATGATTTTCTTTTGATGATTGAAGGGGGAACTATATTACTAATACAAAATGAAATAATATTCTCATTAACAATTGGACATACTTTTGGTCCAAACCTTTTAAAAAGCAACGGAATATTGTTAAATTACTGATTAAACCCCAACAAGCTGTTATCATCTACGGATTAAACCAAGAGATTCCAAAACTTTCAATGCTTTAGCTCTAAATTACAAAGAAATGTAATTTCTCGTTCATCAGAAATATGTGTATTGTCTTATAAACTAACCAAATTTCCTAACCATGGTGTTTTTTAAACAAATAAAATCCTAAATAAAAATATATTGGAATCGAATCTTCTAAAACGACTCGTTCATTGGTCCGCCGTGTGCAACATAAACCTTGTTTGAATCTTCGGTATTTATTCAGTTTACGTCGGAACTAAATCTTTTACGCCTGGATAATTCTTAGATTCTCTTATACTGAATGATTAATAGGAAGGTTTCGTTCAGATCACAAACAAATTTATCATTTTTGTGTACGTTTCGACATTTAAACAGTGGCTTCAGAATAGTAAAAAATAATGGAACTTGAAAGCCAAGGTTCTCTTCTACTCCCTGAAGAGGACGTTGCTTAGGTGTCGATAGATTTCACTACGAGTTTCAATGAACAATGTGTCTCTTATATTATTAGTTTTTCATTCCAGCAGAAATCTACAATACAACTAGTTACAATTATTAATACAAATGTATCGTCTAAATACAGTCTATCCCTTTAAAATATTTATTACCCTTTATCCATGCTTTGTATTGTGGCAAATCTTCAGTTGCCTCTTTTCATGAAATCTCGTACAATAATATCTTTTTAGGCAATTTTCACCTTTTGGAGGAATTTTGACATGTCTCTTGTCAATAAACAGAGTTAAAAAGAATTGCTATACTGTCAAGAATGAATTCCTTAATCTGTGAATTTAATAATGGCTTGAGAAGGACTGCAAATTAGTCGCAGGGACGTCGTATTAAAAGTATCATTCTTGACTTACTAAAACCAGTGTCTTCTTATTCTAAACAATTTCATAAGAGGGACAAAATGCTAAATAACTGTTATTCGTGATAAAGGACTTTTTAATTGATTCTAACAATCGGCCCAAGACATTTTACTACCCGGATTATAGTTAAACCTTGAGGAGGTGTGCTCGGGTGAAGATAAGCCGACAGCTCTCGCAAATCCCTCCGGGGAACAAATCCCCTCGTATTATGCAGCGTTGAAACATTGCTCTATGGGAAGTGCATTTTCTTGTACGTTCGGAGAAAGCTGGAATATTGCAACCTTAGTTATTGTCTATTTCAACGGAAATAGCTCCTAAATACAAACCTAGTTAAGCGTACTTTACAGAATTCTAATGTAAATACTAACAGCAGCTCTCTGTCACGTGGACATTGCAAACCTAACCTGAGTCATTGTACACTTGTCTTGAGTGATAAAGATTGTAAACCTGAGTGAAATTGTGAATCTCGTTTTGAGCCATCAAAACATTTTCTGAGTAATTTTAAACCTCTTTGTGTCATTATAAACGTGTCCTGAGTAATTGAAAATCGGTATTGAATAACTTTAAACTAGACAATAGATATTGTGAACTTGCCCTCAGTCCATTGTAAACCTATTCTGACTCTCATTATACAAATTTTTTAGACATTTTTAACCTGTCCTGAGTCGTTGTAAAACTCTTGCGAGTCACTGTAAACCGGCTCTGAGTCATTTTAACCTGTGATGAATATTTGTAAACCTGTCCTGAATATTTGTAATGTTGCCAAGATTAATTGTAAACCTGTTCTGAGATATTAAAAACATGTCCTGAAACCTATCCTAAAACCTGTCCGGAATCATGTCCTAACAATTGTCCTGAATCATGTCTCAAAGGCTGTGGAGAGATATTGTAAAACTATCTTCAAATCTGTCCTGAGACAAACTAAATCTATCCTGTGTCAGTTTAAACCTATCCTGAGTCTTCGTAAACCTATCCTGAGTCATTGTAAACCTATCCTGAGCCATTGTAGACCTATCCCGAGCCATTCTTTCCTGAGTCATTGTAAGCTTTTCATGAAACATATTCTGAAACCTGCCCTCACGCCTGTGAAGAGATGTTGTAAAAGTATCTTCAAACCTGTCCTGAAACAATGTGAACCTAGCCTGAGTCACTGTGGACTTATCTAGAGTCATTGTACACCACTTGTCCTGAATCATTGTAAGCATTTCATGAAACTTATCATGACATCATCCTAAAGCCTGTGGAGACGTATCGTAAAAATATACATAATCTGTCCTGAGAAAATTTAAACCTAACCTGAGTCATTGTAAATTGTTCATAATACGTATCCTGTCCTGAATCCTGTGAAGATATAATAGAGATATAGTAAAACTATCTTCAGAACTCACAAAATACACACGAGCTCCAATTTAAAGGGATGAATTGTGGTTTTTTGAAAGTTGTAAACACCATATACATTTCACTTCGTTATAGAAAGACATTTTATTAAAAAAACGTCATATAATCCTTAATGCTTACAAAGTAGAAAACTATAAAACTGTTACATCTTTACGAATCACCCGGCCAAATGGTAGTGACCTGAAATAGTTTTAGTAGGTCGTATATCACAGTAACAGGAACGCCTTTAACACCTCCACTAAAAACCAGCCATTTCATAACAAACCACGTTAATGCAGGTTTTAATGCCGCTATTTTGTGCTTCGCAGTTTTCACAGCATAAAGGAAGGAATAATTACTAAACAGAAATAACTACTTCCATTACCATGTTTGTACCCCTACCCACAGGGAAACTACATTATAAACTGTTGTACCTCCAGAGTAACTCTTTAATCTGTATTGTTTATCACTAAAGCGGTTCAAGAATTTATTCAAATTGAATACGTTTTATAAATAAATCAGTGTAGTGTTATTATCTTATTATATTTCTTGAATTCATCATCTACAGAATTGATGAACGCTGTTTTCTTATCATCCCCCTGGAGTTATATACATTGTTACAGAGGGTTACGTCGACCAGTATAGCGTGAAACTATGAGATAATTGGCGAGGTGGATATTTTTGTGTTGGAGAATGGGAAGTAATGGTGCAGTATGGGCCGTGACTTTCTCACTCATTGTACCTTGGGTAGTCTTACAACATGTGAATGTAAACATGTACACATACATATTACGGATCTATTACAGCTGTCACCACCTCTTAGTTCCTAATATAAAAATAATTCTTCTGTCATACGTTAATGCCTCTTCTAGGTTACTTCCAGGCATTGGCTAGTCGATGGCTTCTTCGAGGCCGTTCTCTTTTTTTTCTCTCAAGAGGAATCTAGTCTATTACCTTTCGGGGCCACACGACTTGTGTCATCCTCTTTACTTGTTGAAACAATGGAAAATACCTTCTAACTATCTCCCCCCCCCCTTATACTTTCATCCATTTCCAATTAGTGAAAATATTGTTCATTTTTAACCCTTTCAAATCTCGATTTACCACTGCTTCGTCCTAAATGGTCAATTTCCATCACCCTTAGTTTGTAATTATTAGGTAATGTAACATCCCAAACCACTGAAGCGTAAAGTGTAACGCTTTGAACAACACTATTATAAATGAGTTTCTTTATTTTTTTGTTATTGTCCAGAGAAGAGAGTTTAAGGTTCGTGTCACTGCTCTTTCTTTACCTGATATCATCCTCACCATCGCCTTTCTTGCCAAAGATCATTCCCTAATTATTGCACGTGTTCACCCCCTTGAATGTAAACACACTTATATAATATCTCTTACTTTAAAGACAACAAAGAATAATAATTTAATAACTCCATCCTGAAATATACTTTAATATCAAGTTTATCTGTTTACACTCAACCAACTAAACGATTTCAAATCGCCCAAGTTTTGTTGAGTTTATGAAGTTTTTCTGTTAAAACTAGCAAACATATATCAGAGCGTGTTACTAAAACGGACACATTATGGGCACAGCTGAGTGGATAAGGTAATTCCGAGTAAGTGCTTCAAGGGACCACCCTTACTAGAGTGTTTATATTTTATTTTCACTGCTTCCTCAGTTAAGGGAAATAAATATTGCTTGGCTCAACAGAAACAAGCGCGTGAAAAGCAATTCCAAGTGAATTTCTCCTAATCCCGGTTCCTTTTTATTTCTATAGATGGAATGTAGATTCGGCTTTATAGATTTGCTTTATCAGAAATAAATCATGAAAAATTAAATTCAATACTGATAAAGAAATGGACAGTATATACTAAATTTAGAAGAATAGCCTTCCAATGCATTTAGCTACTATAAAATTATTTTGCAGATATTTTCTTTTATCTTCCCTAATAAACCGGGCTCTTTCACAGTGTTTTCTTTTAATATCTACTCTCTCAAAGAGGAAATTTCTTGTAACATTTCTCGATAAATTCTTCCGTTTTCAGGATTCGTCTGAAACTATGTATTATTTATTTTGGAGTAAAATTTATACTTTAATAATATTGTTAAAAGTCTTTATTGTAAAAATATTGTATGACGATCGGATATATTCGTGATAATTCGTTTATCTTCGGTAATCTTTTCTTAGGGGTCTATAATGACGCCTTTCCTCCATTCCAAGACAAATTGGTTGTAGAATGAACTAATTATCAGTAGATTACAGTAATTTGGCTCGGAGAGTAAACCGGAAACAAATTTTAAATTCATTTTAGGAGACCCTATATATACTTTGGTATTATGTTAACACGTAAGGTTTTGGTAAAGGATATTTTCCGAAATGCGTCGTTTAGTATTATATAGAAGTATAACACTACTAAAATTTAAAAAAAAGCAATGCAGTTCGATAAGATAAATAATTTAGTTAAAAGGTTTTCTAAACGGAAAATATCTTTAGGCGTGTTTGACTTGTTTTTGGAGAAAAAGCATTCATAAGAATAAATTTGTCGAAGGTGAACGGATTGTCTCAAAAATTTGTAAAAGAGAAACAATGTGCATAATGGAGGCTTTAACAACCAAGACTTTAAGGGTATGTAGAGGTCATGTGTAAATAGTTTTGAAATAAATTCCCTTCATCAAGCTATTCAGAAAAAGGTTATATTTTAATTAATTACGTCGTGACATAAAAAGTCATATAATTGATAGCCTATGTTATTTTATTTATTGTACATAAATGGGATTAAGACTGGGATTAAGTCTTATTATTAAGTTTGATGAATCACTTATTCGAATTGAATAACTTTATAAGAGCATGCAAGTAATTTAAAAACATAATTTTTAAATGGTAAACTAATTTTGTAAAAAATAAATTGTTGATCATTGTGTAAACCAATTGCACGTTCCGTCCTAATGTTACTTTTGTTTATGGTTTCTGTTTATGATATAAAAGTTGTTTGAGAGTGAAACCTTTGAATAAAATGAAGACGAAAATAACTTTAACGAGATTAATAACGATGCAGCTTTTGGAAAATATAAATACTTAATGAGTAGCAAAGTGCATTCGCCTAGTGCCACTCCCTTGATAGAGATTTTAACAAGAGAAGAAAAGCGGAGCCCAAGAGATCTTAATTATTTGCCAATTACTACGGAAGCGACATTAAATATTACATCTGCGACCAAGCCTAATAATTGACATTTCTCCTGTAAGCTTTTAAAAAGTGTCCTTTCCCGTTTTTTTATGAAATGTAAATAATGTGTTTTTCCTTCGCTTAATAACTTGAAAGAAATTATTTATGAGAGTTTCCGTTGCAAATACATTCTCGTACACTGGTATTATCTCTCTGATTGCTAAACAATTGCTTCAGTTTATTTTATTGTAAACGTGATGGAATTCCTTTCTGGTGAAAATTAGGTTTTGTGTTGAAAATTTAACGGGGATTTAGTTCCATTTTTCAAGTGTGGTAACTTTCCTTTACTTTACACATTTCTCTCTGCTAAATGTTACTCCGGTTATTCTTCCTACTTAAAATTTAGACAAACATAAATTGCCCTGCGTTTAATCTTTCTTACATTCGTTAGGGGGACTTTTAGAATTTTTGCTTTCGATTCAATTTTCGCTTGGTTTGACTATCGCTCACGGTGGTATTTGCTGTTAATTTGAAGATAAAAAAAAATTATATTATCATTTCAGAACCTATATTTGACTACGCCATTTATCCTTTAGTAGGGATGGTCAATCCAGTGACTTTAACGGATCGATAATTTTAGTGACAGCGCCAGGCTTGGATAAGTGATTTTCACCAGTGACTTTAGTACCGGTGACAAGGGATACTGAGACCGCTCCGTATGCACCAATAACAGGCAGGCATACAACACTGGTGACGGAAGACAGTGCTGTTGACATTATTATTAGGAAGTGACTTCAACACATACACTGCGGTAATAAATTATTAATCTTTTATGAAACTACAACGTAACAGTTTATTTACAACATAGTTTTTAATTACAAAATACAGTTTAATTACAGTATTGGATGTTTGTATTAACAAAAAGAATTTTTCGGACCTTATCAAGACCTAATCGAGATCTTCTGTCATTTAAAATGTAACCTCCTTTAGAAAATAATCGCTGGCAAGTTACCGATGTGGCAAGTCATGTGACAAATAAACTAATACGGAATTAAGAATAAACTATAGCGTCTACGGGACACTTAACTGTCACTGTCCTGAAATCTGATAAAATCGCCAACTCACATAAGACGTAAATGAGTAAAACCAGTGACAGAGACAAATCAACCAATGTCAGCCTCGATAAAATATCAGTAGCTACACATTCAGTGACTGCGACATTTTGATCGACGCCGCCGTGAGCTGAGCGATTAGAGTAGATCCAATGATAGTGACAAATAAACCAATGACAGCCGCCGTAAAGTATCAGTAACTTTCCAGCCAATGACGACGTTTGGCCTCCTATCAATCCATTGTCACTGGAGCTCTACTATTCCATATTTTGTCACTGGTATCACAGGTTACAAACGAATATCAGTGACAAAGTCACCGGGTCAGAAATATCGACTAACCCTATTCTTTAGGCATAATCGTCCCTACTTAAACAAATCCTTGGCCCAGGAGTTCAAATATATGTATTGATGACCACCATCGGGACCATAAGCCTACATATTTTAACCATTTACACATTTAAACATTGTTTTCAGAAGAATTTTATGTACAAAATATATTTAAACGTATTTTAGACGAAAAGACGCAATGCCTTTCCTTAAAATGCCAAGGGTTTTAATAAGTATCGAAATAAACCTCCCAAAGTTTATTTTTATACAGGTTTTTCACAATATTCATTTTACTTTTGCATTCATAAATTGAATGCTATAATTAATTATTCTCAAAAATTATTCTCGAAAACATTGATCCAAAATTTTGTTTGTGTTTAAATAAAAGTAGTTTTATTAAATTGTATTCTCAGGTTCAATTGAACTCCAGGTTGTTGGAAAATATTACAATTTTACCAGAGTTTCTTAGAAATATAGAATGAAAACCATCCAACAAAGAAGCGTATGACAATCAGATGTATTCGAAATAATGCCATGACTTGTCATCCAAGGCCATCATCCCATAATGCCGAGATTTTTCTCTGTATAGTTTCTTCTCACTTTTACAGTACTGCAAAAACAATCGTGTATGTTTTAGAAAAATGTTTTTCTCACAGTGACAGAAGCAAAAGTGAGAAAACAAGCAGATATTTTTAAATCCGTAATCGGCAGACCAAAAGCAAAAGATAAAAGTCTTAAAGCAAGAATGTGAGAATAAAATATAAGATGTGGGGCAGTAGTGATTGCTTCATTTGTAGTTTGTAATTAATAGAGATTTCAATAGAATCTACCTAACGGGGTAATAATAAAAAGTACAGTTTTTAAAAAAGCGGTAAAACATTAACGGAACACAAATTTTATTTAACGAATTTAATTAATATCTGTAAGAAAATATTAAAAATTTATAAATGTTCATGAATACATTTATTGTAAAAGATGTATTAAAACTACTGCCACTACACGATATAAGGTATTGAATTGTAACATTCTATCCTAATAACTTAGAATAAATAAAGTAACATAACCTAAGCGTTAAAACAGATGTCCTACAACATAACATATAACATGAAATCAGATTTTTTGAATCATATGTTTTCACTTAATCTAAGCTGAAATAGTTGTATACAATTATATAGTGTAACAATTTTAGTGTATTACGAACTAGAAAATTTTCTCCGTACTAATTTTCTGTTCAGACGCACTAAAAGAAATAGGCACTTCAAGCAAATAATAGACTATTTCAAAATAGGATAGACGTGTAAGTCAGTCTTGTACAAATAGGTTATTATTTTAGGATCGTAACTGGCCTCTTTTATTATAATCTTTCTGTCTTGCATCCTTCGCTTTTTCCATTTTTCACTCATAGTGAGTATTTTTTCTCATTATGTCCCAGAAGATATTTGGTTATGTATTTCTTCTTTTATCTTTACTTTTTTCTTTATCTATATAGACATATATCTCGCACGATTTCTCTTTTTTTGTAACCTCTACACACACACACACACACACACACACACACACACACACACACACACACACACAAACACACTCATACACACATACACACACACAAACAAACACACACACACACACACACACACCATGTGGGCTATCTGATCTGACCAACTCACATAATTAAACGTAAAAAGTTGACATTTTGAAGATACTTTCATATCATAAAGTATGAATATAAATAAAATGAAAAACTTCTATTTCATCTCTTAAAAAAAATTGAGTAAGTAGCTATTTTAGGAAATAAATTCTTGGAAGTTTATCTATACGTACAAGCTATATCAATACTGACAAAAACGACCATAGGACTGTGATAAAAGCTCTATTCACGTAGCTGAATGCTGCTCTCTTGGAAAGATATTGTAAAATTAACACATATATACAGGAGTATAAAGAAAAACTTTGTATCCTTATGTCTCCAAACAATAATTATATGATTTAATGATTTGGCGCTCTGAGCTACAGGTTTCATTTTCTACTTAATAGTTAGTATAGATGTACATTTCATATGAGAGTATAAACCGAGTTTTGTGCTTAAAATGTTTTTTTTCTATTTTGCCCACTATGTTTACCTTTTGTTTCTGAGTATGTGACCTCATGACATATTTTTTTCTCCTTTATCGTAGGTAAATAATATGAAGAATAATACTTAATGATATGATAAAATGTTACGTAAAAATATCCGCTGCAACAATATCATATGAAAAGTTCTTTTACAGAATAGTTTTTTCTCCCCATTTTTCGTTAACAATATTACAAATTCAGAAGAGGCTGTCACTTGTGTCGATTACAAATTTCACTCCCAATTTTCTTTTTTTTTCTAACTTGGGAGCCGGTTTAAACTGCCCGAAGCACCGCTACCTTAAGGTATAATGTACTTACCACCCTGATCTAGTCAAATAGCCCCTTCCCTCTTACCAGGTTTAGGAGTTTCCTGACTAGTGTTTTACCTTCAGCATCCACCAGAGCTGTACTTTCACCAAAGAGGTTGAAGCGCCTCTCGGCAAGTGCTTCACATCTGTAAATGATGTGTGTGGCAGTCTCCAGTTCCTGCCCGCATAATCTGCACACTGGTTCATCTTTGTAGATACCCATTTTATGCAAATGTTTCGTTAGTCTACAGTGTCCCGTGAGTAGACCTGTAGCTATCCTCAATTCCTGCCTAGACAGATAGATTGGACTCTTCTGCAGCCCCAAGGAAGATTTCCTAAGGGTTAGCTTACTGTGTCTCATCCCTTCAGCCCTGATCCAGTGCTCACAGTGTCTTTCAGCCATCCACCTTCGCACTGCAATCTTGACCATGGATTTGGAAATACCTACCGCCGGCTCCGGTCCAATCAGGGGAGTCGAAGAACCCTCTCTGGCCAGCGCTCTGCGGCTTCATTTTTAAATATTCCTCTATGCCCTGGCACCCAACCTATCTTGATTTGGTTGTATCTTGCCAGGGCTTCTAGGTTATTTAGGCACTCCCTGCCTATGGCCGAGGTGACCACATGTCCATTTAGTGCCTTAATTGCTGCCTGACTGTCGGAGAAAATAGCAATCCGGGTCCCGTGTGTTCCCCTTCTCGCTATCTCTCCCAGACAGGCATTTCACTCCCTAACTTAGAAGTACCAAAATGGAGCGTACTTTCTTTACCTACCTTTTAATTACTAAATACTACTTACTCTATTACAGTTAGTATACTGTACTCCCTCACAGATCTTCCATAGTTGAATTTGTTTTAGTTTGGTTGTTATTCAGATAAAGTCCAGGTTTGTAACCTGAGCGAGTTGTATAGGGTGGACACATTGATGCCTCCATCTAACCGTTGAATGGTTTCTTGTGAGAATAATTCTGAAGTTCTCACATTTAAACTAATATTTTGTCTTTCCGGACAAACGTTCAGTCACTGAATATGTTATAGTAAACAAATACACCAATCAGAACATTCCCGATTCCCTGAGTGACTACAACGCTAAAGAAGGGTAAGAAACGCGTTTCGAAGTTTGTTGTGTGTAACGAGATGAAGCGTGGCAGAGCATCAGGCCGTGATAGGGCTGATTGTAGCAAACATTACGTCAGCTGTTCGCTTGTTTATTCACTTTGAAAGTAAATATCTAAGGGACTAAACTGTTGTGCTTTGCTAGATACCGGAAAAGAGTTCTATTTCGAAAACTTTATTAATAACATAAATACTTGAATAAGTTTTACGCTTCTTTAAATTTTAATTAAATAAAACTTTATAATAACTCAGTCAGAATACTGAAAAAACGAATGTAAATATAGCATGGTTAAATTCAAATTACCTTCTACTTAGATCTCCCTGCCTGAAAATAAACCGGTAGAAATTTTAAGTTTTAAATCTCTAATGTTAGGCACCTTCGATAACAAGTTATGTTTTGCTTTATAAAGTGTAAAAGGAATACATTAAGTTCCTAATTTATAAAATTAATTGGGATCATAAAAAACATAGCTTGGAAAATGTATTCCAATTGTGGGTGAAAATCATTAGACGCTTAAGTATACATAAAAACAAACAAGACTCAATGCCGCACGACAATCAAGTTTTCATTGTGTTCAGGTTTGTTTCAGCAACTACATTGCATTTGTCAGTAGCGAACGTGCACTACGATGTTGTACGCTGATCACTGAGAAGTGGTGGCTGATACTTGCCTAGCGATATGATACAGTCCTTATTATTGGGAGAGATAATCCAATAGGACCTAATATTGTTTCACTTTTACATCTCAGAATATAGGTCTCACAAGAATAGCTAGAAAAGAAATTTTACCACATGTCTAGGAATACGGAAATTTTATGGTCCCTCCACAACAAACGGGGAAATTTTGTTGTCCCTCCACGAACCGTTTACAAATGGATTAGGAATATTATAGGTATAAAAGGAAATTTTGATAGTGATAAGTTGGAAGGTAATTGGATAACTAAGATTGTGCAAGAAGTGTAACATAAAGATACAGATATGAAAGCAGAAAAATATATAATGATTTCTAACAGTATAAAGCAAAAGGTAACAAAAGCGATTAACTGATAGGATAGTGAAAGGAGGGCGATTTGTACGACTGAAAAGGTTGGGCTTCAATGTTTCAAGAAATGAGCAGTGAACAGTGACTGATAGTGTTTGGTGTGGTGTATCCCGAAATGTTTGGGTGACGTAATTGTGAAAGTTGTAGTGAGTATATGATATAATAGCATGCCAATGATTAATAGTGATGTTATATTAAATTAAGGAGTGACGTAAGAAAACATTATATCGTATGACGGTGGCGGTTATTTTAGATCAACATATTTATGGTAAAAACACATTTTCATAAGTCTTGCTGCATTACAAGTCTACAGGGGTTTATAACCTACCCTAATATGAGATAGAATTTTACATTTATATAAACTGTTTACACTGGGAAACCTAGACGGGATAAAATTGGTGGAGTTTTATTGAGTCTGCAGGGACTAGACAGTAAATATTTCTATACGAGGTATATCTTTAGAGCGTTCTAATAAAATAAACACGACCTGGATCCAGCTGAGACGATAAGGTAATTCCAAATAAGCACTTTCCTTAGCAGAGTTTTTATATTTTATGTCTACTGAATTCTTAGTCATCCATATTTATGGTGTTTAGATAGATAAAAGTTAGTGCAGAAATATATATACAAAGAACTAAGTCAAAATACAAATACAAGAATTATAATTATATAATATAAGAACTATAATTCTTGTATTTGTATTTTGACTTAGTTCTTTATTAATACACAAGAATACATATTACGATATATATATATATATATAAATATATTATGTCATTAATGTCGGTAGTGTTATTGATTTTGTTGTGAAGTGGTAAATGATATGAAGCTAGTGCTATATATATTATAAAGGAAAACAATTTGGGAAACACATATTTGTTTTTACAACATAAAATACAATATATATATATATATATATATATATATATATATATATATATATATATATATAATGTATTGTATATACATTTCATTAACAAGAATAATTATTATACTATATGCTGCAAGCTTTTAATTAAATTAATATATTGATATTATCAAGAGCGCCGAAGAATGCCCCCCCACCACACACACTCTCTCTCTCTCTCTTTCTCTCTCTCTCTCTCTCTCTCTCTCACACACACACACACACACACAACACACACTTTTTCTCTCTCTCTCTCTCTCACACACACACTGCAACGGGCACGCTCACCGCGTCTCGCTGATCTTACGCTCACTTACCCAGCCGTCAACCATTTCGTTGACCAACTCTTCAGCGCAGACCCAGCACTCGCATCCGCTGCAGAGCAAGAATTTTGGAACGAGCCGCTCGTAGCCGTAGCTATAAACGCTGTGCAGTGCTCGTCTAAATCTGCCAAAGAACAACTAGTTGTAATGACGACAAAACTATTTATTTATGATAACATCGTATAGAACCATTTAGCATTAAAATGTTTCTTTTATCCGTTCAAATTTAAATTGACCTTTAACTTTTTTAAATTCTATTTCTTTTATCTCCCATTTATATGTAGAAGTGAATTTACTTTATTGAATAAATTCAAAACATTGTCAAAAATTACATTATATACAAAAAGAAAAATTTATCATAACACAGACTACAAAGAAATTCCATTTATAACAATATAGATACATCTACTAAAAATTTCAAAATATTTACTGAATAAAAATCATATTAAATAAAAAGTAAAAAATGTCAAAGCATTTACTGAATGTTTTCTAAACATCCTCTAAAAATTATTTAACACATTTAAATGAAAATACTTAACCCTCTTATTGAAAAATATTTAACCTTTTCTGCAAGAAAGTCTTATATACTAAAAAATTCTCAAAACATTTATTGAATGGACATTTATACATCTACTAAAATCATAAAACTTGAATTAAAAACACTTGCAAAATTTTCTTATTTAATCTTCCTAATCACTAACAACAAAATGAAATTTTATTCTACACACAAATCATGAAGAAATCTAAATGAAACTTATAATTACCCTGAAAACAAATTATCTTAGGTTATTAGCTATACCCACTAAACATTTCAAGATCCCTATTTTTGATGTTTGTTTACCTATTCATATTTTCATAATTAACAAATTTATAATTATATAAAAACTCATTAAAACATCTCTTGTTATCCCTAAACCCTTTTCTTTTTTATTTACCATATTTTAATTTGACATTTATCACTTATACCCCTTTATATTTACTCCAAAGCTTTATTTTAATTAATTTTCTTGAATATATATATGTATATATATATATAAATAATGTAACCCTTTTTTAAATAAAAAACAACAATTTATTTTAATTTACTAGAATAAATGATATAAATCTCTTTTTTGAATAAACATGTTTATTTTAATCAATTTGAATTACTAATATAACTCTCTTTTATTAAAAGAACAAATTATCTTAATTAGTTTGCAATCCTACTGTTATGATTTTTACACGTAATGCTTGACCTTCAAATCAGCTGTAGTAAACAAGCTATCTATGCGTCAGCCATCTTGTATGTTTACATTTACCATCACATTTTTAATTTTGAAAAATTTATATTTTACTTTATTTTCTCCCCATCCTACGAATTTTGGCTCCTCAAATAATTTAAACATATTTATCTGAGTTGCTTACAACAAACTCTTAACCCTTTATAAATTCCTAACCTCAAACTTTCGTTTCCCTTATTCCTCATGAAATACAACTTATTCTCTACTCATGAGGCTTACGCAATTTTGTAAAATTTTCCCCTACCCACAAACAAAGCAACCTGTAGTTACTGCTCAATTTCAAAATTTGTTAGTTAATAAATTAATATTATAGTTAGTTAGTTTTAGTTAGTTTTTAAATTTAATTTAATCTGTTTTACAACTTCCCATTTTAAAATTTGTCAAGTTAAAATTTCTTATTTGCAAAGAGAAAACCTGGAAAGATCTAACCTTTGAATTTTCCTAGGACCTTAGCTTGGCCGGTTTCCCTCTCTCCGTTGGTTGTGCTGTTCTGCTAACACATCGGGGTGGGGGGGGGGTCTTTCTTCATCCTTTCTCGAAACGTTGCTTACTGCTATTCTAGATGACTTGGCCGCCATATTTGAAATCCACGTTCCCTTTGTGAAATTCATCGTATCTCGTCCAAGAATTCCATGCTTTTCTCTCTGCGACTGGTTCCGTTTCCCTTGTTTTTAGATACTTTAAATGTCTTTAATTTTTAAATTTAGACTGACAACATTATTGAATTTATTTATTTTTATTTATTTTTTTAAACACGGTTCTATTGATGGGATTATTTCACATTTCTGTTTTTTAAATTATTATACAGTTGACTCTGACATTGTTCCAATCATTCACAAATCTTACTTTCTTTGAAATTTTGCCTATTGAAATACTGTTCACTTCTCCTTACTTTCACGGAGTAAAGTTGATTACAACTTAAGATTTGAAACACACGAAAAACCTCCTTAAGACGCTGCACATTCCTGATTTTGGGAGACCTCTTTCGGCTAGATCTACGCCGAAAGGGCTCCATTTTAAAACAACTTGTCACTTCATCCTAGCGAGTTGCTACTAACTTAGCCGGTCATTGTTCTTGAACGGCAAATGACACTACGACAAACTTTCATTGTCTTTTGCCGGAGCTAACTTCGCGACCCGTTCAACCTAACTTTTGACAGTTTTCCTTTTGCAGATTGATCGTCTTTAATTATTATTCTAATTCTATAACCCCTTAGAGGTGGATTGGCTTCTTTTATAATGTTAAGTATTTAAACTCGTTTTATATTAACTTGTTACCCTTTGCAGTGGCTATTCCTAGGGAAATATGCCCAGTGCAACACACACACAAACACACACACACACACATACACACACACACACAACCCCCCCCCACACACCCCCCCACACACACACACATGCACACACACACACACACATACACACACACACACACACACACACACACACACAAACATACACACAAACACACACCTATAAACAAACACACACACACACAACACACACACACACTCACTCTCTCTCTCTTACACCCCCCCACACACACATAAACACAAACACGCACCTATAAACAAACACTCACACACACACACACACACACACACACACACAAACATAGACCTATAAACAAACACACATACACACAAACACACACCTTTAAACAAACACACACACACACACAAACATACCTATAAACCACACACCTACAAACAAACCCACCCACACACAAACACACACCTATAAACAAGACAAACACACACACACACACACACACACACACACACACACATACACACACACACACACACACACACACACACAAACACACACCTATAAACAAACACACACACACACACACACACACAAACACACACCTATAAACAAACACACACACACACACACACAAACACACACCTATAAACAAAAACACACACACCCACACACACAAACACACACCTATAAACAAACAAACACACACACACACACACAAACACACACCTATAAACAAACAAACACACACACACACACACACCTATAAACAAACACACACACAAACACACACCTATAAACAAAAACACACACACACACAAACACACACCTATAAACAAAAACACACACACACTAACACACAAACACACACCTATAAACAAACACACACACACACACACACACACACAAACCCACACGCTCTAAGGAACTGAAACATTACTGAACTAGTTTTAATTGTATGAAACTGTAACTATATTATTTTATAATCTTAAAAGTATAAAAAAAGAGTTTTTTCAAAATATCAGAAAGAATTTTACTGATGGATATTAAGTGCTATAATAATATAGAGGAAAAACAATTTAGGAAGGTACTTATTATTTTACAAAAAAAAAATACCATATATATATATATGTATATATATGTATATATATGTATATATATATATATATATATATATATATATATATATATATATATATATATATATATATATATATTAAATGCATTGTACAGAATATTAACAAGAGTATTTATTATTCTATATGCTTCTAGTTTTTAACTAATGTAACATATTTATACCATTAAGAGCCCCGAAGAATGCCCACACACACACACACACACACACACACACACACACACACACACACACACACACACACACACACAAACACACATACACACACACACACACACACACACACACACACACACACACACACACACACACACATACACACACACACATACACACACACACACACACACACACACACACACACACACACACACACACACACACACACACACACACACATACAGACACGCACACAAACACACACAAACACAAACAAACACACACACACACACACACACTCACACTCTCTCTCTCTCACTCACTCGCTCTCTCTCTCTCGCTCTCACACACACTCACGCATACACACACACACACAAACACACACACACACACACACACACAGAAACACACACACACACACACACACATACACACACACACACACACACACACTAGAGAGCCTAACCATTACTGGACTAGCTTTATCTGTAAGAAACTGTAATTATATTAGTTTATAAACCTAATAGTATGAAAATATAAAGTTGTTTTAAAAAACTCAGAATAAATATTTCTGATATATATATTAAGCAATATTTAATGTAGAAAATGTAATGCAAATGCACAAGAGTACTTCGATTTTTATAATTATATTCAGATTATTTTAAAATATTTTTCTTAGTTTACTCCAACTTAGTAATATTTTACTTTTTATTATCTGAAACAGATTCTGTTACTTTTAATGGTACCTACCTTATGTGGGACCGTATGTAACATAATATCAGAAGTTGTTTTTATTTTAACTATACGCTAACTTTTAAAACTACTGTTCCTCCCCCTTAATGCATGCATGTGCGATTACCACAACATTACCAACAACACAACATGAGAGGAATATACGGTATTATAAAATTCCTTTGTAAACAATTCTTTGTAAATGTTTCAATTTCGTGCAGTCTTTTAACTTTAGATGCGTAAATATTCATAAAGTAATACCAGAGTTTACAACGAAGGTCGTCTGTTGTTAGATCGGGCTAAACAACTTGTTGTAAATTCTTACAACGTTAAACACTTAGCCAAAACCATAACAAATACAAGTTAATAATTACAGAAGCGTCTGACATGACCACATTCGCCGAAATAATGCCCCCACTTATCACGTGGACAGCTGTTTGTCTCTGGACCTTTCTCACCTACATTAATTTACCAAAACCTCCCATCCTCGTCTTCATAAGTAGTTTCTTTTTTCGAAGACAGAAAAGTCGGTCTTTTCATGTAAATACTGACCTTTAATAAACCGGCTGAAGTAAAACGATAGAAAAAGGTTAATGTTAAGAGATATGGTAAGAATATGTTGTAATTTAAACAGAAAGCGCATTTTTATGGGGGAAAAGTATCGTATGCTTTTAACACTACGAGAACTGTGGTAAAGGCCCAATGCAATAGACTAGGCGGTAGGACAGTGGGAAGGCAGTATAAAGTCAAGCATAATATTTAGGGTAAACCTCACCAACTTATCAAGATAAAATTGAATTTGATGTAGTTGTGAGAGTTGTAATACGATGATCGGATCAGATTTCTACTAAACGTAGATATATTACTGTTTAGAGGCCAAATTTGCGCTTCCTTCGCTTTTTATTATTGCTATTGATGTCTCAATGTTTGTACGTTTTTTCACTTTTTTTAATGTAGCTTCTTTTCTCTTGCATTCGTATTTATGGTTATCTTTCTCTATTTATATTAATATCTAATTGCATTCTTGATTGTCTCACCTCTCTTGTTATACTTATTGCTTAAGCCCTTCCAACTCTCTCATGTTATTTATACCTTTTTCTCCGTATCTCTATCTCACTCTATGCACACTCTCGCTCATACAAGTTCCTCATACAGTAAACAGCAGCACGTGCTTGTATAAGATATATTTCTACATATTACAATTGTTTTCACGATATTGCTTATAAAATTTGTGACAAAGAGAAATTAAGGGAGTATCATTAAATATCTATATATACTTAATTAATTTTGTAGTTTTATTGTAACAAGAACCCAAACATCCATATTCAAGGTGAAACAATGACATTACATATTTAATAAGGACGGGAGCCCAAACTGAATCTTTTCAGAAAGTTGCGGACTACACAAACGGGAATGCGATCCACCGGTGAGAGGATTTCAAAATATTAATGTCAGGAAAACATATTTCTGCCATCCATGCTAGCGATAATACAATTTCGTCTGAGAAGAGCACAAAATACGAAAATGTTGCGGTTG
>JBAIZL010000006.1:18399927-18444927 GCA_036971475.1 Prosapia bicincta | reverse complement strand
AATAAGGGTTAGGTTAGGTTAGGTTAGGTTAGGCTATATGACAAAGATCTTCTATTTCTAAGTGTATAAAAATATCAGAAACCTACTTGTCGTTTTATACTCTTGCAACGAAATGATTTGTATATTCCTGCTTTCGAGTATTATTGCTTTCATGTTCGCAGAAATTAATTTCCTATTGAGCCTAAATTTACATTATAGTATTTATTAAGTATAGTTTTATTGAATGCACTTATATGGAGTATTCTGTTATAATGTTGTGTACACTTTTATTGAGGACAGTTGTATTCAGTGCACTTTTATTGAGTCCACTTTGTCTCAATACACTTTTATTTGGTGTACTTTTATTGAGTACTCTGTTATTACGTGCACTCTTATTGAGGACAATTTCTTGCAGTTTACTTTTATTGAGTACACTTAGACTCATTTGGTGTACTCTTATTGAGTGTAATAATATTAAGAATACTTTAATTGAGTGAACATATTCTTTATGAAATGAAGAGAAACGAAAATTGTTCAGGAAATTACTCCGTTTATAATAAAGTAAAATGTGGTGGAAAATTTAAAGGATACCAATCGGCTAATGGAAAGAAATACCAGCGAAATAGTCGGTTAAGTAATTTTCACAAGTAGAGAAAAACTTTGTTGTAAAGGTTTTAATAACAACAAGCCACAATTATATTATCTTTTTTATGGTAGAGAATTTTACAACAGAATATCTTTAATAAAATTATTTCATTATTATTGTATTTCTAATGTCAGAAGGAATAATTTTGTCTGGAGCTACAATCAATGCTGCCCAAATCTCCCTCAAATGTTTTATTTTATTGTACTTTGTTTGGTGACATATGCTGAAACTACGAAAATGTGTAGTAAGCATATGGTAAACCCATATACATACGTTAGACTCATACAAATAACTAACAGAAGGGCTTTGATTGACAAGTTACACGTAGCTTCAATTAGTCTAAATTGTATTTAAAATTTAAGAAGAAAATGTTTAATGCAATGAGACTCTTAATTGTGCCGTATATTATAAAGCGAGAAGAAGGATGCCAACAAACCGACAGCACACGGCTCACGCTGGCTTTCTAGATTCACTCGTTTTATTCTAATGACCAAGGCTGTTTGTGCTAAAATTTAATGACAATAACTAAATGCCTTGTCACGGGAATTGTTCTACCTTTTTAAAGTTAATGACTCAAGGTAGAGCTCTGTATTATTGATTTGACTTCCAACCGGTGATTTCGTATTCAAGCGTCGATGCTGACATTAAAGTACGCAAAATGAACAGGTTGTATATTTATGTTGTGTTGCAGGTGACGGTAAAACTGCTTCTAATTAAAAGCTACAGGAATGTAAGACGTTTACGTCACTCGAACTTGGACCGACTTTAGTTAAACCTCGTTTGTTTATTTTACTTTACTACGTCACGTCAATTTGTTTTTACAGAACTCTTGTTATACGCGGCGCACAACTCCTTCGCAACGCCAAATTCACCTGAAGCAGCAACAGTAATATATAAAAGTTTATTTCGTTTTAATGTAGGACAAAATTATGTTTTAGACCTCTAATTTCAAAAAATTGAGGTGAAAATATTACTTTTAGGAAATATAATAAACGGTTTCGTTAATAAGTAGGCCTAGTAACAAATAAAATAAATTTTTCTTAGTTAATGTACACCAATTTTCTCGTATTAAAATGGTCCGCCTCTTTAAATAAAAATAAATACCATAGTGCAGTAATTAACAAAGTAATTTCACACCAAGTGAAAATGTGTAACTTCAGACCCTTTAATTTATGTATTATTGCCATTTTCACTTCACCAACATTTCATCGCCCTTCTTTGACACTTCCATGACCCCAACACTCTTAGGTCATCGTCCTGTTCTAATGCAAGAGACGATGAATTCCATTTACACACCATAAAATCGTAACACTTTAGTCACGGAATTGGGGAATTAGTTTGCTGCAAATTATCACAATAATAAATTACGGCAAATTATCGTGGAGATAAATTCCTGCAAATTATCTTATTAACAAATTACTACAAATTATTGTCGTAATAGATGTTTGCAAGTTATATTTAAATAATTGAAAGTAATAAATACCCACAAAACACCACAGTAATAAATTACATCAAATTATCATAAAAATAAATTACTCTATATTATCGGGGTGGTAAATTACTGAAAATTACCAGAGTAATAAATTACTGTTTATGATGAAAGTAATAAATAACAACAGAATATCGCAATAATAAATTACTGCTAATTATCATAGTAATAAATAACAGCAAATTGTCACAATAATTACTGTAAGATATTACAATAATAAATTACTGGAAATTAAAACAGTAATGAATTAAGCTTTATATTTTACAAAGCTGTTTGTATTGATTTATTCATTATCGCAATACTTCACACGTCGGTTTATAAATATGACGAACTGGTAAATTATAATTTATTGTTATAATAATAACGGAATAATTTCCTAATGAATTGATTTTTAGTTTTCCTTCCAAAGAAGATTTCTCATAGCGAATGTTTACATTTATTTTTATGGAATTCTTTGAGTCATTTATAAAAAATGTAGTGTAATTGTTTGTAGTAATATTTCTTTAATAAATTGTGTGTGAAATATTATGAGTTTCTTATGTATTTAGGCCTTAAAAAGGTAACACACTAGCTGCTAATACGTTGTTACCAAAGATTGTGAATAAATTAACAATTCTTGACACGCAAACTTATCGACCTATTATATTTATATTATATGTCTGGGATCTGAAATGTATGTCTCGATGTTCAGTGTGTTATTTTGTTGGTGGAATTAAATTCTATCAGTTCATAGAAATCTCTGATGTTTAAAGCAGGCTTAATAATTTTGCTGTATTTCTTTCCTTTCTTCGTTTGATATACTTTCTCTGAGATTTCCAATCGTTCATTCTATTATTTTCTTCTCGATATAGTTTGTTTTAATGTATTTTTTTTATAAAATATTTCAGTTAATGTCGGCTCTAATTACTCTAAAACAAACACCGAAGGAAACAATTCTTAAAAAAATAGGTTCCAATAAATTGCCTTTATTTATTACATTTAACGTTGAAATTATATCAACGAAGGAATGTTGCTGCTTTTAGTATTAGAAAAGAACGTGCAAAATCTACCAAATTATGAGAGTAATCCAATGAGAATTTGTTTTTTACATTTCATTAGCGATAAAACATCTTCTTTGTAACGTCATATCCCTAAATCTTCTTCTAAGTAGTTTAATCTGAATACAAACTGTACAGCAGTAAACAAGAGGCGGTAACGGATCCTTTCTTCCACAAATAAAAACACCTCTCGCCTCCTCTGGATAACTAGGATAATATTTTGCTTTTTGTGGTTTTAGAGAAAGCTACAAAATAACTTTATTTCTTTGGTGGTGGAAAATAAAAGGACAATATCTTAGACACGACGCTATTTTATTTATTTATTTGAATTAAAATGCAATATTTTTAATACAAAATAAATGGTAAAATGTATGTAAAATTTTCCAATTTTAGTTCGTTTATTTCTCTTTTGACTATTTGTGTGACGTAAATAAAGCAAGTAATTTTAATGCCATTAAAGTATGGCTAACAATAAAAAGCATAATAAATTACAGACCCATAATATTTTATGTCATATTTATTGATAAGGGAAAACGTTGAATATTCATAAAAGAAGTATACGTAGCAAAGCCAATTCGCTCAACACCAGACAGTCACTATTCAGCAAGAATATAACGGAATTGCAACTCCGATTCTCGCTAAATGCGAGATAACGAAAAAACTAACAATTAGCCAAAATATAGTTACGAATATGCGTTATATGAGGGTTCAGTTTTACAAGAAAGTGTTTATTTTCTAACAGGATTTGCAAACAAAAAACTAGAGATCGCACTAAAAAAAAAAATATCTTATTTTTAAAATCATTGAATAAATTTACAGGAACTTTTACGTGTTTAATTTTGAAATAAAATATTTCGCTTTAATAGTTTACATTCAGTAGTAAATATTTTTAATTCCGTACCATATAATAGTATACTCATCTTTACATGCACGACTAAAAAATATGTTAGACAGATCTACTGAATCCCAATTTAGCGCAACATTGTTCTAAATAATTACTTCTAAGATATTGCGGATGGCCGGATAAAAGCTTCAAATATTTACCCTTTTATTCTCACCACTGAAACATCAGCATTTTTCCTTATTATTAATTTGTTTAACCTATCGCTCATCTTCTCTTCTATTAAAGTAACACAGGAAAACCTAATATTTCAGTAAACAAAATCTATTTTACTTTCTTGCCAGTCGGTAACGTTACTGTTAAATTTTAAAATAACCAATTCTATACCATTATTCTATGACTAATTATATATAAACACTTATTGCTTGTAAATAGTTATCATTAACATGATAAAAGACAGCGATAAAGTAACAGAATAAACAATGAACGTAATGCGATTATGGAACAATGCATGTATGGAACGGTAAATCTGTAACACTTCACCCGACGCTGATATAAGCAAGGCATTGTTGCACTAGACTGGCTCATGTAATGCGACAGCGCTGCCTTCGTTCATGCATAGACGTGCTGGGCGGAGATAAACCGCTAATGTAGGCGGGATTATGTTGTCCCCGTACTACAAGCCTTGCAGCGGGGATCGCGTTGTTTATACTGGGTCGATGCTTTGTTCTATAACTTAAGTGATAGAGCGAGTAATAAAAAAAATTTAGTAAATTCCTACTGAAGTAAAACAAAATCATTGTTTATAAATTGTTTTCTTTATTTTCTTCATTACATTCATTTTTAACATTGTAGTACTATTTATGATATTGTGTGTTAACCATGACAACAGTTTAATGTACAATTCCATATCTTCCTTTGAGATATAAACTCCTCGGTATAGGAAAGTTGGTGCAGTGCCAAAGCGCTCTAGACTCCGGACACGAAGATTCTTAGTTCGAATCTCGATAGGCACGAAAAAAGTATATAATTTATTGAATATAAATTTTAGAAAACTCAAGTAACATCAATTACCACCCACTATATGTGTACAAATTGTATTTAAACTTGATGGGGTGAACAAATACATAATACGTTCATCTAATAACAAAATATTATTTGAATAACGATTGAAAATTAGTACAATATATGTATCAGGAGAGTGTGAATTAACAGAATTAATTTAAATAGAGACCAAGATAAACCATAGTGCTTAGAATAGTAGGGGTGTATAAAATAATAATAGCTACTTGATAAAATACAACTAGGGGAAAATATAAAAAGCAACAACAAATGGGTTGAAAATGAACAAAATTAAGTAAACAAATTGAGAAAGCGAATAAGAAATTGCTGTATAGAACAATACAGAGTTGACTTATTCTTATTTCTGTAAAACAAGTTGATTCTATTTAGAAACTGTAAAATAAAAAATTATTAAACACAATCAAACCACTTTTTTATAAATATGATCATAATTGCAGTTATTTAGGTTATTTATTAAAGAAGAGTTGGGGGTTTTTATCGTTTGTTATTAATTTATATTCCAGAGCTGATAAAGAAAATTAGTAAGGATTTTAAAAAAGTTTTTGACATCAATACTATCTACAGAGAACAAATTACCAGTCGACATTTAGTAGGTTTATTGATATATCGTGTAATTTATTATATGATAATTAGATTTTCTTGGTAGTTTGTTAGGAATTATAAGGAAAAATAAACATTTGATCTGTCTTGCATAGGAGTAATCTATATACTTACAATGGATTTCTTCATTCTATGTTTGTTTCGTTTAAACTCTATACAAATAAGCTGAACGGTTCTTCGGAATCTCTTATGCAGTTGTGAATATATATCATACTTTGAAAATTTTCTGTTAAATGCTTTTAAACAATTTTACAAAGTTAGTCTGATTTGAAAATAAAACTCACTAGAAATCCAGACCTCGACATCATCGTTGAACACAACAAACTGATGTATGAAGTATTACGATTAGATACATGGTAATTAATAACATTACTATATTGAATAAGGGGAGCCAAAATGGTCGCGGGAGGCCTAGAAACTAAGTAAAGCTTATCGGTATAACAGAACAAACACTACCACTTACTGGTATTTCTCAGGACACGCGTTCAGTGCGTTGTTCGTTGTTGCGCGTCACGGAGAATACCACCTGCTGAGGTGTGTTATGATAATGTAAATCTGTGGTGTTTTGGTATTCTGTGAGGATTTGCTCTGCGAGTGGTATTTGTTTGTATTGGAATATACTGTTTGATTTAGAGTGCGTTTTATCGTTTAGTATGTTTTGTGGTGCTTGTTGATTACGAAGTTTTTGTGGTATTAAGTTTATCGCTTTCATTTATGAATTGTAGAGTTTCCCGGTTTCTCAGTGTTGGTGCATGTCTATTGATAAGCTGATTTAGGTTGTGGGCTACTTTTTACTGTTAAAATCTTTTTACCTATTTCTTGTACTTGTGGTGAAACCACCAAAGTTGAATTAAATTTCGGCTCAGACAGTTTGCACGTTTTAATAACTGAATTCTCCATGTTCCATTTCAAATACATTCTAAAGACGTAAACAATTTCGAAAAATACTTTAGTTAACCCAAACGTTACAAAGGATACAAGAAAAATATCAACAATTAAGTAATAAAGAAAAATGAAAGAGATTCTTTCAAGAAACGGTTAGATCTTAGTCAAAAGTAAAAAAAACCCAAAACTGAAATGGGAATATAAGATAAAAATTCCAGTATATTATATAAATATCGATTACCATAAAGAATTTTATACAATTATACACTTAAACAATAGTTTATGAGTATCCGATCTTTATATATAGTAAATCTGTTAAAACGTACTGAGACAGAACGTTGTCGATCTCTATGTGCCGATCTTCATAAGTGTCTTCTGCTTGGAGATGTTGGGTCAAGCGGTGACGGTTTTAAATCCAATCTTTATATTTAGTAAATTTGTTAAAACATACTGAGACAGAACGTTTTCGATCTCTATGTGCCGATCTTCATAAGTGTCTTCTGCTTGGAGATGTTGGGTCAAGCGGTGACGGTTTTAAATCCGATCTTTGTATTTAGTAAATTTGTTAAAACATACTGAGACAGAACGTTTTCGATCTCTATGTGCCGATCTTCATAAGTGTCTCCTGCTTGGAGATGTTGGGTCAAGCGGTGACGGTTTTAAAGGTAAGTTTTCGATAGTATCAAACAGTATATGTGCTTTGTATTGTGTTTGTTCGTTTAATATGTTTGTATTTTGTGTTTTTACACAAGAACACAAAATACAAACATATTAAACGAACAAACACAATACAAATCACACATACTCTTTGATACTATCGAAAACCTACCTTTAAAACCGTCACAGCTTGACCCGACATCTCCAAGCAGAAGACACCGATGAAGATCGGCACATAGCGAGCGAAAACGTTCTGTCTCAGTAAGTTTTAACAAATTTAATAAATATAAAGTTCGGATAGTCATAAAATATTGTTTAAGTGATTAATAAGTTTCACCGAACGTAATGAACTACAAAATTCAAAAATTTTATATAACTTCTGTCAGCTTTTCGAAACGAACGAAATTTTTGTTCCTTATATCTAATTTACAGTTACGTTAACGCCAATCTCCTTTTTTCATCATGACGAGTAAGAGAAAAATAAACGGTGATAGTGGCAAAACGACAATTTTCCATAACAATCATTTCGGAGATTCTGCAAAATCATTTGAAATTTTTAAAACACTGCCTTTTCGACAATTCCAATGTTTTTCTTTACCAAAGTTTATTTAAAAAAAAAATGCGAACCACTTATGTAAATATTGTTTTTGTCCTGGCTACTCACAATGCAGAATTTTTCCAATACACAAGTCGAATCGGACAAAGCTTTGTAGCTGAAATCAGACAAATAAAAGTTATCCAAGGGACCGGACGCGATGAGAAGAGTTTGTTGTTTTAGAAGAGGACGCCGATCAAATTTTTGTTTATCTTCAATCAACCATTTATGTCTCCTTCCACTTGGTCAGCTTTGCTTTGATAAAATATTGTGTTTACTGTGTCCTTTTATTTCATTTGTCATTGTTTTTATTAGACTTCAGTTTGAAGATTTTTATATATTTTATAAAAATTTCGTGTAGCTTAAATTTTTTAGATTGCTCACTTTGAATGCTTAAAAGAAGCAATTAAAATCATTGGACATTTTTCTACGAGGAATCGAATCTTCACGTTACTTGAAGAGATCTAAATTGTTGACAGTTCTGCTACTGCTTGATTTTAATCATATTTTGTGAGTAAATACTCAACTACACATAATACATTAAATACATAATTTAAAGAATATCTGTAAATGGAAGCTATGGAACATAAAGAACTTTATTTACCACAAATAAATAAAAAAAAAACAATATTTCAAACTTATAGAATACGAAATCTCAAACTGAAATTCTCGCGAATTAATGCCTAATATATAATTTGTGGGACCAGATAGTTATTCTTTTAGTTAAACTCACATGAGCAGGCCCTTGCAGAGAAATATTGAGTCCTTGGTCAAAAATGAGTACGGGCCCCCTTAATAATAATAACAGTTCTATACAACCCTGTATTTTGCATGAAATTATAAATAAATTATTGTTTTTGTGTTAAAACTAACTAGGCCTACTGAATATAATCTGTGTGTGTGTTTAATTTTATTGACATAAACTGACGTTCGTTTACAGCAACTAAGGCATTGCATTTTGTGTGAATAGAACATTTCATATAATGAGTATTAACTTGCCATCAAAAGCTTGATAATTGTAGATTTGCCTGTTTTTCTTTCTTTCTCGCCATACGAGTAATTATTTTCCGCAGTAACAACCCACAACCCCTTGCACTTTATTCCAGGCACCGCATTTGCCCCCCTCTTAGGAGGCCTGCACACGAGTATAGTGCGGATCACGTAACCCTGCATTTGGCCTTGAGAGATAGCAGTAGGCGAGACGGGAGGTAGAGTGTCAGTATAAATCCTTTCCTACTTACATATAAGGACTGTTTTGGCACTGACTTGCATGAGAAGGTAGATATTAGATAAATTCGATGACAAATTAGCTTCGGTATGAAATTTAAAAAAAAATCAATCTTGAAATATGTGTAGGCCTCTATGTATATCGGATTCAGAAGCTATTGATGTATCGTACTTTAATAATATGTAACATGTTTTCAGAATTGGTAGTACACGCAAGGCCAAGTGCAAGGTCACGTGATCCACACTATACACTATCAATTTCTTTTTACATTCACATTCATGCTGAGAGTAGATGCATTTAAGTACTATTTCTAATTACTTTTAAAAATAATTATTTTCCTAGTTCCAGCGTAACTGAATCAATTTTTGCCTAAAAAAGACCGGATGTGAGTCCCCATTTCTGGCCGTTACTTTGCTTTTCTATCTCCAGCACGTTTACCTAGTCCTTTGTTTACAACAATTTGTAAAGGCTAATTCCGTACTAAATATTTACAAACAGTTTTCTCTTTCTATTATAATTTGTAATTAATTATTTTAGGTGTCCAGACTACTACATCTCCCATTTCTAGTTACAATGACCATATGTGTTCGCTACATTAATAGTTGAAATTGATTTTGTTACTGAACTCTGCCCTGCAAAATGTCTTTCAACGCCTTTGCGGCCCTAATGGGTTTTTTAGAGGAAGGTAGACTTTGCTAGAATATATCACTAACACTGCCTGATTTCACTAAGCGAACTTCAACCCATGTTACTTCTTCCCAAATCGCACTCCTTATAACTTCTTAGAAATTTTTTCGAATATCAGTAGCATTTTTTTATACGAAAGAATTTATGGTAGTAATACAAGATGGAGGGGAGGAAGTTGAGTAGTTTATTTTTACCGGGTAGCAGGTGGCAAAGTTTCTTCACCCCTACAAAGATAACTACTTCAGGTAAGTAATTCTGCCTACAGGATGCCATATTGTTTTTCCATTTTCCAGTACCAGAAGATAATTACATCATTTTTTCTTCTTTGACTTTTTATAGAGAAATAGGTCTACACACTTTATCCCTTTGTATTCTCTAGGGTTTGCGAACCCACCTTAATTATCTCTATCCTTTGACAATCCTTTGAAATTTTCCGAAGTGGTAATATGTATGCTGCTTTGTCGCTTTGCAGCTACGAAAAAGGATAGTTTTAAATTCTTTTCTAATAATTATAGTCAAACACCTATCTAACGAGTCTTCTAGTTTTACCAAATATAGGCTAATAAATAAAAATTTTGGCAAAATAGTATCTTTAAAATTTATTTACTTCAAATCATTATCACGTTTAAAAACAAAATGCACTGCTTCCTAGTGAGTTACAAATAACTTAGCTTTATCAGTAGTTGTGAATATTGTAGTGATGTATTCCCTTTCAAAGAGACACCCGGTTTGGTACCAAAAAATATGATATGTGTTTTTTTCATAAAACGAGCAACGCGACATTTCAAGGAATCGTATTGGTTAATTTAAGGATTAACTAAGAAAAGAGTGTTTCGAAAGTAATCGTAGGTAAATCACATTTACAGTACATTAGGTTGAAACATGTTTTTGCTCATTCCACAGAGGTTAGCATACTTCTTGGTGTTCCAAGAGAAGTTGAATTAGAGAAAGGGTTTTTAATGATATAATATGGTCAGTTTATAAAGTATTAGTTCCCTTCTTGCAGCTGTCGTGTTGCCAATTTTTCGCTCTTCCTCAAATGAAAACCTGTACTACCCCATAATCACTTCTCATATGAAACATCCCTTATGTTTCTTCTTTGTTTTTCTTAGTTTTTTTCTAGAATTAAAACTAATATAACTCCAGAACGTTCTTTACAATATCTCCAGATACACATTAGCATATTTCCAGGTGCTTTTAATCCAGAAATCTTTTTGTACTGCGCCTCCAGAAGCATCTCTTGAAATATTTTTAGACTATCATATTAAAATGTCACACGTTTACCTGAGAAAATCTACGGCATAATTACCTTGTAATATTTCCCGGTACGTATACTCTTTCCATATATTTTTTTTACAACTATCCGGATGAAGAAGGTTAACTTTAGAATTTTTCATTGAATTATTCCAGTTGCTCTTTCAAGATCTCTTAGAATATATCATGATGATGCCCTTAATAATTTCCAGGCATGGCTGATAAAATATCTCCAGAATCTATATTTATAATATATTACCTTAATTGTGTTAAATTTTATTCTGAAATTTATCTTAGAATGCCTACTGTAGTTACAATAGTTTACTCAGTTACACGAGTACTCACAAAGAAATGCTTCATTAGAAATTGGCCTTGACACAAAAACTTTAATTTACCACTGCGTTGGTTTGTGCCTTAATTTTAAAATATTCGAAATAATAATTTTTGTTCTAATAGTTGTAAACATTAAACAAATGCAAATGATAATGTCTTGATATTATTCTCCTAGTAACGATACACGTTCTTATATTCTTCCGTCATGAACCAACTGGATGCCTTTAGATGAAACGACTGAAGTACCTGGTACAAGCAAGTAGTTTTCGTGCATTGCATTCGTGGCACTAATCCAGACCGTGACTCCAACGGAAGCAATGGCAGGTGTCAGAGGATCTTTCCCCTGGTATGGCTAGGCCATCATGAACCAACTGGATGCGTTTAGGTGAAACGACTAAAGTACCTGGTACAAGCAAGTAGTTTTCGTGCATTGCATTCGTGGCACTAATCCAGACCGTGTCTCCAACGGAAGCAATGGCAGGTGTCAGAGGATCTTTCCCCTGGTATGGCTAGGCCATCATGAACCAACTGGATGCGTTTAGGTGAAACGACTAAAGTACCTGGTACAAGCAAGTAGTTTTCGTGCATTGCAATCGTGGCATTAATCCAGACCGTGTCTCCAACGGAAGCAATGGCAGGTGTCAGAGGATTTTTCCCCTGGTATGGCTAGGCCATCATGAACCAACTGGATGCGTTTAGGTGAAACGACTAAAGTACCTGGTACAAGCAAGTAGTTTACGTGCATTGCATTCGTGGTACTAATCCAGACCGTGTCTCAAACGGAAGCAATGGCAGGTGTCAGAGGATCTTTCCCCTGGTATGGCTAGGCCATCATGAACCAACTGGATGCGTTTAGGTGAAACGACTAAAGTACCTGGTACAAGCAAGTAGTTTACGTGCATTGCATTCGTGGTACTAATCCAGACCGTGTCTCCAACGGAAGCAATGGCAGGTGTCAGAGGATCTTTCCCCTGGTATGGCTAGGCCATCATGAACCAACTGGATGCGTTTAGGTGAAACGACTAAAGTACCTGGTACAAGCAAGTAGTTTACGTGCATTGCATTCGTGGTACTAATCCAGACCGTGTCTCCAACGGAAGCAATGGCAGGTGTCAGAGGATCTTTCCCCTGGTACGGCTAGGCCATCATGAACCAACTGGATGCGTTTAGGTGAAACGACTAAAGTACCTGGTACAAGCAAGTAGTTTACGTGCATTGCATTTGTGATACTAATCCAGACCGTGTCTCCAACGGAAGCAATGGCAGGTGTCAGAGGATCTTTCCCCTGGTATGGCTAGGCCATCATGAACCAACTGGATGCGTTTAGGTGAAACGACTAAAGTACCTGGTACAAGCAAGTAGTTTACGTGCATTTCATTCGTGGTACTAATCCAGACCGTGTCTCCAACGGAAGCAATGGCAGGTGTCAGAGGATCTTTCCCTTGGTATGGCTAGGCCATCATGAACCAACTGGATGCGTTTAGGTGAAACGACTAAAGTACCTGGTACAAGCAAGTAGTTTTCGTGCATTGCATTCGTGGCACTAATCCAGACCGTGTCTCCAACGGAAGCAATGGCAGGTGTCAGAGGATCTTTCCCCTGGTATGGCTAGGCCATCATGAACCAACTGGATGCGTTTAGGTGAAACGACTAAAGTACCTGGTACAAGCAAGTAGTTTACGTGCATTGCATTCGTGGTACTAATCCACACCGTGTCTCCAACGGAAGCAATGGCAGGTGTCAGAGGATCTTTCCCTTGGTATGGCTAGGCCATCATGAACCAAATGGATGCGTTTAGGTGAAACGACTAAAGTACCTGATACAAGCAAGTAGCTTTCGTGCATTGCATTCGTGGCACTAATCCAGACCGTGTCTCCAACGGAAGCAATGGCAGGTGTCAGAGGATCTTTCCTCTGGTATGGCTAGGCCATCATAAACCAACTGGATGCGTTTAGGTGAAACGACTGAAGTACCTGGTACAAGCAAGTAGTTTTCGTGCATTGCATTCGTGGCACTAATCCAGACCGTGTCTCCAACGGAAGCAATGGCAGGTGTCAGAGGATCTTCCCCCTTGTATGGCTAGGCCATCATGAACCAAATGGATGCGTTTAGGTGAAACGACTGAAGTACCTGGTACAAGCAAGTAGTTTTCGTGCATTGCATTCGTGGTACTAATCCAGACCGTGTCTCCAACGGAAGCAATGGCAGGTGTCAGAGGATCTTTCTCCTGGTATGGCTAGGCCATCATGAACCAACTGGATGCGTTTAGGTGAAACGACTGAAGTACCTGGTACAAGCAAGTAGTTTTCGTGCATTGCATTCGTGGCACTAATCCAGACCGTGTCTCCAACGGAAGCAATGGCAGGTGTCAGAGGATATTTCCCCTGGTATGGCTAGGCCATCATGAACCAACTGGATGCGTTTAGGTGGAACGACTGAAGTACCTGGTACAAGCAAGTAGTTTTCGTGCATTGCATTCGTGGTACTAATCCAGACCGTGTCTCCAACGGAAGCAATGGCAGGTGTCAGAGGATCTTTCCCCTGGTATGGCTAGGCCATCATAAACCAACTGGATGCGTTTAGGTGAAACGACTGAAGTACCTGGTACAAGCAAGTAGTTTTCGTGCATTGCATTCGTGGCAATAATCCAGACCGTGTCTCCAACGGAAGCAATGGCAGGTGTCAGAGGATCTTTCCCCTGGTATGGCTAGGCCATCATAAACCAACTGGATGCGTTTAGGTGAAACGACTAAAGTACCTGGTACAAGCAAGTAGTTTTCGTGCAATGCATTCGTGGCACTAATCCAGACCGTGTCTATAACGGAAGCAATGGCAGGTATCAGAGGATCTTTCCCCTGGTATGGCTAGGCCATCATAAACCAACTGGATGCGTTTAGGTGAAACGACTGAAGTACCTGGTACAAGCAAGTAGTTTTCGTGCATTGCATTCGTGGCAATAATCCAGACCGTGACTCCAACGGAAGCAATGGCAGGTGTCAGAGGATCTTTCCCCTTGGTATGGCTAGGCCATCATGAACCAACTGGATGCGTTTAGGTGAAACGACTGAAGTACCTGGTACAAGGAAGTAGTTTTCGTGCATTGCATTCGTGGCACTAATACAGACCGAGTCTCCAACGGAAGAAATGGCAGGTGTCAGATCATCTTTCCCCTGGTTTGGCTAGGCCATCATGAACCAACTGGATGCGTTTAGGTGTAACGACTGAAGTACCTGGTACAAGCAAGTAGTTTGCGTGCCTTGCATTCGTGGCACTAATCCAGACCGTGTCCCCAACGGAAGTAATGGCAGGTGTCAGAGGATCTTTCCCCTGTTATGGCTAGGCTATCATGAACCAACTGGATGCGTTTAGGTGAAACGACTAAAGTACCTGGTACAAGCAAGTAGTTTTCAAGCATTGCATTCGTGGCACTAATACAGACCGTGTCTCCAACGGAAGCAATGGCAGGTGTCAGAGGACCTTTCCCCTGGTATGGCTAGGCCATCATGAACCAACTGGATGCGTTTAGGTGAAACGACTAAAGTACCTGGTACAAGCAAGTAGTTTACGTGCATTTCATTCGTGGTACTAATCCAGACCGTGTCTCCAACGGAAGCAATGGCAGGTGTCAGAGGATCTTTCCCCTGGTATGGCTAGGCCATCATGAACCAACTGGATGCGTTTAGGTGAAACGACTAAAGTACCTGGTACAAGCAAGTAGTTTTCAAGCATTGCATTCGTGGCACTAATACAGACCGTGTCTCCAACGGAAGCAATGGCAGGTGTCAGAGGACCTTTCCCCTGGTATGGCTAGGCCATCATGAACCAACTGGATGCGTTTAGGTGAAACGACTAAAGTACCTGGTACAAGCAAGTAGTTTACGTGCATTTCATTCGTGGTACTAATCCAGACCGTGTCTCCAACGGAAGCAATGGCAGGTGTCAGAGGATCTTTCCCCTGGTATGGCTAGGCCATCATGAACCAACTGGATGCGTTTAGGTGAAACGACTAAAGTACCTGGTACAAGCAAGTAGTTTACGTGCATTGCATTCGTGGTACTAATCCACACCGTGTCTCCAACAGAAGCAATGGCAGGTGTCAGAGGATCTTTCCCTTGGTATGGCTAGGCCATCATGAACCAAATGGATGCGTTTAGGTGAAACGACTAAAGTACCTGATACAAGCAAGTAGCTTTCGTGCATTGCATTCGTGGCACTAATCCAGACCGTGTCTCCAACGGAAGCAATGGCAGGTGTCAGAGGATCTTTCCTCTGGTATGGCTAGGCCATCATAAACCAACTGGATGCGTTTAGGTGAAACGACTGAAGTACCTGGTACAAGCAAGTAGTTTTCGTGCGTTGCATTCGTGGCACTAATCCAGACCGTGTCTCCAACGGAAGCAATGGCAGGTGTCAGAGGATCTTCCCCCTTGTATGGCTAGGCCATCATGAACCAAATGGATGCGTTTAGGTGAAACGACTGAAGTACCTGGTACAAGCAAGTAGTTTTCGTGCATTGCATTCGTGGTACTAATCCAGACCGTGTCTCCAACGGAAGCAATGGCAGGTGTCAGAGGATCTTTCTCCTGGTATGGCTAGGCCATCATGAACCAACTGGATGCGTTTAGGTGAAACGACTGAAGTACCTGGTACAAGCAAGTAGTTTTCGTGCATTGCATTCGTGGCACTAATCCAGACCGTGTCTCCAACGGAAGCAATGGCAGGTGTCAGAGGATATATCCCCTGGTATGGCTAGGCCATCATGAACCAACTGGATGCGTTTAGGTGGAACGACTGAAGTACCTGGTACAAGCAAGTAGTTTTCGTGCATTGCATTCGTGGTACTAATCCAGACCGTGTCTCCAACGGAAGCAATGGCAGGTGTCAGAGGATCTTTCCCCTGGTATGGCTAGGCCATCATAAACCAACTGGATGCGTTTAGGTGAAACGACTGAAGTACCTGGTACAAGCAAGTAGTTTTCGTGCATTGCATTCGTGGCAATAATCCAGACCGTGTCTCCAACGGAAGCAATGGCAGGTGTCAGAGGATCTTTCCCCTGGTATGGCTAGGCCATCATAAACCAACTGGATGCGTTTAGGTGAAACGACTAAAGTACCTGGTACAAGCAAGTAGTTTTCGTGCAATGCATTCGTGGCACTAATCTAGACCGTGTCTATAACGGAAGCAATGGCAGGTATCAGAGGATCTTTCCCCTGGTATGGCTAGGCCATCATAAACCAACTGGATGCGTTTAGGTGAAACGACTGAAGTACCTGGTACAAGCATGTAGTTTTCGTGCATTGCATTCGTGGCAATAATCCAGACCGTGACTCCAACGGAAGCAATGGCAGGTGTCAGAGGATCTTCCCCCTTGTATGGCTAGGCCATCATGAACCAACTGGATGCGTTTAGGTGAAACGACTGAAGTACCTGGTACAAGCAAGTAGTTTTCGTGCATTGCATTCGTGGCACTAATCCAGACCGTGTCTCCAACGGAAGCAATGGCAGATGTCAGAGAATCTTTCCCCTGGTATGGCTAGGCTATCATGAACCAAATGGATGCGTTTAGGTGAAACGACTAAAGTACCTGGTACAAGCAAGTAGTTTTCGTGCATTGCATTCGTGGTACTAATCCACACCGTGTCTCCAACGGAAGCAATGGCAGGTGTCAGAGGATCTTTCCCCTTGGTATGGCTAGGCCATCATGAACCAACTGGATGCGTTTAGGTGAAACGACTGAAGTACCTGGTACAAGGAAGTAGTTTTCGTGCATTGCATTCGTGGCACTAATACAGACCGTGTCTCCAACGGAAGAAATGGCAGGTGTCAGATCATCTTTCCCCTGGTTTGGCTAGGCCATCATGAACCAACTGGATGCGTTTAGGTGTAACGACTGAAGTACCTGGTACAAGCAAGTAGTTTGCGTGCCTTGCATTCGTGGCACTAATCCAGACCGTGTCCCCAACGGAAGTAATGGCAGGTGTCAGAGGATCTTTCCCCTGTTATGGCTAGGCTATCATGAACCAACTGGATGCGTTTAGGTGAAACGACTAAAGTACCTGGTACAAGCAAGTAGTTTTCAAGCATTGCATTCGTGGCACTAATACAGACCGTGTCTCCAACGGAAGCAATGGCAGGTGTCAGAGGATCTTTCCCCTGTTATGGCTAGGCTATCATGAACCAACTGGATGCGTTTAGGTGAAACGACTAAAGTACCTGGTACAAGCAAGTAGTTTTCAAGCATTGCATTCGTGGCACTAATACAGACCGTGTCTCCAACGGAAGCAATGGCAGGTGTCAGAGGATCTTTCCCCTGTTATGGCTAGGCTATCATGAACCAACTGGATGCGTTTAGGTGAAACGACTAAAGTACCTGGTACAAGCAAGTAGTTTTCAAGCATTGCATTCGTGGCACTAATACAGACCGTGTCTCCAACGGAAGCAATGGCAGGTGTCAGAGGACCTTTCCCCTGGTATGGCTAGGCCATCATGAACCAACTGGATGCGTTTAGGTGAAACGACTGAAGTACCTGGTACAAGCAAGTAGTTTTCGTGCATTGCATTTGTGGCACTAATCCAGACCGTGTCTCCAACGGAAGCAATGGCGGGTGTCAGAGGATCTTTCCCCTGGTATGGCTAGGCCATCATGAAGCAACTGGATGCGTTTAGGTGAAACGACTAAAGTGCCTGGTACAAGCAAGTAGTTTTCGTGCATTGCATTCGTGGCACTAATCCAGACCGTGTCTCCAACGGAAGCAATGGCGGGTGTCAGAGGATCTTTCCCCTGGTATGGCTAGGCCATCATGAAGCAACTGGATGCGTTTAGGTGAAACGACTAAAGTACCTGGTACAAGCAAGTGGTTTGCGTGCATTACATTCGTGGCACTAATCCAGACCGTGTCTCCAACGGAAGCAATGGCAGGTGTCAGAGGATCTTTCCCCTTGGTATGGCTAGGCCATCATGAACCAACTGGATGCGTTTAGGTGAAACGACTGAAGTACCTGGTACAAGGAAGTAGTTTTCGTGCATTGCATTCGTGGCACTAATACAGACCGTGTCTCCAACGGAAGAAATGGCAGGTGTCAGATCATCTTTCCCCTGGTTTGGCTAGGCCATCATGAACCAACTGGATGCGTTTAGGTGTAACGACTGAAGTACCTGGTACAAGCAAGTAGTTTGCGTGCCTTGCATTCGTGGCACTAATCCAGACCGTGTCCCCAACGGAAGTAATGGCAGGTGTCAGAGGATCTTTCCCCTGTTATGGCTAGGCTATCATGAACCAACTGGATGCGTTTAGGTGAAACGACTAAAGTACCTGGTACAAGCAAGTAGTTTTCAAGCATTGCATTCGTGGCACTAATACAGACCGTGTCTCCAACGGAAGCAATGGCAGGTGTCAGAGGATCTTTCCCCTGTTATGGCTAGGCTATCATGAACCAACTGGATGCGTTTAGGTGAAACGACTAAAGTACCTGGTACAAGCAAGTAGTTTTCAAGCATTGCATTCGTGGCACTAATACAGACCGTGTCTCCAACGGAAGCAATGGCAGGTGTCAGAGGATCTTTCCCCTGTTATGGCTAGGCTATCATGAACCAACTGGATGCGTTTAGGTGAAACGACTAAAGTACCTGGTACAAGCAAGTAGTTTTCAAGCATTGCATTCGTGGCACTAATACAGACCGTGTCTCCAACGGAAGCAATGGCAGGTGTCAGAGGACCTTTCCCCTGGTATGGCTAGGCCATCATGAACCAACTGGATGCGTTTAGGTGAAACGACTGAAGTACCTGGTACAAGCAAGTAGTTTTCGTGCATTGCATTTGTGGCACTAATCCAGACCGTGTCTCCAACGGAAGCAATGGCGGGTGTCAGAGGATCTTTCCCCTGGTATGGCTAGGCCATCATGAAGCAACTGGATGCGTTTAGGTGAAACGACTAAAGTGCCTGGTACAAGCAAGTAGTTTTCGTGCATTGCATTCGTGGCACTAATCCAGACCGTGTCTCCAACGGAAGCAATGGCGGGTGTCAGAGGATCTTTCCCCTGGTATGGCTAGGCCATCATGAAGCAACTGGATGCGTTTAGGTGAAACGACTAAAGTACCTGGTACAAGCAAGTGGTTTGCGTGCATTACATTCGTGGCACTAATCCAGACCGTGTCTCCAACGGAAGTAATGGCAGGTGTCAGAGAATCTTTCCCCTGTTATGGCTAGGCCATCATGAACCAAATGGATGCGTTTAGGTGAAACGACTAAAGTACCTGATACAAGCAAGTAGCTTTCGTGCATTGCATTCGTGGCACTAATCCAGACCGTGTCTCCAACGGAAGCAATGGCAGGTGTCAGAGGATCTTTCCCCTGGTATGGCTAGGCCATCATGAACCAACTGGATGCGTTTAGGTGAAACGACTGAAGTACCTGATACAAGCAAGTAGCTTTCGTGCATTGCATTCGTGGCACTAATCCAGACCGTGTCTCCAACGGAAGCAATGGCAGGTGTCAGAGGATCTTTCCCCTGGTATGGCTAGGCCATCATGAACCAACTGGATGCGTTTAGGTGAAACGACTGAAGTACCTGGTACAAGCAAGTAGTTTTCGTGCATCGCATTCGTGGCACTAATCCAGACCGTGTCTCCAACGGAAGCAATGGCAGGTGTCAGAGGATCTTTCCCCTGGTATGGCTAGGCCATCATGAACCAACTGGATGCGTTTAGGTGAAACGACTGAAGTACCTGGTACAAGCAATTAGTTTTCGTGCATTGCATTCGTGGCACTAATCCAGACCGTGTCTCCAACGGAAGCAATGGCAGGTGTCAGAGGATCTTTCCCCTGGTATGGCTAGGCCATCATGAACCAACTGGATGCGTTTAGGTGAAACGACTGAAGTACCTGGTACAAGCAAGTAGTTTTCAAGAATTGCATTCGTGGCACTAATCCAGACCGTGTCTCCAACGGAAGCAATGGCAGGTGTCAGAGGATCTTTCGCCTGGTATGGCTAGGCCATCATGAACCAACTGGATGCGTTTAGGTGAAACGACTAAAGTACCTGGTACAAGCAAGTAGTTATCGTGCATTGCATTCGTAGCACTAATCCAGACCGTGTCTTCAACGGAAGCAATGGCAGATGTCAGAGAATCTTTCCTCCGGTATGGCTAGGCCAGTGCTCTGTATGATACATGAGTAGCGTCGATTATTAGTGTTCATGAGTAGCGTTCAAAGATTAGTGTCGATGATTAGAGTTACGATGATTGTGTTGACGTGGAAACTGGAAAATGGCGAAGGAAAACCAAGGAAGCGTTAACATGAAATTAGTATTTGGTTAGTTTTATGCGGTATAAGGAGGTCAATTTTCACTCTGTAAGTCTATATTATTTTATGGTAACAGAGTTGATGTAGAATCTAGATGCAGTGTTCTCTAACATCCCATCGCGCAGTTAGCTCACCCCGCTTAATGTAATAGTCTAGTGATCCGGTAAACCCCCTTAATATCAATCTCGGCGAGTCATTTATCAAATGTCACAGTTAATTTCCTTCGCACCTCTATCCAGAGCGCGCTAATGTTCCAACAGTCGAACGCCATTAGGCGCAATGTACAGACTCTGACGAATTAATATTCATGCTGTTAACACACATACACACACACACACACACACACACACACACACACACACACACACACACACACACACACACACACACACACACACACACACACACACACACACACACACACACACACACACACACACACACACACACACACACACATACACACACACACACACACACACACACACACACACACACACACACATACACACATACATACACACACACACACACACACACACACACACACACACATACACACGCACACACACACACACACACACACACACACACACACACACACACACACACACACACACACACACACACACGCACGCACGCACTCTCTCTCTCTCTCTCATAGGCCTTAAATGACTGAGTTTGTACACAGTTCTTATATTAACCATTGACCAACCCAAGCAGCTTATAACCCATGAGGCACTTGTAGATTTTTATTTGCTTGGAAAGATTTGAGGTTTCTGAAACGTACTAGAGAATATTCTCCTCTTCTTCCGCCCATGGTGTTGTTTCAATTTTATGTAACAACGTACTTCCCACAAATTTTTGACCATTACATTTTTTCGATATACGAGAGAATTTTGCTCTTTGTTACCAACTATTTATTTTCTTAAATTCTGTAGTCCATTACGTTGGGTGAATATTTTTCATCACTTAAACAATAATTTATCACCATCCGAACTTTATATTTAGTAAATTTGTTTAAACTTACTTAGACAGAAAGTTTTCGATCTCTATGTGCCTATCTTCATCAGTGTCTTCTGCTTGGAGATTTCAGGTCAAGCGGTGACGGTTTTAAAGGTATGTTTTCAATAGTCTCAATGAGTATGTGTGATTTGTATTGTGTAAACGAACAAATAACAATACAAAACGCATATACTCTTTGATACTAAATTTATACTATTTATACCTAAATGACGTATCCTGCGACAGTGCTTAGGAAAACAAAGACTTAATCGTAATACAAGTGTAGAAAAGTTTGTTCATAATTTTTTTTTTTTTAATTTCACCTTTCCCTTTTTTATTTATTTTATTGCATTTTGTCTTTGAGCTGTTTTTTACTGGATATTATATGATTGTATTGTTTTTACAATACCATAGTATCTACTTTGTTTAACACAATTAACGAAGCACTATACCGTCTTGTGCGGGACAGGTAGGTTAGTGTGCAGGACTGGTTAGTGTGCGGGACAGGTAGGTTAGTGTGCAGGACTGGTTAGTGTGCGGGACAGGTAGGTTAGTGTGCAGGACTGGTTAGTGGTAATCAGTCTTTAGATCAACTCGGAGGAAGGTTTTCATACTTTAAATATACATAAAATTAGAATTTAGAAAGAAATACAGTTACGATGTTTTTAATGTTTTTACTTTTTTAATTTTGCAGATAAAATATTTCAATACAATATAGACCTATTTCTTTCCACTTCAAGTTGGTGTTCCAACACTCTGAAAGGAAGACGCTGAGAGACACTGTAATATATATTTCTTTCTGAAATCAAGTAAGTTGAACGTCACGTTAGAAACAAATTTTTGGCCGAATGTTTTGACTATGAAATATATAT
The DNA here is from genome assembly GCA_036971475.1 of Prosapia bicincta. Classification (NCBI taxonomy): domain Eukaryota; kingdom Metazoa; phylum Arthropoda; class Insecta; order Hemiptera; family Cercopidae; genus Prosapia; species Prosapia bicincta. The sequence goes on along the minus strand of JBAIZL010000006.1, from coordinate 18,422,432 downwards.
TTTTTAGCCAATAATACTTGATTAACGTACAACCTTCCACAAAACCCTTTTCACTATTTACTTTCCTTTTTTTGTTTCGTAATATATTCGCCGCAAACAAAAAAGGATGCCAATTTTTCGCCGTATCGCCTACAACTATGCACAGCGGGGGGCGCTGCGTTATCCCACGGATTCCCGCCTATAATCGACTATCGATCCTGCCAACACCGTCTCTATCAATCTCTGCGAGTCATTTATATCTTGTCAGGAGTGATCTATCACCCAGGCGCTTCCCTGCGAAAAGCAGATGCGAATCCCACTCGCGAATAAATATTTGTCTTCTACTACTGCAATTTAATTCAAATTTGTTATTGTTTTGAAATTCATTGTTAAAAAAATAATAACAATTTTCGTATGTAAATAAGTGTTTAATGAATTTTAAAATCAAAAGAACTGCAAATGAAATTGAACAAATGTTAAAATAATATTAATATACATTTGAACAACAGTGGAATTATTTTACTTATGTACCAGCTATTTATATGATACTTTTTATATTTGTAGAAAGCCTATTTCGTACAAAAATTATTATTTAATGTCAGAACTGGTATTACAGTATAAACAATAATTTTCACATTGTTGCAGTGTAAGAAAAAATGTTTTTCCCGTATATTAACATAGCAAGATATATCTGAAGGTATGTTTGGAAATTTTAAGTTACAATTTAACAAAAGATACAAGCTAGATACAATTAAGAAATTTTATTGGAGCTGGGAAGAGGGCAGGGCTAAGACCAACAAGTTAGGACGTGGCTAAATGAGGATAACAGAGACGACGTCTTGCGGAGATGAGAAGTGAGTGTGATAGAGATTGTGTTTGTTAGAGATTGTGTTTGTTTATTGATCCTATAAAACAAATCAATAGAAAAAAATTGAAAATATCAGGAACGGCAAAACCTTACAAAACCCATAGAATAATATAAAACTTACACGCGGTAAGTAATCTGTTATTATTTCATTCCAATGGTATTTTATTGAAAGTAAGTTTCTAATAGAGTGAATGGTAGCCTAATTAAAACGGAACCGAACTGCGCGTCCTATATTGAATCGATTCAGACATTACTTTGTAGAACTGTTTCGTTGATTCGTTTGGTTCTCAATTGGATTGGAAAATGAGGACGGTGGTCTAGTGCAAAGCTCCGACGGATAGCATTGCACTTCAACTTGATCCTGAATTGTTAATGTGAAATGATATAAAAACAGAGGACAATCACCCTGCAAATAATAACAAATACGAGGCTACCTGCTGACAGAATGCGCTGCTCTTAAATCCCATTATGACATAATGCTTCAACACTAACAGTATCTGAAAACTAAAAAAAATTATTTAGTTTGAATAAAATTTTAAAAAACGTATGAATATGTATTAATAAATGTGTGCTCGTGCTTGCGTATGTGTGTGTGTGTGTGTGTGTGTGTGTGTGTGTGTGTGTGTGTGTGTGAGTGTGTGTGTGGTTTTGTGTGTGTGTGTTTATGCGGTTTTGTGTGTGTGTGTGTGTGTGTGTGATGTGTGTGTGTGTGTGTGTGTGTGTGTGTGTGTGTGTGTGTGTGTGTGTGTGTGTGTGTGTGTGTGTGTGTGTGTGTGTGAGTGAGTGTGAGTGTGTGTGTTTGTGCACGCGTGCGTGGTGTGTGTGTGTGTGTGTGTGTCTGTGTGTGTGTGTGTGTGTGTATGTGTGTAAAATATACAACTTACAGTATGCCTTCAAACTGTTCGTATTATATAACATTAGGTCCCAACAAATCATTTTAATACTAGACGGTTTCTTAAACGAAATGAATTTCGCATGACCTTTGGGATCTTTCCAACGGCTCTCACTATGATATATCGTTCCAAAAGTTACATTGTGTAGCTGTGTCCTCGTTTCTATTCCGTTCTCACTGTGAATAGAGAACGAGGACGGGAGTCTTATGTGTGCTCAGCTCAAGCTCCTAATATGCCCTCGTTTCCTTCTGGAAGTATTAGATTGATACATTGTAATGCCATTGTAGAGCGCATTCGAAAGGTTTACTTCTGGTTCAGTGCTGCAAACAGTGACTCCAAACAAATACCTACAATACCGTAAAGGGTTTAGTCTGCGAGAAGTAGCTTGCGGTTTTACGCCTGTGTCAGTACTCTACTTCTTTATTTAAGAAATTAGCTGCGAGTTTATGAAATACCTCAAAAAATAAACAAAAACCAATTTGGTTCTGACACTCATGGAAGTCTTGACAGGAGTCATAACAAAATAGAGATAATAGCTTCGAAAACGTTTCAACGAAAATCATCGAAATTATAAATTTATGCATTAAAATTTTTCATCTTTATTTAAAGAATGTATTTAATAAAGATTATTATTTATTGTAGATGATAATAAAATAATTTGGATAACAAAACATTTATTAGATGTTTACTAATTATAAATAAATTTAAAACAATTGAAATCAGTTCTTTAAAAAGTATAAGACAGGACTAAGAATGTTTGCCATTCAAAAATTATTATTATTATCGTTATATTGGAATGTTTGTATTGAGATTTATCAAAATTTAAATAAATAATACATTTATTAACCAATCAAAACTATTTAATAATAATAATAAGCTACGTGTAAAATAGCTGTTCTTCAACATAACCTACAACACAAAATCAGCTGTTGCGTGGAGTTATGCGTTGTAAGATATGCGTTTCACTAATAGCGTGGCGCGAAGGCAATGATTCAATCTTATGTCTCGTTCACCTTGCGTAAAGAAGCTATCACTTGAAAAATTCATACAGGTTCTTCAAATTTATTTATAATATGGAGACTCCTTTCAATTTCACTTCCATAATACATTTCAAGACCTAACCTAACCCGAAATCATCAAACTTAACCTTTAAAGGGAAATATAAATTGTTGGTTCTTCCTATTTAACTTCCACATGTAATGTTGTAAAATCATACGATAGTAAGACATTGAAACAACTTTAAAGCTAGAGGTGGTCAGAAGTACGAGGCGCTCGTACCATTGGCGGTCGGTTATACATCCCGTTATAAAGGCTTGTAGAGATCTCAACGTCTACGTAAAGTGCAGCAGGATATACTTTATGTGTCCTTGACCTCTACAACGCCTGGAAATGATATTAGATAGTAGAGGGGCTTGTAGTAGAAATATTTTAAGTTAATGTAACAAAAATAAGTTAATGTAAGGAAAGAGGTAAAGTTTTTATGGCTGCGGTTTCTTTATAAAAATGATTTTCTAGCTACTTGTCATAAATAACGGAGCGTACAATAAATTCGAAGGAATATTAAACAGAAAAATGAATAGTGTAAGAAAGTATTTTGTAATATAAGTATAATGCCACGGATATGTATATTTATTTTACGTTATTATTTCTACCCTTTTAAAAATATTTTTATGAATAACGTAAATTACCACTTTTGTGAGAAACTAAATATAAACTAAGTTGTTTGAATTTCGATAGTCACTAAACTGAGAAAGTACTTTGCGACAAAATTAAGCTTTTATAATAGTATGGGGAACACCTCCTCATTCCTCAGTTTCACCCTCTCCAGAGTTTGGCAGATGAGCTAACATATGATTTTATTATACAGCGGTTTTCCTTTCTTTTATACGCTATATTTAAATTACTTGAAAGGTAAAAACTGAACCGAAAATATAAAAGAAATTATTACTTATAAAAATAACTATATTTATACATATAAGATTATTTTAGATGATAATTCTAATCAAGTTTTATTAAGTTTAACCGGTAATAACTAAAATAATATAATGAGGTACTATGAAAATTGTTTCTAAATTAAATGATGTCACTAATATTTAAATTAATTCTTCTAGCCACTGACATTACATTTAATTGCATTGAATCCATTCAAAATAAATATAGACATTGCCATTTTGGTATTGCTGAATCGTTTTATAATTTTAATAAACATTGCCAGTAAATTCTAAAAAAAAAATATTTTATTTTTGGCTTAAATAGTAATTGAATGAAAGAAAATCGGTAATTTAAAATAAAACATTGGGTTTAAATCTTGAGCGCTACCTAATCATGTGTAACTTTTACTTACACAACAAACAAGTTTTTGTAATCAAAATACGAAAACAACATTCTAAGCATTTATTATGCTAAGCTATGGTCAACTCTTCCAGACAGTATACCGAGTATCGATCGATGACGGTCGTCTATATAAATCTTTGCGTCTTGTCAATAATATTACTTCAGTGGAAGCCGCTGACGTCTCAAGAACGATTTCCCGTTGAGAATACATTGGTACTTACATAAAAATGAACTAGATTTTTGCGCTGATAAAAAAATTGGAAATAATTTTTCTCTCAACTTTTTTTCGGCGCACCTGATGAGAAAAATCGCACTAAACGATCTCTCCAGTAGCGTCACTTTAAAATCGCCATGCTCCAAAACATCTGTATGCGATGTATACAGCTATTTTAGCTTTAATAAAGTGTTAAAATATGATTTCATTCAACAGCTGATTTTATGTCACCTAAGTTTTGCTGTAGAACAGCTGATTTAACACTTTCACTATGGTATTAAATAAATTTTGTACTACTAAATATTTTAACAACTGATTAAGGTTTTCTATCAACCACGTGATTTTATTACTACCAACAATAATTAGACTCTATTGAGACCTCTGTTAAATACATTTTTCAGATGAAGTATTCTCTTTTATCGGTCTCACCCACTTTTTTAGTCATTCATTATGAGATCGGAAGAGTGGGCATTGGCCTACGCAACACTTTGTTAAGCTCTGTAACTGTACATTGGTATGGTTTACGTGTTCACTCTGAACCAATTTAGTTTCTAAGAAACTGGAAGAAAAACAAATTATATCCAAAATGTTTTGTAATTACTGCGGCGTGTAGAATACGTAATAACAGAAAGAAACGTAACCTATAAAAGTTCTTTGGATGTATTTACTGAATAATACTAAGACGCCTGATATATGATATTACTTAATATTGATCGTATTGAAAAATAGTGATAATTCTAAATAATACTGACGTAACGGAATAATACTAATGCTACTGAAAAACACTTGTTACTAAATAGGACTGATGTTACTAAATAATATAAATGGTATGAGATAGTACTGATGTTACTGAATAATACTCATTGTTCTGAAAAGAATATTGATGTTACTGAATAATACTAATGTTATTGAACAATAAGGATGTTACTGAATAATACTGGGGGGTTCAGAACGTCACAGGTGTTCCTGAATAATACTGAAGTTACTAAATAATATTATAGTAACTGAATAATGATGATGCTACTGAATATTTCTCATTGACCCTAATAATACTGAAGTCCTGATTAAACTGATTTTAGTGAATACTTAAAAGGTAACAAAAAGGTAATTTTTTGTCAGAGAATTCTTAATATATATATATATATATATATATATATATATATATATATATATATATATATATATAAAGAACATAAGTCAAAATACAAATACAAGAATTATATTTGAATTTACAATTCAAAGCTTTTCGTTGGCTAACAGTACCAACAACATCAGGAATATTAAACAATTCCTGATGTTTAATATTCATCAGAATTAAAATATCCAATATTACACAGGCCTACAAAAAAAAATTTTTTTTTTGGTGCCTAGGATTTTAGAACTAATTTTAGTAATATTTGGGGCGCTGAATCCAAATATGAAATCAGTTTTTCTCTACCAGCTTTACTTTTTCAGATAATCGTTTTTTTAATGTGCAGTTCAACGCAAAATGTGCAGTTTTAACTGTATTTTGTGCAGTTCTAAAGCTCATATACATATATTGCTTACATACAAGCTTATCTTGGCTACTTTGGTGTTAAATAAAAATTTGAGCTCCTAGACAAAAACTAATGCCATATTTGAATTCAGGGCATCAAATTCATATAAAATCAGCTCTTAATACCTCGGCACCAAAACAGCTGTTGGCCAGTGTTATCAGAACTAAACATCCAGAATTGTTTAATATTCCTGATGATGTTAGTACTGTTAGCCAACGAAAAGCTTTGAATTGTAAATTCAATTATAATTCTTGTATTTGTATTTTGACTTATGTTCTTTATTAATACACAAGAATACATATTGCGATATATATATATATATATATATATATATATGTGTGTGTGTGTGTGTAAAGAGTATATAAGCGAGAGTATTTTAAACGTTTTTATCTTATATTACTTCATTTTAAATTCTACAAACTGACTAGAAATGAAAGTGCTTTACAAATTCGCGTATAAAAGCTCAAATATCATGTCAGAAACTGAGGGACTTGTACTTTATATTAACTTTTCACAAAACATGTTTTTAAATAGAATATAAAATCATGTGATACTAAATTAATATTTATTGCATTTTAAGTTACCTCTTAAAAATCCATATCCACATGATATGAATGCTTTGAAAACTAAAAAGAAATTTTATGCTATATTTTTTTCAAAAAAACGTAACATTTTACATGGAAATTCGCGTAATAGTGAGTTGCAACTCAATGAAGCGAGTGGTCGTTAGAACGGAGGAAAAATAATTAAACATATTGATGGAGACGGTACTGAGGGATCGATAGTCGATAATAGAAGCGGCTTAACTGCATTATAATGGACGTGTTCAACCTGAACTGATTAGCCACCGTCTGATCGTATTGTTAACACTAAACGTAGGGAATTTAGTACTCCTCTCTCTCCATCTCTCTCCCCCTCTCCATCTTTCTCCCTTATTCATCCTTTTCTCCCCTTCAATTTTCCTTCCTCACACCATCTCTCTCTCCTTTCCTAATATCTCTCTTCCTCTCTCCATCTCTTTCCCTCTCCACCTTTCTCCTCCTCTCTATCTCGCTCCCCCTCTTCATCACTTTCTCTCTCAATCTCTCTCTCCCTTCTCCATCTCTCTTACCTTTTCTTTCTCTTTCCTTCTTTTTACCTTACCTAATTTCCTGACACGGTTTATATTGATGTTATGTAGGCATAAACCTAACTTTGATTTTCAATATGGATAATTACCTTGGTAGGAATACGAAACTTAGAATTTCTTTTGTTTATATGAAGCAAACGCGATCGATTACCCCAAACAAGAGACAAACGTCTCGCAGAGATTGATAGAGGTGGTGTTTCTGCGATCGATATTCGATTATAAGGGGAAGGAGTCAACTGAATTATCCTCGACGTGATATGGCAAAAAAAGAATCTCGTTTTGTTAAAACGAAACCTTGGGGTTTTCGGTAGGGAAATTAATACCTTCTATAATAAAACCATCCGCTCTCTGTTTCGTGCTTTCTATGTCCCTCACTCCCCTCATTCTCACTCCTCTCTCTCTCCGTTTGTGTCCTGAATTATCCTGGATGCAATACAGAGATTAGGACAAGATTATGTCATTGCTACCTATCTCCTCTTTCTCTCTCGTTTGTCACTTTCAACCTTCTCTCTCCCTTTTATTTTTTCCTCCTCTATTTTTCTAACTCTTCCTCTTATTGATTTTTTTATTTTATTCTCTTTTCCTTCTTAGAGTATCTCTTCCTTCCCTCTTGTCCTATACTAGCCTTGTTTGTTTACTTTAGGAATATATATTTAATGTTATGTGTAAGCCATTCATAATCCTAAAAAAAACTTCATTCTAATATATACAAGTAAAAGCCTTATACATTACGTAATGTATCCAGTGTAAACATGCATGTGAAGCAAACGTCTCAGCTGACGCCCCGCCTCCAGTCAGTCCCTGCAAGTCCTACTGAAGTTTCTCATGCTTATATCAAATACACAACGTTTTTTTCAGAATTATTTCATTAGAAAAGTTTGTTCTTATATGATTTTATACTTATTTCATCGTGTATCTACTACTGTGTCTTGTTGAATACTTTATATTCGACATTCTCATCGTATGTTTAGATACGTAGGCCATGATGTCTCTACAAATTTGGACGGGTTTATTAACTAAGTCCTATTTTACACAACATTTAGCACAAGGTCTATAATTTAATTAGCTTACTACCAGATGAATCACGAAACGAGCCATTTCAGGTGTGAAGAATATTTCGATGTATAATGCTTATCTTATTTTACATTTTGATGAAGAGGTATATTAAATAAGTTATTGTAATAAAGTCAGTATTCTTAAAATGAGGCAATAGATGTTTTTTTGTTCAGCGATAATATTAATTTTGCAGCAAAATATATTTTATAAGGACAGTGTTTTACTATTATTGTTTTAAAGTGGTTGAAAAATTGTTTGCAAGGCGTGGCTGTAGGGAATATTTAAATTTAAATACTATACTACAGTCGCAAGTAAAAATTACGTTTAAATCTGCTTACAAGAATAACTAATTACTGTTTCATAACTTTTATTAATATTTTTCAGCATGTTGTCTATTGGGTTCGGTTCACTTTTCCTCTGAAAAACTAATATTACGTCTATTTTATTCCCCTTTTCTATTTTTCTGTCCTGCCATACAATATTTTCGTCTAATTGTTTCCGAAAGCTCGTCTAAGTTGTACAACTTTTGGAAATATTGCGTCTTTTATGTTACCAGTAGGTGTCCCTGTATCTTTTGTAAGGTTTATGGGAATTCGGGTTGTGAGTTTCGGCATAAACTCATATATATATATATATATATATATATATATATATATATATAATATTTATATATAAATGTTTATATAAAATGTAAATATTATATATATATATATATATATATATATATATATATAATAATGTATACTATTTAAAGTAATTATATTGTATTGTATATTCTCGTTTGTTGTATGATGTTACAGGACTGAAGGGGGTATGGAATTAAATAAAACATAGTAATATTCAAAGTAACTACTTTTCGTATGTGAAATGTAAGTAAATTTATATAAAACGTACTAAGACCTAAATATGTCGTGAACAATAATTGATATTTATTTTAAGACTTTCAGTTTGAAAACTATTAGTTTAGTAAAAACATTGTAGAAGGTTTTCCATTCCTAAAGGACAATAAATTTCACGAGAAAATATTTTCTCTATTTGTGTCAACACTATTTTCAACACCATTTACACATTGTTGTTTCTAATTGTGTTTTTATTATTTAATGATATTGAATCATCCATGCATCTAAAATATTAACCCAAACCGTAGATTTGGCAAAATGTGAAATATACTCGGCATAAAACGTTTTTAAAAAGAGAACCAGGGTTGAATAACAAAATACTTGAAAATGCTTCTGCTAATGGACCATTGATAAGCAGGTCTGTGACGTCATCAATCTTGCCGTCCCATCTATCTAGTCTTGGCAAGCGTAATCTATCCGAGCCATTTATAGAGTGAAAACCTTGTAAACCAGCAAGGGGAAAGTACATAACCATTCCCGAACGCATAGAGGGAACTCTATAAAATGTGCATTGAGGGTAGAGTCAACCTTTAGGTGTGTTGCGCCTACTTTCAGAAAGATACAGTTTAAAAGCTTTGCATTATAAGATTTTATTTAGAAATGTGTACTTTCTCTAAAAGAGGAGAGCTAATTGTAATTAAAAATCAGTCACACTTGTTTAAAGTTACACGTATGGTCTGGGTGTAAATAGTAGAAACTATAGAGTAGACACTATGACATTTCCGACTACAATTCTTGTAGATACCAAGTCATTATTGTACTACTGGACACTAACCTTAAATATACCAAGTCCCTATGGTACTACCGGTAAATATACCAAGTCCCTATTGTACTACCGGATACAAACCCGGATTATACTAAGTCCCTATGGTACTACAGGATACAAATCTGGAATATACCACGTCCGTATGGTACTACAGGATTAGAATCTTGTAGATGATAAATCCGTATGATACTACAGGATAGAAATCTTGAATTTACCAATTCACTGTGATACTATCGGATACAAATATTGTAGATGCTAAGTCCTTACGGTACTACTGGATATAACTTTTGTCGATTCTCAATTCCTATAGTAATACCAACTTCACCTCTTGTAGGTATACAACCCTATGCTGGTACAATTCTCTTTAGGTGTGATAAAAAAGCTAACTACCTTTCAGAACCCCTGAGTCAATTTTGCAAATGACACTTTTTTGTTTAATTTATTGGAAGATACACACACACACACACACACACACACATATATTATATATAAATTTTTTTTATTTATTTAAAATGTCGAAAATAAAGACATTTTTTATTTAATATATAATTCCCATCATAATCTTCACCAATAACGAATTGTTTCTTTTAATATTGAATGGTACCTGTAATAAAATTTATTTATCAACATAAATCCATCACCTATAAACATTGTACAGTATTTGATTAAAATTCGAAACCTAGCAATCAGGCAATATAGGTTTATTTGTCTATATTTTGTTTTGTTAAAATAATCTAGGCTTTTTAATGAAGTACCTATTTTTGTAAGGATATATTTTTTGTAAGGATATATTTTGTGTAGATATTTTTTATCTGTTGGATGAACAAATTTTAGTTAAAATAATTACAGCATAAGGTATTATAATAACAAGACAACCTATAGCATATTAAGTTATATCGATTGTTAATTAGTCATATTGTGAATAATACCTTGTAATGTTGTCTACGATTTATTTTTATTTATATTACGTGTAAACATATTGAATAGAATTTAATAATTAGTTTTCTAGGAAGTTTTGTGCCCTGCAAAAATTAAACCAGTTTAATCCAGTTCAGGTACATTTTGCGACACGATACTCTTGGTATATCATTACACTTTTAGTAATTAAGGATAAAAATCTTAAAGATACCAAGTACGTATGGTACTACAGGATACAAATCTTGCATATACATAGTCCGTATTATACTACAGCATACAAATCTTGTAGATGATAAGTCTCTATGGTACTTTCGGATAGAAATCTTGACGATGCCAAATCCGTATGATACTACAGGATTTAAGTGTTGTTGATAATAAGTCTCTATGGTACTACCGGATAGAAACCTTGAAGATTCCAAGTCCGCATGATACTACAGGATTTAGGTGTTGTAGATAATAAGTCTTTATGGTACTACTGGATAGAAACCTTGAAGATTCCAAGTCCGTATGGTACTACAGGATACAAATCTTGCATATACATAGTCCGTATTATACTACAGCATACAAATCTTGTAGATGATAAGTCTCTATGGTACTTTCGGATAGAAATCTTGACGATGCCAAATCCGTATGATACTACAGGATTTAAGTGTTGTTGATAATAAGTCTCTATGGTACTACCGGATAGAAACCTTGAAGATTCCAAGTCCGTATGATACTACAGGATTTAGGTGTTGTAGATAATAAGTCTTTATGGTACTACTGGATAGAAACCTTGAAGATTCCAAGTCCGTATGGTACTACAGGATACAAATCTTGCATATACATAGTCCGTATTATACTACAGCATACAAATCTTGTAGATGATAAGTCTCTATGGTACTTTCGGATAGAAATCTTGACGATGCCAAATCCGTATGATACTACAGGATTTAAGTGTTGTTGATAATAAGTCTCTATGGTACTACCGGATAGAAACCTTGAAGATTCCAAGTCCGTATGATACTACAGGATTTAGGTGTTGTAGATAATAAGTCTTTATGGTACTACTGGATAGAAACCTTGAAGATTCCAAGTCCGTATGGTACTACAGGATACAAATCTTGCATATACATAGTCCGTATTATACTACAGCATACAAATCTTGTAGATGATAAGTCTCTATGGTACTTTCGGATAGAAATCTTGACGATGCCAAATCCGTATGATACTACAGGATTTAAGTGTTGTTGATAATAAGTCTCTATGGTACTACCGGATAGAAACCTTGAAGATTCCAAGTCCGTATGATACTACAGGATTTAGGTGTTGTAGATAATAAGTCTTTATGGTACTACTGGATAGAAACCTTGAAGATTCCAAGTCCGTATGGTACTACAGGATACAAATCTTGCATATACATAGTCCGTATTATACTACAGCATACAAATCTTGTAGATGATAAGTCTCTATGGTACTACCGGATAGAAACCTTGAAGATTCCAAGTCCGTATGGTACTACAGGATTTAGGTGTTGTAGATAATAAGTCTCTATGGTACTACTGGATAGAAAACTTGAAGATTCCAAGTCCGTATGGTATTACCGGATAGAAATCTTGAAGATTCCAAGTCTGTATGGTATTACCGGATAGAAATCTTGACGATGCCAAATCCGTATGGTACTACAGGATTTGTGTTGTAGATGATAAGTCTCTATGGTACTACTGGATAGAAAACTTGAAGATTCCAAGTCCGTATGGTACTACAGGATTTAGGTGTTGTAGATAATAAGTCTTTATGGTACTACTGGATAGAAACCTTGAAGATTCCAAGTCCGTATGGTACTACAGGATTTAGGTGTTGTAGATAATAAGTCTTTATGGTACTACTGGATAGAAACCTTGAAGATTCCAAGTCCGTATGGTACTACAGGATACAAATCTTGCATATACATAGTCCGTATTATACTACAGAATACAAATCTTGTAGATGATAAGTCTCTATGGTACTTTCGGATAGAAATCTTGACGATGCCAAATCCGTATGATACTACAGGATTTAGGTGTTGTAGATAATAAGTCTTTATGGTACTACTGGATAGAAACCTTGAAGATTCCAAGTCCGTATGGTACTACAGGATACAAATCTTGCATATACATAGTCCGTATTATACTACAGCATACAAATCTTGTAGATGATAAGTCTCTATGGTACTTTCGGATAGAAATCTTGACGATGCCAAATCCGTATGATACTACAGGATTTAAGTGTTGTTGATAATAAGTCTCTATGGTACTACCGGATAGAAACCTTGAAGATTCCAAGTCCGTATGATACTACAGGATTTAGGTGTTGTAGATAATAAGTCTTTATGGTACTACTGGATAGAAACCTTGAAGATTCCAAGTCCGTATGGTACTACAGGATACAAATCTTGCATATACATAGTCCGTATTATACTACAGCATACAAATCTTGTAGATGATAAGTCTCTATGGTACTTTCGGATAGAAATCTTGACGATGCCAAATCTGTATGATACTACAGGATTTAAGTGTTGTTGATAATAAGTCTCTATGGTACTACCGGATAGAAACCTTGAAGATTCCAAGTCCGTATGATACTACAGGATTTAGGTGTTGTAGATAATAAGTCTTTATGGTACTACTGGATAGAAACCTTGAAGATTCCAAGTCCGTATGGTACTACAGGATACAAATCTTGCATATACATAGTCCGTATTATACTACAGCATACAAATCTTGTAGATGATAAGTCTCTATGGTACTACCGGATAGAAACCTTGAAGATTCCAAGTCCGTATGGTACTACAGGATTTAGGTGTTGTAGATAATAAGTCTCTATGGTACTACTGGATAGAAAACTTGAAGATTCCAAGTCCGTATGGTATTACCGGATAGAAATCTTGAAGATTCCAAGTCTGTATAGTATTACCGGATAGAAATCTTGACGATGCCAAATCCGTATGGTACTACAGGATTTGTGTTGTAGATGATAAGTCTCTATGGTACTACTGGATAGAAAACTTGAAGATTCCAAGTCCGTATGGTACTACAGGATTTAGGAGTTGTAGATAATAAGTCTTTATGGTACTACTGGATAGAAACCTTGAAGATTCCAAGTCCGTATGGTACTACAGGATTTAGGTGTTGTAGATAATAAGTCGTTATGGTACTACTGGATAGAAACCTTGAAGATTCCAAGTCCGTATGGTACTACAGGATACAAATCTTGCATATACATAGTCCGTATTTTACTACAGCAAACAAATCTTGTAGATGATAAGTCTCTATGGTACTTTCGGATAGAAATCTTGACGATGCCAAATCCGTATGGTACTACAGGATTTAGGTGTTGTAGATGATAAGTCTCTATGGTACTACTGGATAGAAACCTTGAAGATTCCAAGTCCGTATGGTACTACAGGATTTAGGTGTTGTAGATAATAAGTCTTTATGGTACTACTGGATAGAAAACTTGAAGATTCCAAGTCCGTATGGTACTACAGGATTTAGGTGTTGTAGATAATAAGTCTTTATGGTACTACCGGATAGAAACCTTGAAGATGCCAAATCCGTATGATACTACAGGATTTAAGTGTTGTTGATAATAAGTCTCTATGGTACTACCGGATAGAAACCTTGAAGATTCCAAATCCGTATGGTACTACAGGATTTAGGTGTTGTAGATAATAAGTCTTTATGGTACTACTGGATAGAAACCTTGAAGATTCCAAGTCCGTATGGTACTACAGGATACAAATCTTGCATATACATAGTCCGTATTATACTACAGCATACAAATCTTGTAGATGATAAGTCTCTATGGTACTTTCGGATAGAAATCTTGACGATGCCAAATCCGTATGATACTACAGGATTTAAGTGTTGTTGATAATAAGTCTCTATGGTACTACCGGATAGAAACCTTGAAGATTCCAAGTCCGTATGATACTACAGGATTTAGGTGTTGTAGATAATAAGTCTTTATGGTACTACTGGATAGAAACCTTGAAGATTCCAAGTCCGTATGGTACTACAGGATACAAATCTTGCATATACATAGTCCGTATTATACTACAGCATACAAATCTTGTAGATGATAAGTCTCTATGGTACTTTCGGATAGAAATCTTGACGATGCCAAATCCGTATGATACTACAGGATTTAAGTGTTGTTGATAATAAGTCTCTATGGTACTACCGGATAGAAACCTTGAAGATTCCAAGTCCGTATGATACTACAGGATTTAGGTGTTGTAGATAATAAGTCTTTATGGTACTACTGGATAGAAACCTTGAAGATTCCAAGTCCGTATGGTACTACAGGATACAAATCTTGCATATACATAGTCCGTATTATACTACAGCATACAAATCTTGTAGATGATAAGTCTCTATGGTACTACCGGATAGAAACCTTGAAGATTCCAAGTCCGTATGATACTACAGGATTTAGGTGTTGTAGATAATAAGTCTCTATGGTACTACTGGATAGAAAACTTGAAGATTCCAAGTCCGTATGGTATTACCGGATAGAAATCTTGAAGATTCCAAGTCTGTATGGTATTACCGGATAGAAATCTTGACGATGCCAAATCCGTATGGTACTACAGGATTTGTGTTGTAGATGATAAGTCTTTATGGTACTACTGGATAGAAAACTTGAAGATTCCAAGTCCGTATGGTACTACAGGATACAAATCTTGCATATACATAGTCCGTATTATACTACAGCATACAAATCTTGTAGATGATAAGTCTCTATGGTACTTTCGGATAGAAATCTTGACGATGCCAAATCCGTATGATACTACAGGATTTAAGTGTTGTTGATAATAAGTCTCTATGGTACTACCGGATAGAAACCTTGAAGATTCCAAGTCCGTATGATACTACAGGATTTAGGTGTTGTAGATAATAAGTCTTTATGGTACTACTGGATAGAAACCTTGAAGATTCCAAGTCCGTATGGTACTACAGGATACAAATCTTGCATATACATAGTCCGTATTATACTACAGCATACAAATCTTGTAGATGATAAGTCTCTATGGTACTTTCGGATAGAAATCTTGACGATGCCAAATCCGTATGATACTACAGGATTTAAGTGTTGTTGATAATAAGTCTCTATGGTACTACCGGATAGAAACCTTGAAGATTCCAAGTCCGTATGATACTACAGGATTTAGGTGTTGTAGATAATAAGTCTTTATGGTACTACCGGATAGAAACCTTGAAGATTCCAAGTCCGTATGGTACTACAGGATACAAATCTTGCATATACATAGTCCGTATTATACTACAGCATACAAATCTTGTAGATGATAAGTCTCTATGGTACTACCGGATAGAAACCTTGAAGATTCCAAGTCCGTATTATATTACAGGATTTAGGTGTTGTAGATAATAAGTCTCTATGGTACTACTGGATAGAAAACTTGAAGATTCCAAGTCCGTATGGTATTACCGGATAGAAATCTTGAAGATTCCAAGTCTGTATGGTATTACCGGATAGAAATCTTGACGATGCCAAATCCGTATGGTACTACAGGATTTGTGTTGTAGATGATAAGTCTCTATGGTACTACTGGATAGAAAACTTGAAGATTCCAAGTCCGTATGGTATTACCGGATAGAAATCTTGAATATTCCAAGTCTGTATGGTATTACCGGATAGAAATCTTGAATATTCCAAGTCTCTATGGTACTACCGGATAGAAATCTTGACGATGCCAAATCCGTATGGTACTACAGGATTTGTGTTGTAGATGATAAGTCTCTATGGTACTACTGGATAGAAAACTTGAAGATTCCAAGTCCGTATGGTATTACCGGATAGAAATCTTGAAGATTCCAAGTCTGTATGGTATTACCGGATAGAAATCTTGACGATGCCAAATCCGTATGGTACTACAGGATTTGTGTTGTAGATGATAAGTCTCTATGGTACTACTGGATAGAAAACTTGAAGATTCCAAGTCCGTATGGTACTACAGGATTTAGGTGTTGTAGATAATAAGTCTTTATGGTACTACTGGATAGAAACCTTGAAGATTCCAAGTCCGTATGGTACTACAGGATTTAGGTGTTGTAGATAATAAGTCTTTATGGTACTACTGGATAGAAACCTTGAAGATTCCAAGTCCGTATGGTACTACAGGATACAAATCTTGCATATACATAGTCCGTATTATACTACAGCATACAAATCTTGTAGATGATAAGTCTCTATGGTACTTTCGGATAGAAATCTTGACGATGCCAAATCCGTATGGTACTACAGGATTTAGGTGTTGTAGATGATAAGTCTCTATGGTACTACTGGATAGAAACCTTGAAGATTCCAAGTCCGTATGGTACTACAGGATTTAGGTGTTGTAGATAATAAGTCTTTATGGTACTACTGGATAGAAAACTTGAAGATTCCAAGTCCGTATGGTACTACAGGATTTAGGTGTTGTAGATAATAAGTCTTTATGGTACTACTGGATAGAAACCTTGAAGATGCCAAATCCGTATGATACTACAGGATTTAAGTGTTGTTGATAATAAGTCTCTATGGTACTACCGGATAGAAACCTTGAAGATTCCAAATCCGTATGGTACTACAGGATTTAGGTGTTGTAGATAATAAGTCTTTATGGTACTACTGGATAGAAACCTTGAAGATTCCAAGTCCGTATGGTACTACAGGATACAAATCTTGCATATACATAGTCCGTATTATACTACAGCATACAAATCTTGTAGATGATAAGTCTCTATGGTACTTTCGGATAGAAATCTTGACGATGCCAAATCCGTATGATACTACAGGATTTAAGTGTTGTTGATAATAAGTCTCTATGGTACTACCGGATAGAAACCTTGAAGATTCCAAGTCCGTATGATACTACAGGATTTAGGTGTTGTAGATAATAAGTCTTTATGGTACTACTGGATAGAAACCTTGAAGATTCCAAGTCCGTATGGTACTACAGGATACAAATCTTGCATATACATAGTCCGTATTATACTACAGCATACAAATCTTGTAGATGATAAGTCTCTATGGTACTTTCGGATAGAAATCTTGACGATGCCAAATCCGTATGATACTACAGGATTTAAGTGTTGTTGATAATAAGTCTCTATGGTACTACCGGATAGAAACCTTGAAGATTCCAAGTCCGTATGATACTACAGGATTTAGGTGTTGTAGATAATAAGTCTTTATGGTACTACTGGATAGAAACCTTGAAGATTCCAAGTCCGTATGGTACTACAGGATACAAATCTTGCATATACATAGTCCGTATTATACTACAGCATACAAATCTTGTAGATGATAAGTCTCTATGGTACTACCGGATAGAAACCTTGAAGATTCCAAGTCCGTATGATACTACAGGATTTAGGTGTTGTAGATAATAAGTCTCTATGGTACTACTGGATAGAAAACTTGAAGATTCCAAGTCCGTATGGTATTACCGGATAGAAATCTTGAAGATTCCAAGTCTGTATGGTATTACCGGATAGAAATCTTGACGATGCCAAATCCGTATGGTACTACAGGATTTGTGTTGTAGATGATAAGTCTTTATGGTACTACTGGATAGAAAACTTGAAGATTCCAAGTCCGTATGGTACTACAGGATTTAGGTGTTGTAGATAATAAGTCTTTATGGTACTACTGGATAGAAACCTTGAAGATGCCAAATCCGTATGATACTACAGGATTTAAGTGTTGTTGATAATAAGTCTCTATGGTACTACCGGATAGAAACCTTGAAGATTCCAAATCCGTATGGTACTACAGGATTTAGGTGTTGTAGATAATAAGTCTTTATGGTACTACTGGATAGAAACCTTGAAGATTCCAAGTCCGTATGGTACTACAGGATACAAATCTTGCATATACATAGTCCGTATTATACTACAGCATACAAATCTTGTAGATGATAAGTCTCTATGGTACTTTCGGATAGAAATCTTGACGATGCCAAATCCGTATGATACTACAGGATTTAAGTGTTGTTGATAATAAGTCTCTATGGTACTACCGGATAGAAACCTTGAAGATTCCAAGTCCGTATGATACTACAGGATTTAGGTGTTGTAGATAATAAGTCTCTATGGTACTACTGGATAGAAAACTTGAAGATTCCAAGTCCGTATGGTATTACCGGATAGAAATCTTGAAGATTCCAAGTCTGTATGGTATTACCGGATAGAAATCTTGACGATGCCAAATCCGTATGGTACTACAGGATTTGTGTTGTAGATGATAAGTCTCTATGGTACTACTGGATAGAAAACTTGAAGATTCCAAGTCCGTATGGTATTACCGGATAGAAATCTTGAATATTCCAAGTCTGTATGGTATTACCGGATAGAAATCTTGAATATTCCAAGTCTGTATGGTATTACCGGATAGAAATCTTGACGATGCCAAATCCGTATGGTACTACAGGATTTGTGTTGTAGATGATAAGTCTCTATGGTACTACTGGATAGAAAACTTGAAGATTCCAAGTCCGTATGGTATTACCGGATAGAAATCTTGAATATTCCAAGTCCGTATGGTATTACCGGATAGAAATCTTGAATATTCCAAGTCCGTATGGTATTACCGGATAGAAATCTTGAATATTCCAAGTCTGTATGGTATTACCGGATAGAAATCTTGACGATGCCAAATCCGTATGGTACTACAGGATTTAAGTGTTGTAGATGATAAGTCTCTATGGTACTACTGGATAGAAATCTTGAAGATTCCAAGTCCGTATGGTATTACCGGATAGAAATCTTGAATATTCCAAGTCTGTATGGTATTACCGGATAGAAATCTTGACGATGCCAAATCCGTATGGTACTACAGGATTTAAGTGTTGTAGATGATAAGTCTCTATGGTACTACTGGATAGAAATCTTAAAGATACCAATTAAGTATTGTACTACAGCATACAAATCTTGTAGATGATAAGTCTCTATGGTACTTTCGGATAGAAATCTTGAAGATTCCAAGTCCGAATGGTATTACCGGATAGAAATCTTGAATATTCCAAGTCTGTATGGTATTACCGGATAGAAATCTTGACGATGCCAAATCCGTATGGTACTACAGGATTTAAGTGTTGTAGATGATAAGTCTCTATGGTACTACTGGATAGAAATCTTGAATATTCCAAGTCCGTATGGTATTACCGGATAGAAATCTTGAATATTCCAAGTCTGTATGGTATTACCGGATAGAAATCTTGACGATGCCAAATCCGTATGGTACTACAGGATTTAAGTGTTGTAGATGATAAGTCTCTATGGTACTACTGGATAGAAATCTTGAAGATTCCAAGTCCGTATGGTATTACCGGATAGAAATCTTGAATATTCCAAGTCTGTATGGTATTACCGGATAGAAATCTTGACGATGCCAAATCCGTATGGTACTACAGGATTTAAGTGTTGTAGATGATAAGTCTCTATGGTACTACTGGATAGAAATCTTAAAGATACCAATTAAGTATTATACTACAGCATACAAATCTTGTAGATGATAAGTCTCTATGGTACTTTCGGATAGAAATCTTGAAGATTCCAAGTCCGAATGGTATTACCGGATAGAAATCTTGAAGATGATAAATCCGTATGGTATACCGATTACATGATATACATGTTGATTAGTACCAAGTCCCTGTGGTACTATCGGATACAATGATTGTAGATGCTAAGGCCTACGGTTACTGGATGTGGATTCTCAATTCCTATGGTAATACCAACAACAACTCTTGTAGTTACTAAAACACTATGCTGGTACATTTCTCTTTAGGTGTGATAACAGAGCTAACTATCTTTCAGAACCTCTGAGCCAATTTTGTAAATTACACCTTATTGTTTAATTTATTAGAAGATAGTACATTTATATATTTTTGAAAATAATAAATAAATTTTTATTTATTTAAAATGTCGAAAATAAAGACATTTTTTATTTAATATATAATTTCCATCATAATCTTTTCCCAATAACCAATTGTTACTTTTATAATAGAATGGTACCTGTGATGAAATTTATCTATTAACATAAATCCATCACCTATAAACATTGTATTTGTTTTATTAAAATCTGAAACCTATCAATCAGGAAATATAGGTTTATTTGTCTATATTTTATTTTGTTAATATAATCTAGGCTTTTTTAATAAATTACCTATTTTTGTAAGGATATATTTAGTGTAGATATTGTTCAGTAAAACTTGCCGTACGTTGGATGAACACAATTTTTAGTTAAAATAAATACATCACAAGTTATTATAATAACAAGTCAACCTATAGCATATTAAGTTATATCGATTGTTAATTAGTCATATTGTGAATAATACCTTGTAATGTTGTCTACGATTTATTGTTATTTATATTACGTGTAAACATATTGAATAGAATTTAATAATTAGTTTTCTAGGATGCTATGTGTCCTGCAAAAATTAAACCAGTTTCATCCAGCTCAGGTACATTTTGCGACACGATACTCTTGGTATATCGTTACACTTTTAGTAATTAAGTGTGTGACTGTACAAAAACTTTATATTAGTCGCTTGCTGCAGTAGTAATTACAGTGAGCACTTCCAGCCGGGCAATAATGCTAACTCAAGTCGACATTGTAGCTTTATGTCGTGACCCAGTTTATAAAATGTAATGAAAGAAGCATTCTTTACCTTCTCACGTTGTAGTGACACATTTTGTACTATTTACATTAAAAATGCACAGAGATTTTAATAAAGTAAAGGAAGTTTGTCGATCATATTCAGTTTCACAAACCAGGTTTGGTTTGACAAGGAAATAAACTGGAATACGTTTAAAATATATTAAAGTTTGCAGAATTCTTTAAATATTCTCAACTCACTATATTTAGATGCCATGTATGATAGAATAGAAGTTATTATAAAGCAGGTAGATTCCTCAACATTACCTTCCCCGTGCCTTTTGAAAGAGTTTCGATCATTCTAAATGTATTTACAAGGAATTAGTGGGTATTAGGTTTGCACTAAGTTTAATCTTCAGAATACGATTTGAAGTTACAAAGAGTCTGTTGAGCATTAAACGATCCACCTTCTCTAGCATCCACATGTATCTTCCTCTTGGAATCCTTTAGAGAATCTCTATCAATGAAAACCTTCTATACTTATACTGATGGGGACTCTTCGAAACGTGCCAACAGGAAGATATATGAGAAGGTTAATAACAACTAAGATGTATCTGGAGAAAATTAAGAGTTTTATGTCAAATACAAAGAATATTTATCCTAAAATAATTGGTCAAAATTAGTTAGACATAACTTAATCCTATCTTTATACAATGTTGTTGCGAAACCATGTAAACGTAATGTCAAATATATTTAACGTGTAAAAGAAGAAAAGCTTCTAAAAATAGTTAAACCAAGTTTACAAAACGAACCAAATATATTCTCTAGTTATAAATAAGTAAAACCTCTTAAATTACAAATCCTGTTATTTATTTTCTGCTGTACATTTCAATTACAAAGTAATCATCTTACAAAATTGTAAATTCAAATGTATGAAGGTTAACGTCCTTGGCACATCAAGTTGATGGACCGGAACTTACTGCAGCGTTAATAATCGGTTCATAGGAGAGATGAGGAACTTGCCTCTGTGCGTGTGTGTGTGTGTGTATATATATATATCTATATATAGTACTGTAATAATTTCCTCTGCAGATGGTTTCTTTCAATGGAAATGTATATCAGGACATAAATAAAAAATGTATGTGAATTAATAGGTTTTACTTATTTATAATACAAAATTACACGACAGTTCCTCCAAGTTCTTATCAATTTTATCTTATTCACGCATTAACATGAATTATTACTTTGCTGAATTCAGTCGTAAAGTTTCGCTGACAGTCATTGTTAA